>CM077254.1:1278504-1516004 GCA_039654775.1 Spinibarbus caldwelli
ATCTTAATGCTGGATTTGTTTCAGCTTTTGTCTTCTCAAGATGTTAACTGATGGACTGGAGTGGTGTGGATTATTGTGATGTTTTTATCAGCTGTTTGGACTCTCATTCTGACGGCACCCATTCACTACAGAGCATCCATTGATGAGACACTGATGCAGAGACACATTTCTACAAACCTGATGAAGAAACAAACTAATCAACATCTTTCAGAAAACTGTTATTTTTTTGAGTGAACTGTTCCTTTAATTCCTGTTTCCGCAGCTCATTCATGTACAGTATTCTGTAAAGTTTTGTAGGATCACTATGTGAACACAATAAATATTCTTATGCATCTGAGTTTATTTACATAGAAAAATACATTCTCATATATTATCTCAACACAACAAAACATTGTTACACTTCATTTAGATCATTACAAAGCAAAACATTTCCTCCGAAACAGGAAAACCTCTTAATTTGAACAGGAAAAGGCAACTTGGTAACAATCACGAGCGAGGCGTTTAGATGTGAGCATGACAGATTCAAACAAACGAAACCGGTTCAGATTATTAGTGTTGTCCTGATCTGAGAACCGCAGTGATGTGTTTTAATGTTAATATCTGAGACGCAGCTCTGGCTGCTGGTTTGAGTGTGTCGCCAGTGTTTTCCGCTGGTGTTCATGAGCAGATGGGAGATTTCTCTCGCTCTCTCCGTCGGCTGCGTGATCTGAGTTTGCTCTCGGTGACCGACTGAATGATTTTTAGCTCCTCGACGTCCAGATCCTTCAGCAGGAGGAGA
The DNA here is from genome assembly GCA_039654775.1 of Spinibarbus caldwelli. Taxonomy (NCBI): domain Eukaryota; kingdom Metazoa; phylum Chordata; class Actinopteri; order Cypriniformes; family Cyprinidae; genus Spinibarbus; species Spinibarbus caldwelli. Next base: position 1,279,283 of record CM077254.1, read on the forward strand.
ACAGCCTCCAGCGTGTGACTCTATAAACCAGACGGGTTATAAACACTACCAGTCAAACGTTTTTGAACAGTTAGATTTTTAATGTTTTTAAAGAAGTCTCTTCTGCTCACCAAGCCTGCATTTATTTGATCCAAAATACAGCAAAAACAGTAACATTGTGAAATATTTTTACTATTTGAAATAACTGCTTTCTATGTGAATATTTTAAAATGTAATTTATTTATATGATCAAAGCTGAATTTTTAGCATCATTACTCCAGTCACATTATCCTTCAGAAATCATTCTGATTTGCTGCTCAAAAAAACATTATTATTATTATTATTATTATTATGTTGAAAACAGCAGAGTAGAATTTTTTCAGGTTTCTTTGATGGGTACAAAGTTCTGAAGAACAGCATTTATCTGAAATAGAAATCTTTTGTAACATAAATGTTTTTATCATCACTTTTGATCAATTTAAAGCATCCTTGCTAAATGTATTAATTTTATAATTTCTTATCGGAAAAAAAAATACTGATTTTGAATGGAATAGTGTATGATGTTAAATGCTGATCTTTGGATCTTTCTATTCATCAAAGAATCCTGAAAAAAAAGTACTCGACTGTTTTAAATACTGATAATAAAAATAAATGTTTCTCGAGCAGCAAATCAGCATATTAGAATGATTTCTGAAGATCATGTGACACTGAAGACTGGAGTAATGATGCTGAAAATTCAGCTTTGATCACAGAAATAAATTACATTTCAAAATATATTCAAATAGAAAGCAGTTATTTTAAATAGTAAAATTATTTCACAATATTACTGCTTTTGCTGCATTTTGGATCGAATAATTGCAGGCTTGGTGAGCAGAAGAGACTTCTTTAAAAAAAACATTAGAAATCTAACTGTTCAAAACCGTCTGACTGGTAGTGTACATGAGCTGCAGTGTCTCAGTGTTTGTGTTTGCTCGTACCTTCCTCTTCAGTGCGTCTCCGGTCTCTCGTGGGGACGACAGCGATGGAAACTTGTCTCTGGGTAGCAGCTTCATTCCCAGCTGAGCTCGAATCTTACTGCACAAACATGAGCGCGAGTTCAGTTCAGATCCGCAATCAAACAGCAGAAACTAAGCCAGATCTTACTTGGTTTCCTCCATGCTGTAGTTCAGAGGATCTGTCTCAGAGTCGGCTTCTGTCAGGCCATTGGTTGAGCTGGTGGGGGCGGGGCCTGGAGGGGAAACAAGCTCCTCCCCTTCTTTCAATGCTTGTGTGAGCTCCTCCTCTGTAACCACTGACAGAACAAACTCATGAATATTCATATCTTTAAGCTACTCATAAGGTATTGCATGACAGCACATTAAAAGTTTAAAATATGGAAGTTAAATGCTGATAAACTGACACCTGTGGTGTCACCTCAACTAATTATTCCAATTAGTTTTATATATATATATATATATATATATATATATATATAACTAATGTACGTGTGCATGTATGTATGTATGTGTGTGTGTGTATATATATATATATATATATATATATATATATATATATATATATATATATATATATATATATTAGTGCTGTCAAACCATTAATCGCATCCAAAATAAAAGTTTTTGTGTACATAATGTGTGTATTGTGTATATTTATGTATATATAAATATACAGACATGCATGTATATATTTAAGAAAAATGTTATATTTGTATATTAAATATATATAAAATAAATTATATAAATATATACCTGTAAATATTTAAAAAAAAATATATACTGTTTGTGTGTATTTATATATACATAAATATACACACTAGACATATATTATGTAAACAAAAACATTTATTTTGGATGCGATTAATCGTTTGACAGCACTAATATATATATATATATATATATATATATATATATATATATATATATATTTATCTATCATTTTAAAAACAGCTACAGATTAATGAACTATAAGTCTTTGCAAAAAAAAATTATGAATTAGTACATATATATTATCATTAAATAATTTTTTTTTTCCTATTTTGTTTTGTTACCTGAAACTAAATAAACATTAACTGAAAATAAAAAGTTTGTGTTTTTTTTATATTTTATTTCAGCTAGTTGCCAAGGCAACGTTTCTCATTTTTGTTTAATTTAACTTTTTAATTGAACTATTTTAAAATACTGAAATGAAAAAAAAAACCTAATCTAAAAAACTAATCGAAACTGTATGGACATTAAAATAAATAAATAAATAAATAAACTACTAAAAATTACAAAAACAACCAAATTACTAAAACCTGAAAATTAAAGTGAAAACAAAACATAAAAATAAAATCTAAAAAAATAATAGTAGTATATTGATTATTTTAAAATGGCGCCAATATATATTATAAAACATAAAATAATATAATAGTTTAGAAAATTATATGATTATTAATTATTTAACATTGGTGCATTTTATCATATTTCTGTTGCAGGTGATTGTAAAAGCAACAGCCACTCTGATTTTACCAAAATCACTATGCTTTATTTTTTCAATTTCATTTTTTTTCCCCCCAATTCGATTAAGCTTTATTAGCATGACTGTGTAACACAATGTTGCCAAAGCATTAACATGTATATAAATAATAAAAAGAAAAAAAATCAACATAGATGATAAAATATCCATTTAAATATACAAAGATAAAGTGAGTCAGTTTTAGAGTTACCTGTGTTTAACACCTAACATTGTGAATGGCTAACACTAATTTAGCAGCTAGTGCAGCTGTGTTGTCGTCTTCATGTATGAAGGGTATTTTCTCAGTAAATGATGCAATGTTTCCCTCACATTGTGATATTTAGGACAAATCAGCAGAAAGTGTTTCTCGTCCTCTATTTTTTTTTATTCCTCCTGCTTTATTGTCCATTAATGACCGATGGATGGGCTCACCCTGGTTGTCGAGTTTGTGCAGGCCGGGCAGGTTTCTGATGACGGTCATGCGGTATTTGTGCGGGTCAGCATCACAGCACGGGTTCTCGGCGAGCCACAGCACCTTCAGACGCCTCAGCTGCTGCAGATGCTTCAGCTCCGACAGACTCGGGATCTTATTCCGTCTCAGATAGAGCTCGCTGAGATGCTGACACGACGAGATGTGCTCCAGAGACGAGATCTGATTCGCACTGAACACACACACACTGAGAGTTATTACAGTCAGGTGATGAGAATTATGGATTACTGCTAGAAAACTCAAAACAAACCTCAGTGTGAGAACCTCAATATTAGGAATCTCTGCAAATATAGAGATCTGTGGACAAAACCAACACACAGTGAGATATCATACTGTGAGAAAACTTACTGAGATGGTATCATATGGTAATACCACGGTACTTTGATATATTGGCTACTATGGTACTGAATAAATTATAGAATATTTTAATATATTTTTAATAATATTTTGTAATATATATATATATATATATATATATATATATATATATATATATATATCAGAGCTGTCAAACGATTAATCGCATCCAAAATAAGTTTTTGTTTACATAATATATGTGTGTATACTGTGTATATTTATTAAGTATATATAAATACAAAGCATGTATATATTTAAGAAAAATATGTTGTTTATATATTAAATATATTTATATATAATATAAAATATAAGAATATGAATATATAAATGTATAAATGTAAATATTTTCAAAATATATGCTGTATGCGTGTGTATTTATATATATATATACAATATAAATATACACAGTGCACACACACACATATATATATGGATGATTATCAATAAAAAAATTTTTTTTTTTTTTAAATTTCCTTTACCTGAAAAAAATACTGCATGAAAAAATAAATACATAAATATATATATATATATATATATAATAAAAACGTAATCTTATTTTATTTCAACATTTCCCATTTTCTATTAAACAAAGTACTAAAAATCCATAATTTAAAAATACTAAAACTAATAAATAAAATTAATAGAAACTATATGGACACATTTAAGTAAAACTAATAAAAATAATAAAAACAAAAAGTGATTTTGTACAAAATTTTAAAATGTAAATTGAAAATTGAAACGAGTTGAAATCAGAAAAGAGAAATGAGAAAATATAAAAATTTCAAATATTTACAAAAACTCTATTAGTATATTAATGAGAGATATATATATATATATATATATATATACACACACACACAGTATTATGCATTTTAAACATTAAACAGAAGAGAAAGATTGAAAACTCACATCTGTCAGATTGCAGCCCCTGAAACACACGAATAAATGATTGAGAATAGTTATTCAGCAAATATCATCCATTAAATCCACACTGCAGATATCAAACTAGACACGAACCCACAATCACTGAATAAATGAATAATCATCATAATTAAAGACTTGTTTTCATCAGGCTAACAGCTAACGAACAGCAGAAAACACACCAGCAGTTCAACTTCTTCACGCTTTCCAGGTCCGATGCTTTAGCCCGAGCTAGAACGAGTTTACGCGTTAATTTCATGCTGATAAATGTCAAGATTTCGTTTGGAAATGCGTCAATATCGATGTGAAACGCGTTCAGTGATCACGCTGCTGCTGTGCGTCAGTCACTGCGCGTGCGCCTCACTGCGTCTCCATGACAACAGCGCGTCACAACATCCGCTCAGTTCACCGCGTCAGCAGCAGAGGGCGACCAAACACCGAAGATTAGTCTGTCAGTATTTATAAAACAACTTAAGAAATTAATCTATGTCTAGGTTGAGAGAAGGTTATGGACTACATTAGGAAATGTGCCATGATTGTTTGCACAGGATACCCTGGTAATGTTTAAGAGCCAAGTATTTCGGTAAATATCATGCAACAAGAATATAGTTTCCTTTCAGTACCACAGTATGAGGCAGAATCAGACCGGGGCTAGTTGTCACACAGGAAATTCGTCTCAAACTCTATATCACTGTAACTTTAACGTTTTGAGTGCAGATTGCAGTTACACTAATTATTGTTTTCTCTCTCAGTGTTTTTGTAAGTTGCTGCTTCGAAACTGTCTTATATTAAAAAAAGTGTAAATTCTGTGCTCTAAATTGTCATATTTTATCATATTTTTTGCTGTAGCTATTATTTAACACAGTAAATTCCTGTATATAATATTCCTGAAGTGGAGATTTGGTAATTAGTATCATTGAGATACATTTTATACTGACTACGTATTAATATTTTGAGTAATATTTCGATATTTTCTGTGTTTATTATAATTTTATTTACAATTTTATTAGTTTTGTTGTGTGTTTTTGCTTTTTTTATTAGTTTTTTAAAATATATATATTTTATTAATTGTATTAATTTATTAATTTTTTATTACTTGTAATTTTTCACTGAGATACATATAATGTGTATTACTGAGATACTGACTACAGTATGTATTAATATTTTTAGTAGTATTTTGATATTTTCTGTGTTTATTGTAATTTTATTTACAATATTAGTAATTTTGTTGTGTTTTTTAAAATATATATATTAATTTTATAATTTTTTATTACTTTTCATTTTATTTCAGTTTCAGTTCACTTTTCCAGTTTTCCACTTTATAATTTTTTTTTGTCATTTTCATTAGTTTTTGTTTTTTTAAAATATGTATATTTATTATTTTTAATTAGCTTTTATTTTGTGTTTCAGTTCAGTTTTAGTAATTTTGTTGTGTGTTTGTTGGAGTTTTTATTAGTTTTTGTTTTTAAAAATGTTTATTTATCACTCAACTCAACTCAACTTTTATTTATAGAGCACTTTCAAAACCATTAAAATGGACCAAAGTGCTGTCCATAATTAATAGGAATACTAAAATTCATACAAACATAAAATAACAATGAGACATGACTAAAAAAAAAAAAAAATATATATATATATATATATATATATATATATATATATATACATACAAATATATCAATAAATATTAAAATATAAATAGATATCTAAACAAAAAAGATAAATATAAAGTATATATATTAATCTAAATATATATATATATATATATATATATATATATATATATATTATTATTATTATTATTATTATTATTATTATTATTATTATCATCATCATCATTATTGTTATTATTATTATTATTATTATTATTATTATTATTATTATTATTATTATTATTTTAGTACATCAAATTAAACTAAATGAAAATGAGAAATATTGCCTTGGTAACTAGTTGAAATATAATTAATGTAGGCTTTATTTATTTATTTATTTTCAAGTAACAAAATTGTGATGGTTTTAGTTTTATTTTGCTATAACTGCTCTCTCTGGCTTTATCTCAGTGTCTGGACGCTGTGCTTGTAGATTAGAGCTTCGTCGTCGCAGCCTTTTATGGTTGACAGAAAAGCTCAGCTGTTTTTCTACAACCCATTAACTTTTTAAATTAATTAAAAAGTTAATGGGTTATAGAAAATAATTAGCCATTATTATGTCATAAAATAAACTGCTTCTGCTTCTTATTGTTGAAAAACATGCAGAAAAGCGTCGCTTGAGGCTCTTCTGTTCTCGCAGGATCAGTCTCAGTGTTGCCAAGTCCGCGGTTATCCCGCATAATTCAGCTACTTTAACTGCAGCCATGGGTTGTTTTTCATGTCAGCGGGTTGAAGCGACCCCAGTAACGTGATATTTAGCCTCTGGAATGCGAATTTTACCAGGGGAACCCCACCAAAAAAATGTGTATTTTATCCCTCGGAACTCGAATTTACTGGGGACCCTCTCGAAATGCATGGATCATTTTCACAAGACTGTGAGGACGCGTTTTACAGTCATCAGCATCGTAAATCCTCGAAAGTTTTTTATATTTTTATTTTTTTTTAAATGTATGTACATTTATAACACTATTCTTTGTATTATATCACCTTTGCATCAAATTACAAAAAAAAAAAAAAAAAACTAGTTAATGCTAATGCGAGGGTGTTTCTAATGCAGTGTCTATGGGAGGAACAATAAATTTGAGATCATTCTCTCTTCTGACTGCTGTTATCCGTCTCTCTTAATTTTTTTCCTTTTTTTGAAAGTCATGAAAACACTATCGAGGAGTTTTTCTTTTGCTATTTAAGCAAATGAGAATGCAAAAAATATATTTGTGGTACTCTCTCATTCACTGCTCTTGACGTTTACCCAGTTATGACGACTTCCGCTGCTGAGAAACCAGAAAATGTGAAAAAGGTCCTTGGGCTGAAGCAGTAGGACATCCGGGGATTTCTCGCTTACTCTTGTGAATACTGAATTTTCGAATGTACTTCTTTCTTCATGTACTCTTTTTTTCGTACTATATAGTAGTTAAGTTAGAATGCAAATTAAGTATACATACGTCCAAATCTCACGAGAATTAGTGCACCAGCCAAGTAATTCTCGCCTACTCTTTTATGAATACTGAGGATTCAAACATACTTATTTGCTCGACTACTGCTTCTTGGCTACTATATACTATATAGTAGGGAAGTATGCCATTTCGGACGCAGCCATGCTCTATTGTTTGCCGTCAAACTGTTGACCACTGCTGTGTGTGTATCCTGTCACAAAATGTGGCGAAAAGTCCTACACAACGGTGTTAGTGTGAATAAGGTGTGTACATGTCTATACTGCACTTCGAGAATGCAACTAAAATAGAAATACTCCACGTCTTAATTCGATTTGTATTTACTTCGAGTATGACTTCAGCCGGATTAAGGTAATCAAAAATCTCTGTTTACATGGCAGATTCTTAATCAGAGTGTAGTCTTAATCGTGTTAAAATCGGATTATTGATAAATGTACTGAGTGTTTAAGTAACCCATTTCCGCGGGAAAACCGCGGACTTGGCAACCCTGAGTCTAGTCATCTCGCGGGAACGCCCAGAACAAAGAAGAGGCGGAGCTACGCAGAGTTCGTGCGCTGCGTGAGGCGAATGTAAGAAGCTTTCAGGGGAATCAGTGCACAGGAAAGCATCGTATTTTTCGGCGTTAAGGGCTAATATCTGCGATCTTCCATCATGCATGTGGACTTTGAGAAGCTGCGGATGAGCGGCGCGGGAAAAGCCATCGCGGTTCTGACGAGCGGCGGAGATGCGCAGGGTAAAAATGACTAGAAAGAGCGAATAAAGCACATAAAGCGAGCGAAGGGCAGACTCTGACAGCACAAGCTGACTGCGACTGTTCCTCAACACAGACGTTTTAGCCAACACTTGGTCTTTGATGCACAAATTCTTTTATTTTCGAACATATGATGCACAAAATGCTGTATAAATAGGGATCGTTCTTGGTATTGACACGCAGCCCGTGTGTATTACCACCTGTTGTAGAGGAAATACAATAAATATGGTCTAAGAACGTTTTGAAAACACATTTCTCAGACGTTATTTCTTAAATGTTCAAAATGTTCAGTTTTTTAATGCATCAAGATCGTTACTTCTTGGTTATGCGAACGTTAGTGGAACATTTCATTCTATCAGTTTGGAAACATTATGAGAACGTTACATTTGAATGTTCTTTCAACGTTTAAATCACCTTTTTTATGCGTAAAGAACGTTTTTTCTTGGTTATGCGAACGTTAATGGAACATTCCTTTCTATCAGTTTGGAAACGTTATGAAAACATTATATTTGAATGTTCTTTCAATGTTTCAGTCACCTTTTTATATTAAAAAAAAAGTTTTTTTCTTGGTTATTTGAATGTTTTGTAGCATTCCATTTCATCCCTTTGAAACATTATGAAAATGTTATTTCTGAATGCTTTTAAATGTTCAAAATATCCAATCAGACAAATTTCAGAAACTTTCCTGGCTCATTTTTTGTTTTGTCAATATTTAATTTTTTCTTTAGAAGGATAAACATGTATAGTGTTGAAAGCATAGATGTATATTAACTGAGTAATGCACTATTTTGAAGAGGGGGCAAAATGGCAATTTTCACCTGAGATTCGGAGCCAAATTACAGAAGGGTAAATATGACTTCAGAAAGATGGTAGCATCATTATTTAATTTTGATTGGTTGGTCAATTAGTAAAATCTGTTGACTTTAGCAATCTGTGTTGCATTATGTGCCAATGATGACCGTTCAAAAATGGGAAAAAGCACTTTTCAAGTTTTTTCTCCAAAGTTTGCATGCCTGTACCTCAACAAGTATTAAAGATATCTTAATGTATCTTATCTAAATGCACTTTTAGATTTTGGATCTTAACAAACTTTTCAAAATTTTTAAGGCCCTGTATGGTTCAGGTTCAGAGATATTGGAATCTCAATATGGCTCCAGGAGTAAATTACACACATTTTCAGTGGCCAAAAACCAAACGTGGGTCACTTTGCACAGAGATAATACTTTGTTCCTTTTAAAGAGAAACATCTGAAGAACAAATAATGTTGAAAGTAGAAATTTATCTTGTTTTTCTCTATCAAAACAATTGCATTTGATCATACCTGGTCTTAGTGCCATAAATACTCTTGTTCTGAAGTTTGCATGCCAGAAGTATTAAAGATAGCTTAATGTGATTCTAGATTCTGTTTCTTAATAAATTTGACTTAATAAAATTGTCATTTTGACCCCCTCTACAAAATAGTAAATGTACATCAGTGACATTTAATATTTGGCTTTCTAATTCATTTGTGCATTTCTTTGACGAAAAAAAAAAAAATTAACAAAATTACAAAACAACAACTCTGGTTGAGTTGACGTGGAATGACCCCAAAGTATGGAATGATTTGATCTCATTTCCTGATTTTTGTTGTTTTTTTTCTGATGTATGTGTGTCAGAGAGTGAGAATCTGGTTCATTAGTAATGCATGCACTGACCGTTATGTAACCTGTCATGACCCCTATCTAGTGTGCATGCACATCTCATGCTTCAGTAATTCTGTTATTTGTTCCTAAATTGTTTCCAGATTAAATATGCATTGCATGTTGTGTCACCATATTGCATTACAAACAGTTTGTCAATGCATTTCTCTTTAGTTGCTCCATTAAACACAAATTTCAGATGCTCTTTTCAGGGTTGTGTAGAGCAGCGTGAGATGCGTGATAACGTGTGTGATTTCTGCAGGTATGAACGCGGCTGTGCGCGCTGTAACACGCATGGGCATTTACGTGGGTGCTAAAGTCTACCTGATTTATGAGGTAAGAGATGTTGCTCCACATGCACTGAGTCACGGAGCGCTGCTGTCGTACTGATGCATGTGTTTCTCTAGGGTTATCAAGGTCTGGTGGATGGAGGAGATAATATCAAACTCGCCAACTGGCAGAGCGTCACCAACATCATTCAGCTGGTGAGTCTTCATCCGTTTTAATACATACTTTTTTTGTCACATGCATGTGTTATGCTGCCATACGTGCTTCTAGAAGTAAATCTAATGAAACAGAATTCAGAAAAAAAATGGCAATGTAGAATTTCATGAGGAATTGATTTGATGGAGGAATTGAAAAAATCGTTAATAACAAAATGAAGTCAGATGGTAGAAACAGAAGGCTTGAAGAAATGCTAGAGATATGGAGCAAGTCCTATTTTAATTAAAGATTATGAAGACAAATGTATTTATTTTTATGTAAATGCCCTATTTATTTATTTGTATGTCAATGTTTTATTTTATATAAATGCTTTATTTATTTTTATATAAATGCTTTGGCTATTTTTATATAAATGCTTTAGCTATATTTATATAAATGTTTTTATTTATTTTATGTAAATGTTTTATTTATTTAATTTATTTGCTTTCTTTTATTTATTTTCCGAATATTTATTTGGAATAACGTGCACAAATTAATTGAGCGCACAATGCAGGTTTCTATGGCTGTGGAAATTTTTTTACAAATGTCATGGAAATGAATAAAAGTGTTATTTTTAGTATCAGTAAAGTAGTGTTATTGTAGTTAATATTTTTTATTCGTTTTTTTTGTATTTTCAATTTTTGTTTTAATTTTAGTCAATTTTTTTTTTATCTTTAATGTCTGTTTTTTTATTTAATTCTAATGTATTTATTAAATATCCATGTTATTATTAGAATTTTTATATCAGTTTTAGTTTTAGTTCTTCAACTTAAAAAATGTTCATCAAGATCAGAGATTTTTAAAATTCTAATTTCCATGCCTGGGAATGTTATGGAAATTAATACAATTTTGGATAATAGTGGAAAATAATTTTTTTGTTGAATACATTTTTTTTTTCTAGTTTAACCCTCTACGGACACCTTGGCAATTGAATCGCCATTGGCTAGTAAATTTTTTAGTTTACTAGCCAGACTGATATCCTATGAATATGTATGCATATGTGTGTATATATATAATATTTTTAATGTTTGTAAAATGGTGCATATGCATATATATATAATATTTAAATATCTGAAAGTATACTCTTAACATCAGTCAGTCAAGAATTATAATATGATAATCAAGTAGGCCTATTATTTAATGATAGAACTCTCGTAATTAGAATTAAAACTTGGTAACCATGTATGAATGCATATTAGTCATTTTAACTGAACTTAGGACTGGTGGTGGTGCTTTTTTGGTCATTCTGTATTTCTGTAAAAAAAAAAAAAAAAGGAAAAAAACTACCAATAATACTGATAAGATAATAATGATACTAATAATAATAATAATAATAATAATTATAATTATAATAATAATGATACTAATAAGAAGAAGAAGAAGAATTCTATTAATAAGAACAATATAAAAAGCACTAAGGATTAATGAGCTGCTGGATTCATGAATATTAATCAGGTAGTCTGCGTTCGCTCGAACTGATTTGCTGAAATCACAACAGGGACGATAATAGGTGAGCGCCAGCCAATGAGATTGTCGTTTGCACATTAGTTCCGCCCACTACCAGAAAACCCGGCAGTTCTTAAAAGCTGAAGAATTCCAAAAGGAACGCTGTTATTAACATAAAATATCGTTTACATGTAGCGTGTCAATTCTGCATGTTATGTCAAACACCGGTGCGCTGCGCATCTATTCAGATGAACTGAAAAATAGCACAGATCTCTTGACGGAGAGAGAAACTCTGAAGCGCTCAGTCAGTGTGTTCGGCGAGTTAAAATACATCTGTGCTAAACTTATATACTTAGCCTCCAACTCACACACCGGCGAGTCAAATCTGAGAATTTATTAGCCAGTGGATAATATTAGACATCATTTAGTCGCCCAGTGTGAAGATTTAGTCGCATATGCGATTGATTTACTTGCAATGTAGAGGGTTGTAGTTACACCAAGCTCTAAAATATTTATTCACTAGAAATTACGTTTTGTGAATGCAAATTATTATACAAATATCCAATATCAATATTCAAATCACAATTAACTGGAAAAGTCAAATCCAGGCAGATGTATTGAATAGGTTAACTGGTTCAAATGTGATTTCATATTGATTTTTCACAGCCTTTAATAATCTTGTAATGTCAGTTTCTACTGTTTGTAAGGGAGTTGTGAGTATTTATGCAGGAAACTCTGAGATAACCCTTCTGTGTCTTCCTGCACGTTTTGACTGACAGCAGCAGGAAACAGTATTTAGATTAAATCTGAGATTACAGCTGTGACCCTCAGCAGTGTTTACATCACAGACACACTCGTGACACAGTATATACTCCAGTATTTGGCTAAAAACAGTGTGCAGAATGCCTTTCAAACAGTAGCATACTTGTCATTAGGGATGCACTGAAATGAAAATTCTTGGCTGAAGCCAAACAAAATGAAACACTTGACCAAATTTTATTCCCCATGTATTTTTTCACCATTGCTTTTTACTGTTTTGTCTTACTTTTCAAAGAAAAAAATCTATTACAAAACAACAATTTAAAAATATTTACTTAACACTTTGAGTTTAACTTAAAATTAATAAGTTAGTAAAACAATATTTTATGGCCATTTTTGAGACCCCCCTTCTTGAATCAGGCATGTATCTTTTACTGTACAAATAAATGCAGCCCTGCTGAGCAGAAGAGACTTCTTCTTTTAAAACATTAGAACATATTACAGATCCATTCCATTGTCACATGCCTTTAAAAAATTGATAAAAAGTTTACTGAGCAACTGATGAGTAACACTGTTTCAGTGCAGAGTTTCCTCGCGCTTTGGGCTTTGAACCCTGGCTAACGAGCTCGTGCAGCGCTGTCAGAATACTGTATTAGAAAACATAACATTCTGCAGTGTATTTACTAAGTGTTTAAGGCCATTTTGTGATTTCAATCATCATACAGTAACCAGCATCAACCACCTCTTCCTCTTCTCATCGGAGACATGTGATGCAGCACTAAACAGTCTCTGTCTGTCGGTGCTTGTAATGATTGTAATGAGTCTTTCTCGGACAGTTTTAAATGCTTCCACACTGCTTGCTGCATTAGTCTGCCTCTATTTGATCGCATCACGTCATTGTTCGGTACAATTTAATTTAATTCTGAACACCGAAAGTGCTTTTATTGGCTGTTTTCAGCTGAATAATTTCGGTTGCCGAACATTCTGTGCATCTCTACTTGTCATGTTGTGCAAATGTTGCATGTTTATGCGAGTGGCATTGAATTACCATGTTGCCTTTTTAACCCGTTTAATCCCAAATGATGTGTCATTAACCCTTTGAAATAATCAATAATTATTTTTAATCTTTTGGAAAAGTGTGTGAGAAATTGTGTTTTATGATCAGTTGTGACCGGTGGGGTAAGGTGAGTGCTGAATTAACATATTTCTGCAGTCATAAAAATTGTTATATATCTCAGCCCAGCTATTTTTAACAGTTTGATCACATTCTAGGGTTATGATTATGCATAAAAACCCTTTTACAACACTGACAGGAATACTGAGATAAAAGACAAAAAAAATACAACCATCAAAATTGTTACTTTTTGTAACATACATCATAAAATTTTTATATTTGTGCTACGAGTATTAAAACATCAACTTATTTGTAACATTTAAACTTTTAACTTGTCATTGCAACACTTTAGTGCAATCTTCACTAACAACTGCAACTGGATTTATATGTAAACCTAAGTTCACTGTTATCCCACCGGTCACTATTGTGACCATCAACATTCTCATACTCATTCTATGACCACACTCAACAAAACTGAATATATGTGAATGCATATATTAACACTAAACACCTTAAAGATAACATGTACCAAAAAGTCTTGTTTCATATGTTTATGTTAACATACTTTATGCTTTGATGCAGTCATCATCTTCTCAAGGTGCAAACAGGAAACAAACGGCTCTGGTCATGTGACAATTTTCACTAATTATGTGACACTGCACATATTTAATTGCGACCCTTTATTATTTCCATATTTGTAGGAAGTGCACTAAAACATCAGTCAGAACGGTTTTTTAGAGCTTTATAAATGAAAACTGTGGGATGCAGTTTGTGTGAATCATTGAGTGCTTTATTGAAGGTTGAGAGCATTGCATTGCGCTCTGGTTGTGTGCTGGTGTAGTGCTTTATCTGACCCACAGATGTTGTGATTGTGGTCAGGGCGGCACCATCATCGGCAGCGCCCGCTGTAAAGCCTTCACCACACGCGAGGGCCGTCTGTCCGCGGCGTTTCACCTGCTCCAGCGCGGCATCACTAACCTGTGTGTGTGCGGCGGAGACGGCAGCCTCACCGGAGCCAACATCTTCCGCAGCGAGTGGAGCGACCTGCTGGCTGAACTCGTGCGGCAAGGTACACCGAGCCTGCTTTACACTCTTAAAGCACCCTATTATGGGTTATGAAAGGTTCATATTTTGGTTTTGGGAGTCCCCAACAACAGGTGGACATGCATGCAAGGTCAAAAAACACTTTCATTGTCTTATAATATGCATTTATATTTACCTTGTTCAATGACTGCCAAACGATTCGCTCAACGATTCATTTCTCCAAACCCCTCCTTTGCGTGACGCTAATCTGCGGCGATTGGTCGATTTCATTTTCATTTCATCATGCCTGATAAAACAGAGTTTATGAGCGCAGTGCTGCTTTGTGTACAGCGTTACCGGGGAAAACGCTCCAAAAGCGGCACCTAGCGGCAAAGAATGAATTAGCATTTTCATTCAGACCAACCCGAAAAGACCAACAAGTGTTTCATGTTGACGTCAAGATGAAACGGCTTGGGATTCGTTTTAAAAACGACTCATTTCAATGATTCAGAGTCGACTCTTTCTTTTTAGAGACAATAACTTTATACACGGTGCACTTTCAGATTTAAAACTTTGCAGGATGTTTTTATTCACTTAGAGCTGTGTTACACACTGCATGAAAGGTCATTTTCAAAAATCCATGATAGGGGCACTTTAAAAATAAAGGTGCTTACAAGGTTCTTCACAGCGATGCCATAGAAGAACCATTTTTGGTTCCACAAATAACCATTCAGGCAAAGGTTCTTTAAAAGAACCATCTCTTTCCTTTTTATAATCTGAAGAACCTTCTTTCGCCACAAAAGAAGCTTCTGTGAAACAGAAAGGTTCTTCAGATGTTAACGGTTCTTTATGGAACCATTTAGACAAAAAAAGGTTCTTCTATGGCCTCGTGAAGCACCTTTATTTTGAAGAGTGTACAGTCTGATTTTACTATAGAGTTATTGCATTTTATTCATAGTCAGAATTAGTTTTAATATCTTTTGTTTTAATCAAGTTTTAATAATTTAGATTTTTTTTGTCATTTTTAGTAGTTTTTCCTTTTTTAAATGTCAGTTTACTTACTATTTATTTACTAGTTTTTATTTCAGTTTTACTTCAGTTATTTTTTGTCATTTTTAGTAATTTTTGTTTGTTTTTAAAATGTATTTTTTTAACTCATTTCCAGTTGTTTTTTTATTCACTGTTGTTTTTCAAATGAATAAATTAATTAATTTTTGTCAATTTCAGTTATCTCCAGTTAGTAATTTTGTTGTGTGTTATATTTCTTATGTTTTTTAATCATTATTATTATTATTTTTTTGCTTCCATTTCAGTTCATTTAGTTTTTTTTTGTAATTTTTATTAGTTGAAAAGAAATTGTTCAATTATTTACAGTTTAGTAATTTTATTTAGTGTTTTTGTTGTTTTTATTATTATTTTTTGTTTGTTTTAAATATTATTTTTATTATTTTATTATTTTATTTTCATTAATTTTGGTTTTAGTTCAGTTATTTATAGTTGTAGCTTTAGTAATTTTGTTTTGTTTTTTTGTAATTTTTATTTGTTTTATTTCAGTTTCAGTTCTGTTTTTTGTCATTTTAGTTTTAGCAATTGTTTTGTTTGTTTTAATTAATTTTTATTTCAGTTTCAGTTAAGTTATTTTCAGTCCAACTTAAACTAAAAAAATTTGAAATGTTGGCATGGTGAATATCTGAAATAAAATGTAAAAATTTTTAACACCTCATTTATTTTCAGTTAACATGTTTTTTGATGGTTTTGTTTTTAGATTTAGTTCATGATAACAACACTGTGTCTGTACGAGACAGACTCTTACACTGAAACCAGATCCTGCTGGTCTGCAGGTTTTCAGTAGAACAGCAGGATTTGAGACAGAGCTGGATCTCTTTTAAAATTCTCTCTTTACTGTGTCACGTTCCACTTGCTTCAGTACAGCAGCATCAATAGTGTTTGCACTCCATTAGAAGCTGCCAAGAGCCTCCAGTCTCCCTCATCACTGAACAACAGAACGAACGAACGCTCAAACGCTGCATTTGAAGTAAAATCCGCCTCGAACAGGAGCTGATGTGGTTTGTGTGTTTCAGGCCGGATCACGGACTCTCTGGCGCAGCAGCACAAGCATCTGAACATCGTGGGTCTGGTGGGATCCATCGATAATGATTTCTGTGGAACCGACATGACGATCGGAGCCGATTCTGCTCTGCATCGGATCATGGAAGTTATTGATGCAATCACCACCACGGCACAAAGGTTAAACACACACACACACAGCCAAGAGACACACGGCTAAAAATTAACTCTTTCCAAGAAACGAATGCAAGTTATGCAAATCATAAAAACCATAGTCTGACCTTCACTGACCTCAGCAATGCCACATCTTCATCACATAATGACTTTGACATCAATGGAAAATTTACTTTCACTTTTTTTCAAAGATGTGCAATATCCCTCACATTAAATAACTAATGATAATTCTTCTTCTTATTATTTTTATTATCATTACTAATAAAATATTAAAATTATTTAATACTTAATAATAGTAATAATTATTATTATTGTTATTAATAATAATATTAATAGTACTTTTACTGCTAAATATAAATATTAAAATTAATAATATTACTATTAAAAATTACTATTGGGCTAGGGCTGCACTTTGTGTTTATATCAATTTGGCTATATAATAATAATACTAATAATACTAATAATAACTATTATTATTATTATTATTATTATTAATAATTTTTACAGTTAATAATAAGTATTATTATTATTTTTACTTTCACTTTTTTTCTCATATTATGTGCAGTATTCCTCACATTAAATAACTAACCATACTAACATTTAATAAGATTTTTTTTTTCTTTTTTTGGAAACAAATAAATGCTTTTATTCATCAAGGATGCATTAAATTGATCGAAAGTGACAGTAAAAACATATATAATGTTAGAAAAGATTTCTATTTCAAATAAATGCTGTTTTTCTGAACTTTCTGTTCATCTGTGAATCCTGAAAAATAAAACATATCACGGTTTCCACAAAAATATTGTGCAGCACAACTGTTTTCAACATTGATAATAATCAGAAATGTTTCTTGAGCAATGAATCAGCATATTAGAATGATTTCTGAAGGATCATGTGACACTGAAGACTGGAGTAATGATGCTGAAAATTCAGCTGCGCATCACAGAAATAAATTACAGTTTAACACATATTCACATAGAAAACAGCTGTTTCACACTTTAATATTATTTCATGTTTTACTGTATGTTTGATCAAATAAACACAGCTTTGCTGAGCAGAATTGACTCTCACTCTTGTGTTTGTGTTGTTTTCAGTCATCAGAGGACGTTTGTGCTGGAGGTGATGGGACGTCACTGCGGGTGCGTCATGTTCACTGCGCTGTTTTATTCTTCAGAAGGGCGTCTGGTCTGATCCGGTCTGGTCTGGTCTGGTCCGGTCTGGTCCGGTCCGGTCCGGTCTGATCTGGTCTGGTCTGGTCCGGTCCGGTCTGGTCTGGTCCAGTCTGATCCGGTCTGGTTTGGTTGTGCAGGTATCTGGCGGTGGTCTCTGCTCTGGCGTCTGGTGCAGACTGGCTCTTCATCCCCGAGGCTCCGCCGGAGGACGGATGGGAGGATCACATGTGCGCTCGACTCGGAGAGGTGAGACAGCACAGTTTGGCCAAAATGTTATGATCATATGTGACCCTGGAGCACAAAAGCAGTCTTAAGCAGCACAGGTATATTTGTAGCAATAGCCAACAATACATTGTATGGGTCAAAATTATTGATTTTTCTTTTATGTCAAAATCTTTAGTATATTAAATAAAGATCATGTTCCATGAAGATATTTAGTAAATTTCCTGCCGTAAATATTTTAAAACTTAATTTTTGATTAGTAATATGCATTGCTAAGAACTTCATTTGGACAACTTTAAAGATGATTTTCTCAGTATTTTGATTTTTTTGCGCCCTCAGATTCCAAAATTGATCAGAAATTGACCCTTATGACTGGTTTTGTGGTCCAGGGTCATGTTTTAGGTTGTAGAAATCACTTGACTCTGTGAATGAATGTGTGTGTGGTTTTGCAGAGCCGCAGTAAAGGCTCTCGTCTGAACATCGTGATCATCGCAGAAGGAGCCATCGACAAACACGGCCAGCTGATCTCCTCCAACTACGTCAAAGACGTGAGATTCTCAGACGGAGTGGTTTGTCAGTTCTGGGATGATTTGAGCCTGTTGTTCACGTGTGTGTGTGTGTGTGTGTAGCTGGTGGTTCAGCGGTTGGGTTACGACACGCGGGTCACTGTCCTGGGTCACGTTCAGAGAGGAGGAACACCGTCCGCCTTTGATCGAGTCCTGGTGAGTGCATTAAAAAACTCATGTTAAAATGTGGACATTTTAAAATCAATTTATTATGCAGGGCTCAACAGTGCGAGCATTTCACACACATTTGCAACTAAATATAGATGTGCACGAACTAGAAAATGTATTTAGGAGCATAAGTGATGCTAACCCTGGAACAACATATAAAACTACCAAATTTTGCTTAATCACAATGTTTAATTGCAACATATAATCTTTGCAGTTAATAGTGTTCACCGTCTGTTTGATTACATGTAATTTGTAACTAACTGCATGATTCTTACTGTACATTTCTGCCATAGTCACCACTAATAACCTACTCCTAAATATAATGTAGAAACTTAAAATTTTCTGTAAAGCTGCTTTGCAATGATTTGTATCGTGAAAAGCACTATACAAATAAACTTGAATTGAAAAGCCACCTTTATTTATACAGCGCTTTTAGCAATACAGATTGTGTCAAAGCAGCTTTACAGTATCAAATAGGAAATAGTGTGTCAATAATGCAAAAGGACAGTAGTAAACACTGTAATATATATTCCCCCTGCTCTCTCAGTATCAGTGTGTTGATTGTGTGTCTGTAGAGCAGTAAGATGGGTGTGGAGGCCGTGGTGGCTCTGCTGGAGGCGACTCCGGAGACGCCGGCGTGTGTGATCGGTCTGTCCGGGAATCAGGCCATGCGTCTGCCGCTCATGGAGTGTGTGAACATGGTGAGTCACTCGCCAGACACGCATGACCTTTGACCTCTGGGGTGTATTCCAGAAAGCAGGTTATGTGTCATACCCGGGTATGTTTGAGGATAAGTGAGCGGATAACCTCAGCTTTCGGTTCCAAAATCAGAGGTAACTCTCAGGGTGTGTAAGTAACTTGCTCTCTGAAGATAACCTGCTTATGTTCTGGGGTTAGTTCACTTCAGTGCTATCAGCGCATGCGTGACCTACTGACCAGCCTTCAGTGGGCGTGACAGATAGCGCACAATATTATATATTATTACAATACAGTTATGTATATAGCCTACTAATCTTTAATTAAAAAAAAAAAACTCACTTGACCCTCTATCAATTGCATATTTATTCTCTAACTGCTAGTTTTTCTTTAAAAACTAACATTAGCTTTCTTTTTTCTATTCTGCCTACGTGTTTTCTTTAAAAAAAAAAAAAAACTTGCGCTTGCATGTTGTTGCTCTTTTGTTGGTTTTGATTGCTTCTATCGTCCTCAGTTGTAAGTCGCTTTGGAAATAAGTGTCTGCTAAATGACTAATGTAGTGTGTGTGTGTGTATATATATATGTATATGTATAATTAATATGTATGTATGATATATTAACGATAAAGCGCTAATATAAGTAATAAGGTAATATATTGCTTCTATATGGTTATTATATTTTATTGGCATATATAACAGTTGTCTGTATAAATTATAAAACACTATTATGACAAGGTAATGTTTAATTTATTTTATATATATATATATATATATATATATATGTATATATTACATTTTATATTATCTCACACATGGATTGGAATTTTCTATTATGTATTTATATAATAAAAATACATATCTGATATGACTTAATATATAATTAGCATTAAACAAACAATATAATTCTCAAGGATTAAAGAGTAAACGGAAAAAAATAAAAATTATTGCACAACCGTCAATTAGTTGGCGATATGCACTAAGCATGTAAACGACTATTGAACAAAAGAAGAAGAAGAAAGAAACAGCATGGCGCCCTTTTTCTTAGCGTCCGTTTCCATAGTGACTCGTCGATCCGTCGCTCTGTTGAGAATGACCAAAAACATACTCTGTGTTGAATGAACTTACTCCCAGACGTGTTTTTGGAACCACATACCTCAAGTAAGCAAGGTCTGGGGTTAATCAACCCAAAGTTCAGTGTTTAGCAGATGATAAGTTAACCGTGCTTTCTGGAATACATCCCTGGACAGTGTCTGATACAGAGAATCCAATGTAACTTTGTGCTTCTGTGTTGTTTTGTTTTTGTAGACGAAAGAGGTTCAGAAAGCCATGAACAAGAAGAGGTTTGAAGAGGCCATTCAGCTGCGTGGAAAGTGAGTTTTGTTCATTTGTTTGTTAATGAATCTGTGAGATGGTTCACTGATTGTTACTTCATTGCAGGAGTTTTGAGAACAACTGGAACACGTACAAGCTTTTAGCTCATCAGAAACCAGCTCTGTCAAAGGTAACAATCTCCATGACTGTGAGTTTTCTAACACGATATACTTTCTTTTTGCTTGTTTTTTAAAAAGACAACATTCAAAATCAACAAAAAATCATAATTGACACTATTTACTTTCATAATAAATGTCTTTAATCTTATTATGCACATTATTCTAAAGAATTAGTAAAAAAAAAATTTAATTATAACTTTGTCTCTGAAAACTCATATTTATGAATTCATGTTTTATTTATATTTTAATTACATATTTTTTAATGTGAATGTAAAAAAAATATATATATATATGTGTGTGTGTGTGTGTGTGATATTTAACAATTATTACATTTAATATGCAATGTTATATTATTATTATTATTATTATATTTATCTGTATGTACATTTAATTTTTTATTAAACGTGTTATATAAACTGTATTTATAAAAAATGTATGTTCAACTGAAATATACAATTTTTTAAAAAAAGATTATCAAGTTTTTACATTAAAGATTTAGTACAATGTAGTAGGGCTGCAACAACTAATCGATAAAATCGATTATTATCGATAATGAAAATCATCGACAACGATTCTCTTTATCGATTAGTCGGGTCTGCTCACAGTGCACGTCCAACTTCAACAAAACACACACACACAACTTCAACAAAATAATGTTACAGCACTGAATAACGCATTTCTATGGCCAAAATGCATCTAAAAATAGTGGAGGAAACAGAATGAGATGCTGCGGGAGAAGTACGTGATCCAAGCTGCACAAAACATGAGAATTCTTTAATTTAAACTTTAAGCTAATGCATTAGTGTAATGGCTTGCTCCTTGCTCCTTTGACAGATGCGTGTGCATCCTCAGCGCAAAACCGTTCAGTTTACAGTCATATCCTTATCTGTAAATGTCACAAATTCACGCGAGCATTTCCATTTTTTCTGATTAATATTCAGCGCAAAAACATTCATTGTGCTGAAATATCTGTTGTTGAACGTTAAATTAAGGTTTAAAAGTCAACATGAAGTGCACGTATTTTATGAGAGTAGGAACTGTAAAGGGATAACCGCGTATAGTTGTCTGAATATAAATATCAGACGCTTCATAGCCGCCTTTTACAGGATAAAGAAATTACAGTAAACCTGACTGTGATCAAAAAGTTGGTTAACACTGAGTTTGTGTTTTTATTCGTCTTTATTTTTTTTATTATCATCTTAGTTTTTGATGAAGAGATTTAAACTATAGGCCTATATACAGTGCTTAACAAATTTATTAAAACAAATTTATTTAAGGTTTATAACAAATAATGTCAGCTTTGTGCCACTGCTGCTCTAAACTAACAGTATTGGTGTTTACTAAAATCATTTTTTAGCTATCTGTATTGGTTAGTCCTCCAATATGCGTACACTCTTTAGTAACAGTGGGCTATTTCTAATGCTATAATATAATTATTTCTGTTATCTATGAAAGATTTTTTCAAATAACCAATTACAGTCAAAAAGTAGCTAAACAATGCCAGCAAGAATGCATGCTGTTATGAAAGACAGGAGGCTATTTTTTTTATTATGTGAATAAATATTTAGTTGTTTCAGTTTGTTATTTGCCCAATAAATGACAATAACATTTTTAGATTTAAACAGTTCTTTTTCAGATTCCTAAAATATTTGTGTTTTCTCTTTATGATGACAGGTGGTCTAATAAATTGTTAAAGCACTGTATGTTTTCATAGCATTCAGTTGGCACGTTTGTTTGAAGGACATTGGGCAGAACGTGGAAGTGTTTTGTCAATACAATTTCAAAAAGAAACAAAATTTAGCTTTTTTTATCCGATTAATCGATCAATCGGGAAAATAATCGGCCAACTAATCGATTATCAAAATAATCGTTAGTTGCAGCCCTACAATGTAGTTATTTTATGTGGATACAAATATATATAATATAATTAACTTTAGAATATTAAAGTATGTATGTAAATGAATGTATATGTAAAATGTGTATATATAATATTATATATATATATATATATATATATTTTTATATGTATTAATTTCATATGTATGTTTCATTTATTTATTTATTTATTTATATATACACTTTTTTATTAAATCATTTGATATTACATTTAATTACAATTTATTTAAGTACTTTAAGTTTATTACGTCTTTGTATTTATTTAAGCTGTGTATTCATGTAAAACATATTATGTATTTTTTATAAATGTATATACATATATATATATATATATATATATATTTTAAATTTACATTAGAGAAATTAGAAATGTAGTTGTTTCTAAGTTGTCTTGAACGAGCTCTTTAACATGTGTTTGTGTAGAGTAATCACTCGATGGCGATCCTGAACGTCGGCGCTCCGGCCGCGGGGATGAACGCCGCTGTGAGATCCGCGGTTCGAGTGGGACTCGCTCAGGGTCACAGGGTTTACACCGTCCACGACGGCTTCGAGGGTCTGGCCAAAGACGCGGTGAGGACCGCAGATGCATGTGTGTGTGTGTGTGTGTGTGTGTGTGTGTGTGTGTGTGTGTGTGTTGTACTGTGTTAGGCTAACTGGGACTTGTTATAGCACTTGTATTTTATTTCTCTTTTGTTGGTTTTGATTACTTCTATTGTCTTCATTTGTAAGTCGCTTTGGATAAAAGCGTCTGCTAAATGACTAAATATATTTGTAAGTAAAATAATTAGTTCCATTTACTCAAATACTTGACACCTCTGGTGTGTGAGGTTTCTCTGAGCTCGGCTCTGCTTTGCTCTGCAGGTGACTGAGGTTCACTGGCATGATGTGGCTGGATGGACGGGGCAGGGAGGCTCACTGCTGGGCACCAAACGGTCAGTTCTGTGCGTCTCTGTGTGTCTTAACCAGACTGAACACCATGAGCCTCGAGCAGCGCATCACACTTCATCCACTTGATGTTTGTGTCCTAATCAGACAACAAGCCACAGGCTGCAAGACCTTTCTGAAGTTGCTTGGTTTCTGTGTCTGTTCTGTCAGTCAGATTAGCCCCGCCCACAGTACAATATCATTGGTCCATCTTGCTCCCCATATCTGCATATTAAATAACACATACCCTCTGATTGGCTGAGGTTTCATTGCTTCATGCTGCATTTTCACTTTAAGTTTGAAGAAATCAAATACTCTTGATTGGAAAACATGAACCAGGGAGTCTTCAAATGAATACTGTTACAATCCACAGAGTAGTTACTTCTAAATGATTCTTTTTTTACTTTTCTCAATGGCTTGCATTGCTTTTTATGTATTTATTAACAGAGTTATTATAGTTAAGTAAAACTAAAATTAAAACCTTTTTCGATACTTGGGATAAAATAAATGTTAACTGAAATAAAAAAAAATATTTAAGGTGGTTGACAAGGCAACATTTCTCATTTTCATTTAGTTTTAACTTGATATACTCAAATAACTAAAACTGAAGTAAAAATAAAAAGAACTATTATATAGACATGTATAAAAAAACAAAAAATGACAACACAAAATTACTAAAACTTTAACAAAAATTTAAATGAAAACGGAAAATATAAAAATAAAAACTTATTCAGAATATTAATAAAAACTAAAATAGTATCAATGATACTAAAACTATTTATTTAGAACAATTTATTTATTTTCCATTCATTTATTTCTGTAATTCTATTGTTTGATATGAAATAGTAAAATGTGTTGTTTCTTGTTGTCTTAAAACAGCTTTTAAACAGACTTTTCTCAATGGTTTGAATTGCAATTTAATTATTTATTTATAGTTACTATATGAATTAATTAATTATTTTTGTTTATTCATTCATTCATTCATTTTATTTATTATATTTAATATATTGTTTTTCACAATAATGAATGTAAAATGTGTTGTGAATGTTTCATGTTGTCTGTAAGCAGCTTGTAAACGGATTTTTCTCAATAATTAGAAATGCATTAATTTTTAGTTATATTTGGAATATTAATTAATTTGATAATTTGTTTTATGTATTTATAAATTAATACTAAATTAGTACTATATTTAATTTATATTGTAACTTTCACAATAATTAAAGTAAAATGGATTATGAATGTTTCATGTTTAAATGGCTATTTTACCAGCCTTTTCTCAAAGGTTGGAATTGCTTTAATTAATGTCTTGTATTAATGTATTATGAATGTATTAATGCATTCGTTTGTGTTTATATTTGTTCAGAACTCTTCCCAACTCCTGCATGGAGAACATTGTGGCCAATATCAGCAAATACAACATCCAGTCGCTGCTGGTGATTGGTGGATTTGAGGTACAAACTGAGAGAGTGTGTGTGTGTGTGTGTGTGTCTCTGTGTGTGTGTGTGTCTCTGTGTGTGTTTCTGTGTTTGCGTGTCTGTGTGTGTGTGTGTTTCTGTGTGTTTGTTTGTGTGTGTGTGTTTCTGTATGTTTCTGTGTGTGTGTGTGTGTGTGTGTGTGTGTGTGTACTGGTATATATGGTTTATGAGGACACAAATGTGTATAATGACATGGGTACTACAACGTAAACATAGTTTATGAGGACTCTTCCTGTGTCCCCGTAAAACAAAAGGCTTAAAATACATACTAAACGGTGTTTTATGAAATTCAAAAATTGGCAGTAGTTTCCTGTAAGGGGTAGGTTTAGGTGTAGGGTTGGTGTAGGGTGATAGAAAATACAGTTTGTACAGTATAAAAACCATTACACCTATGGAGAGTCCCCGTAAACCACAAATTCAAGTGTGTGTGTGTGTGTGTGTGTGTGTGTATGAGAGAGTGTGATAACTGTGTGTTTGTCTCCTGCAGGCGTATGAAGGAGTTCTGCAGCTGGTTGAGGCTCGAGGCCGTTATGATGAACTGTGTATCGCTATGTGTGTGATTCCCGCCACCATCAGCAACAACGTGCCGGGCACAGACTTCAGTTTGGGAGCAGACACGGCTGTGAACGCCGCCATGGAGGTGAGAGTCGCTCACTCATATACGGCTGATCACGGCTCAGTCCTGAGTCTGAAACCAGCTTCTCTCTGTCTGTCTGCTCAGAGCTGTGATAAAATCAAGCAGTCTGCGTCTGGAACCAAACGCCGCGTCTTCATCGTGGAGACCATGGGCGGATACTGCGGTTACCTAGCAACCACCACCGGCATCGCCGTGGGAGCAGACGCCGTCTACATCTTTGAGGAGCCATTCAACATCCACGAGCTGGAGGCAAGATCACAATCACTCTCTTTCTGAAGGATCATGTGACACTGAAGACTGGAGTAATGATGCTGAATATGCAGCTTTGATCACAGGAATAAATTACAGTTTAACATACATTCACATAGAAAACAGCTGATTAAAATTCTAATAATATTTCACATTTTTTGCAGTATTTTTGATCAAATAAATGCAGCCTTGCTGAGCAGAAGAGACTTCTTTCAAAAACATTAAAAAGCCATAATTATTCCAAACTTCTGATCTGTAGTGTATATTGTAATTTTAACTCATGAGAACAGCTCAAGCTCTTCCAGAGTCTTTAGATGTTTGAATTGTGTTAGTAATGTTTGTTAATGTCATTTTATTGCTGTTTAAATGTGCTTTTGATCAAGTTCAGCGTATAAAATGTTCAGAGCTTTTAACCTTCTCACTGTTTCCTCTCAGACAAACGTGGAGCATCTGACGGAGAAAATGAAGAATGATATTCAGAGAGGACTAGTGTTGAGGTAAAACACCACATGACACCTGATGCTGCAGTGTGTGTAATAATGAGTGTTGATTTGGCTCTTTTAGCCTGCATACTATTCTCTTCTGTCCTTCATTTAGCTGTAATTCACTAATAGTCATCCTAATTCTTCTTCTCTGCAGGAATGAGAAGTGTCACAAGCACTACACCACTGATTTCATCTACAATCTCTACTCCGCCGAGGGCAAAGGTGTCTTTGACTGCAGGGTCAATGTTCTGGGTCACCTGCAGCAGGTGAGACGCCCATCTAGTGATCATGTGACCACCGTCCCGACAAATCAGATGCTCCCGGTGGAATCATCATCATTGGATTAGATTCATGAGTGTGTTATTAACATTGCAGAAATGTTTCTGTCCTTGTTTTGAGTGCGTCACGTGTTGTTTTGTGTGTTTAGGGTGGCGTTCCCACTTCGTTCGACAGGAATTTTGGCACTAAACTGGGAGTGAAGTCAGTTCTGTGGCTCACAGAGAAGATGAACAACACGTACAGACAGGGTGAGATGCACATTCACACCAGTGTTACTGTCAGCTACATCTAAAACCGTTACAAATCATTTCTGTTAACTGAAATTAAATAGAAAATAAAATACAAATTAAAAACAAACTTACAAAACTTAAACAAAAATTAGCAATGTTACCTTGGCAAGTAACAATTAAATAAAATAAGTTTAGGTAAAAAAATTACTAAAGCTAAAATTGAAATAAATATAAAATGAAAGCTAAACAGAATTAAAAAAAAATAAAAAGAATAAAAATGATAAAATTACATTATAAAAGTACTAAAATTGAAATAATATAAATGAAAGCTTAATATAAATATAAAAAGAATAAAAATTATAAAAGTACATAACATGATTACTAGGACTAAATTTAGTAATAATAAAAATGGTGAAACCACATAACGAACTAAAACTGAAAAAATATATAAATGAAAGCTAGACAATTTGTTTTTAAATTAATAAAAATGATAAATGCACATAACAGAATTACTAGAACTAAGACAAATAAATATAAATTAAAGTGCAAAATAAATTTATTGGAAACTAATAAAAATGGTAAAAGCACAAATAAAATTATTAACCTAAAACTGAAATAAATATAAATATAAATTAAAGCTGAATTAGAATGTTTTTTTTTTTTAAAGAACTAATAAATAAATGATAAAAGCACAACAAAATTAAAAAGATTAAAATAATATAAATTAAATCTAAATAGAAGTATTTAAAAATAAATCTACTACTACTAATAAAAGCACAATAAAATTACTGAAACTTAAACTAAAAATGAAAACTAAAAATAAACAAAAGCTAATTTAAAATGATTAATTATTTAATAAATTTTATGACAGTATAAAATAGGGATTTTTTTGTGTATGAATTTCTATAGTCAATCACATGCTCACAAGTTTTACTTACAAGCAATAGAAAAGATTCTATTCTTTTTGGTGAATCACTTCAGAATGAATCTTAGAACCCTGATAATATTTATTAATGTTTTCTGAATTACTGTAACAATAGAAAAATGTGCCTGATTGATAAAACCTTAATTTCAAATGCATTTAAATGAATGGATTCAATATATTAAAATGAATAATAGATTTGAAGGCAGTGATGATGTGTGAAGATCTGTTTGCTTGTGAATCGCAGGCCGTGTGTTTGCGAACGCTCCAGATACGGCTTGCGTGATTGGCATGAAGAAGAAAGTGATGTCGTTCAGTCCCGTCACCGAACTCAAAGCGCACACGGACTTTGAGTAAGAGTCACATGACTAAATATATCTCACCTCATGAATAATGAACATCATTCAGGAGCTCATTATAATGTGATGTCACACGTTTCCTGATAGATCCCAGTAAATGAGAGCAGAGGCGTGTTTTATGCTCAAAATAATTTTTGAAAATGTATATTATTAATATATATGCATTACAATATAATATTAATATATTATGCATTGTGTACAAATATTCTGCCTGTATTTCTACAGTTAGAACTGCACTTCCGCTCAAAACTTAGAAGTACTTATGATACTGAAAGAAGTCTCTTCTGCTCACCACGGCTGCATTTATTTGATCAAAAATAAAGTAAAAATAGTGAAATATTATTATAATTTAAAACAGCTGTTTTCTATGTGAATATGTGTTAAACTGTAATTTATTCCTGTGATCAAAACTGTATTTTCAGCATCATTACTCCAGTCTTCACTGTCACATGATCCTTCAGAAATCATTCTAATATGCTGATTTGCTGCTCAAGAAACATTTCTGATTATTATCAATGTTGAAAACAGATTAATATTTTTGTGGAAACTGTGATGTATTTTATTTTTTAGGATTCACAGATGAATAGAAATTATAAAAAAATTATAATAGTATTTAATATATTATAAATTATAATAATATTTTACTATTTTTACTATATTTTTAACAAATAAATGCTGCCTTGGTGAGCAGAAGACACTTTTTTCCAAATTTGGCCACTAGTTATTGAGTAAATGTTGTGCTGTACTTTATGTTCTAGTATCTGTTGATGATGTGTGTGTGTGTGTGTGTGTGTTTGTGTCTGTGTGTGTGTGTGTGTGTGTGTGTGTGTGTGTGTGTGTTTGTGTCTGTCGATGATGTGTGTGTGTGTGTGTTTGTGTCTGTTGTTTGTGTGTGTGTGTGTGTGTGTGTGTGTATGTGTGTGTGTTTGTGTCTGTCGATGATGTGTGTGTGTGTGTGTGTGTGTGTGTATTTCTGCAGACACCGGATGCCGAAGGAGCAGTGGTGGCTCAATCTGCGGCCGATGCTGAAGATGTTGGCCAAATATCAGACCAGTTTTGATGAGTATGTGACCGGAGAGATCGAACACGTGACGCGCCGCTCGCTCAGCGTCGAGACCGGATTCTGAACTCCCTCCATCCTCATCCTCATCCTCATCCTCATCCTCACAGCACATTAACCCTCCATACCTCTGAGCCAATAAATCCTCTCACATTCATAATTGTGTTTATGCTGCATAAAACATGTTATTAACAGATCATCAGTGTTTATGAATGACATTCATCTTGAAATGTGAAAGAATAGATGTTGTGTTCGTGCTTCAGTCCATCTGCTGTGCCTTTGTCTGTTTATTAGTTTTTAACAACTGGCCTGCTGTAATATTTCCTTCACATATGTGAGTCTTTATA
This sequence comes from Spinibarbus caldwelli, assembly GCA_039654775.1. Taxonomy (NCBI): domain Eukaryota; kingdom Metazoa; phylum Chordata; class Actinopteri; order Cypriniformes; family Cyprinidae; genus Spinibarbus; species Spinibarbus caldwelli. The sequence continues at coordinate 1,309,295 of CM077254.1, forward strand.
TTTCGATGGTTGTGCGTGTTTGATGCGGCCGGATGGAGTTTGAGTTTGTGTAAAAGATGAAATGTGTTTCTGAGTTGATTTTCTGGTTTTTGGACACAATCTTTTCATCTTTCTGTCATGCAAACAATTTTTTGGCTGTTGTTTGAACAGCTGTATTTGTGTATAATCTTGTTTTCTGTAATTATTTGGCTGTTGTTTGTTTCTTTATTCCAGAATCATTGGTTTGTATGAGTGTCTGTTGTTGAATTATTACTGAATTATTGTGCTCGTCTCAGTATTCTCCTCTGACTGACCTGTAGAAATGCTGCCCATTTTTACCCTCATATCATGTTTACAGATGAATATGTTAGATTTGCATGTCTCAACTTTTAAAGATGTGCTTCAGTGATTAAACCTGACAAAATAAATAGATAATTTTCTGCTGATTAACAAAAACATTGTGTGGTGTGTACTATATTTTATTTTTAAATGTAAACCATGATTTTACTGAAGCAGCATAAATTCATAAAGAGACAACATATTAAACTAATTATTTTATTAATTTTAATTTTTTAATAATAATATATATTTGATAATAATATATTTGATTACAAGTGTAATAATCTAAATAACACTTTTAGTATAACGTAATTAAAAAATCTAATAAATATTACAATAAATTAATCTATAATTAATTAATTTGCACACCTTAGAACGTTCGTCAGCCAATCAGATTGAAGCATTCATCGGCGCTGTAGTAGAAGAAGAAGAAGAAGGCGTTACGTTGCTGACGTCACGTTCCCATTCTCCACTCTGATTGGTTACAGCTGGAAGGAGTCGCGTTTCTGTGAGGAGTGTTTTGTCATGTGGAAATGTCTGATGGAGGTTAAAAAAACACTTCAGAATTGAATTCACTATTGACGGTTTCATTTCTTTAAAGGTTTTAATTTTCATAGGTTCGTTGTTTTAAATAGGTTGAGTTATCAACGTGTTTTGATGGAAATCTTAGTTTGTAAGTCATCTGAACGGGTGCCGTCGTGTAGCCGTTCGCTTTATCGTTGTCACTTTATTAATTCTCATTATTTTTAATACTAATGTTCGCTTTTTTTCTCTCTCTCTCTCTCTCTTTCTACGTATTTGTTTTCTTTTTATTTATTATTTAAAAAAGCTATGTGTACTGCTTTTGGCTAAACGAGCACCTGCATATTGTTGCTCTTTTGTTGGTTTTGATTGCTTCTATTGTCTTTTTTTTTTTTTTTTTTTTTTTTTGGATAAAAGCGTCTGCTAAATGCTAAAATGTGATTTGAGGTTGTTTTGTGACTCATTTATTGTATTTAATTAAATGTGGTTGTTTAGAGTATAGGAGCTGCCAATCAAGCGAAGGCCTGAAGATCCAATGAACTTTAAAAGACAAGGTATTTGAGAGGAACTGTGTTGTTATAAACCTGTGTATTTATCTTCAACAAGTCAGCATATTGTATGTTTATAAGTGTTTTGCAATCCTCTATCAACCAAAATCATAATTTGGCTATACTCACTCACTTTCAAAGTTATAGTTTTCATGTGTTCTCTATATGCAGTTTAAACTAGGCCAGTGGTTCCCGGTCCTGGAGGCCCCCCAACACTGCATGTCTCCTTAATCAAACACACCTGATTCAGGTCATCAGCTCATTAGTAGAGACTCCAAGACCGGAAATTGGTGTCAGAGAAAGGAGATGTGCTAAATGTGCAGTGCTGGGGGGCCTCCAGGACCAGGGTTGGGAACCACTGATCTAAGCAATGCTACGTTTCATACTGGGATCTGTACATTAAATGGTAAACTCTTATTTAGCAGATGCTTTTATTTAGAAGGCAGTTTGAAAGTGCAGGGGGAAAAAATACAATTATATCTGCAATAAAAACAAGCAGCTTTTTTTTTTTTTTTTTTTTTTTTTTCCCTGTATGTTAAAAGGAGAAAAGTCAAATGACTTTGATTGCTAGACAACTGCACACACACATGTATGTGTATGTATGTGTGTGTGTATATATGTATGTGTGCAATTGTCTAGCAATCTAAATCATTTTGGGTGTTTTTTTTTGTTTTTTTGTTTTGCTGTTTCATCTCGGTTAAAGTGGCGTTTTCTATTAATACTCCTAACTTTGTGTTTTCACAGGAAGCGGTTTGGATGCGGTTTGCTCTGTGGTGGTGTTCTGAGTTGAACTGGACTGAGGTTCTGGTCTCTGGGACACGTGGTTTTCACAGGATCTGGACTCGACAGGGTTCTGCTGACTCGCTGTGGTCTCCGTGGCTTTGGCTGCACTTTACTCTGTCACTGAATTATTGTGCTATTCTCAGTTTTCTCCTCAGACTGCCCTTTTTACCCTCAAGTTTGCTCCACTTTTAGTGTGCTTCAGTATTTAAACCTGACAAAATTAAATGTTTTTTTTTTTTTTCTGTTGATTAACAAAAACATTGTGTGGTGTTTATATTTTAAGTGTAAACCATGATTTTACTGAAGCAGCATAAATTCATAAAGAGACATTAACATTTTATTTGAAATATTTACTTGATTTGTGTAACATTATAAATATGATGTGTAATTAAAATCTAAAAACTTGAAATATTACAATATGAATAATCTAAGTGTAACTCCAGCAATCATTTATGCATACAATTTTGAGAAAACATTATTTTTAGTGACTAGTTGTGGTGTTTTTTTGTAATGAGCAGTCACTAGGAGGCGCTGTTGTATCTACGATAGTAGGCAGGATTCTCTTTAAATACGCACTTCCGGTCAGTAGAGCTGTCTTCCGGTTTGGTGCGCAGATGGTTGTCTGTCGCTGGAAGAACAATCTCTGGTAGATCTTTATTGAATGTTATCCCTTTTCAAGAGTGTTAATGTTTCATTTGTTGGGTATTTAAATTAGTGCTGGCCTGCGTGTCACGGGTCAGAAGCCAGTGATTTATGATGTAAACTATGAGATGATGTCGGCGGTGTGTAATCATGCTGTTGGTTTTTATTTTTTATTTTGTGTGCCTTAGACGTTTTCATGCTGGTTATTCTGAACTGAATAACTGGTGGAGATTGAATGATCGACACTGCATATTTCACGTGAGTTTTGACGATTGTTTGACTGTTAAAGTGAAGTGATTTGTAGCATTTTCTTTTGTAGAGAAGTAATTTTTTGATTGTGATTGCTGTTAGTCGATTGTAGATGTCTTATTCTCATGCTGTTATCTTGGTCTGGATGAGGGGTACAGTATACTGCACACGAGCAGTGACGATCAGTAGCTCAGTTTAATTGTGTAAAATGATTAATATTCCTTTTGCACACACTAAGCTGACACCTTTTTATACAAGAGTGTTAAACGAGTCTTCCCTCCTCCAGGAAGCATATGGTGTTGATTTGTAACCCTTTAATGTGTGATCAGCTAAAGTTTCAAAGGTATTTATTTTAGTTTATTATGAGGCTAGGATACCTACCTTTTAATACTGTTGACTGTAATAAACTTATGGACAGTGGTTTCTATTTGAAATTGTAATGTGTGTGTGTGTGTGTGGTTTTTTTGAGCATGATATTATCCTCTAATTACTTTTTCCATCTTGCATGAGTAAATTGAGCCAGCTTTGAAGTGAAATTAACTTGATTAATAAAATGGAAACTCTGTTTATAGTGATTCTGCCTTAAGGATATTCGTTTGTTTGAATAGCCGTGCGGGGAAAACCTTTTACTTGTCCTGGGATCTCCCACCCAAATAAAATCGGAGTGGCGTAGTCAATAGTGAATAAAGAGTACTTGGGCTCTCTTGTCACAAGCTGCATAATTTTATAGAGCCAACATGCATACAATTTTTGAAGATTACAGTATGATTCTGCAAATTCCCTTTACAGTAAGTAACTGTAATACTCCTTGCATCAAGGGAGTTTTATGTGACTTAAGTAGCACTTGAAAATCATTGTAAATCTACGAGTACTCTGGAGTAATCTTAAAGCCCTGAGTGCATCATAAGAAGACAGAATTATGTGCTAACCTGCAGGACAATCAGCAGATTACACCTTTAACTTTAAGTGCAATGTGATTATAATATAGGCTAAGGATTTGATTGTACTTTATTGTACGCTTTATTACTCATTTTTTTATAATTAATTTATAAATGAAATAAAAAGGGCAGAAAAAAATAGAAATACACATCTAAGTTAAATGACATGAAAAAAATGAAGTAATGTAGGAAATGCTCTTCAAAGACTGGGGGAAAAAAAAAAAACAACCTTTCAGTAACTTGCTGACGTGCATGAAAATCATACATGTATTGGACCCGGAAATAATGTCTCTATATAGATATTATATACTAAAATAAATTTATTTATAAAATGTATAGCCGATACATAGCCTATATATTAAGTAGAGTATAATATTATAGGTTCACAATTTTCTTGTTAGTTTTATATAAAACATGTTTTTGGTGTTATGCATTTTATTGAATGGAACAATTTAAGATATAAAAGAACGAAACACATTCTGTAACATCAGTCTGCGGGAGACACTCTGAAGAGAGATTGTAAACTAAATTGTAATACTGTCCCATTCTGTGCTTGCAGTAAACGCATTAAAAGACTCTACTGGTCTTCATCCTTTTTGGCAGGTTTGGTCCTGTGGTGCATAAGAAATCTGCTACACTTTTGTACTGTATCCTGTTTTATGCATGCTTATGATAGATCACTAATTAATATTACCTCACTTATATCATGTTTGATCTCTATCAATTCGTCTTCGGATGGTCTGATTGAGAGTGTATATTATATGTTGCTACCTATGCAACATATAACTGTTCTAAGAATCTTTAATAGTTTGTATATCAACTATTAATCCAACCCCATGCAAATTAACATGCTCAGAGACAAAGGGTCGTAAAACCTTCCCTCCAAAGAGACTGGAGTCCATTGGCTCTTTGACTCCCCAGAGGTGTGACCTCTATACCAGATAAAGCTCTCACACACAGGTCCGGCCCTGCTCTTCTAAAAAAAAAAAAAAAAAAAAAAAAAACCTCTCTTCTGCAAAAACTACTTCTGCAAAAAAAATCTCTTCCGCTATCTTCTGACAGAGACCCTAACCGGGGCGGGCGCGCCCGGTCGGCCCAACATAGAGCCTGGGAGATGACTCTTGACCACAAAGACCCAGTCTGCGGTTCTGTTAGACTCTAAGAGGATGAGGAAGATGTGAGCTAGAACTCTTCTGGACCCTGAAGTTATTGTGCCAGGCTTTATGGCCTTATCTTTCCATTCAAACAAAGATTCTTGGATCTTGGCTGATGTCGCTTAACTCTTCTTCACTTTTCACCTGGGAAGAAACTCCCAATCACCATCGAGTCAGAACATCTTTGGAATTCATCACTCTTCAAACCAGGAAGAACATGATTGCAAGTCCAAAACCTTGAAACCATCAAGAAACCATCTTTCATCCGAGACTGCATTCTGGACATTCGTCAAGATCAAGGCAGTGCAAGTATTGTACATTTAACTAAACGAAACAGAGGTTTAGTATAAGTTGTAGACCCCGTTATAAACGGCGCTGATGGTTTTACTCAGGTGGTTAACTCTTTCCATAACTGCATTCTCTGTTTTCTCTAATGGCTTCATTCATCCACTTTAGCTCCACTTTGTATGTATGCGTGAGTGTATGTTATTCTTTGTTTGTTTAGATTAGTTATGTGTGTTGGCATTTAAGTTAATAAAACTCTTGTGCACAAATTACATGAGTTTCTGATTCTGCCTTGCATATTAATGTCCCTTTACGATTTTGACCCTTGCTACATGCTCTAATGCATTAATAGGAAAATATTTTCTGTGGCCACAGAAATATCCTTTCTTAGAGTTGATATGAATTTACTCTGAATGTTCGCTGGACGAACAGATCAGCTGATGGCAATTTAACTCTGCGACAGTTGTTACTGTCAGCCGATATAAATAATTGTAATTAATCATAATCAATTGTAATTAATTATATACAATTCCCTTTTTGAGCTAATTTGCTACAGTCTACAGGATTCACTCTTAAAGGTGTGACAAATATTACAAAATAAAATATTTTAATTGTTGATAACCGTAAAGTGTCTTTTGTCCACACTAACCTGATTTTACAGTTTCTTTCTTACAATAATACTGAACAGAACAAGTGTAAACTTGTTTATAGCAATTTATATTGTTGTACAATGGTCAGAGACTCAGAACCAAAAGATTTGGCTCCATTTCAGTTTATGAATTCTAATTGGCCACAACACACATGAAGTGGAATTTACTGTACTGTACAATTTATCAGCAAATGCAATCTGGGAATTAAATTGTTCTTCCACATTTGACAACACATTAAATATAAACAAGTATATGTAAAGTAAGCACAACATTCTGATGACAAACCAAAACAGACAACATTTTAAAAACAGGTTTGTCTGTCAGGACTGTGGAACCTCCAAGTGTCAAGACTTCTGTAGACTTTCAAAAATTGTTTTTCATTTGCAGCAAACAGGCTTTTTTCTCCCTGTTTTTGTGTGTTCAGTATGGCTACAGTAGGAGTGGATGTGATTGAAACAGCAGCTCTAGGGAGATCCTTCCAGCTGGGGATGCTGTACGACTGCAGGAAAGATGCTCTCATACCAGGTACCATACCATATTGCAAACTTTCATCTCATCCTGATTTGCTGAAGACTCCCAAAATGTGAAAATTGAAAAGATATCAGACAAAATTAATTTTTGAAAATCTACACTTAAAAATAAAGGTGCTTCACGATGCCATGGAAGAACGTTTTTGTCTAAATGGTTCCATAAAGAACCTTTAACATCTGAAGAACCTTTCTGTTTCACAAAAGGTTCTTTGTGGCGAAAGATTATAAAAAGGTAAGAAAGAGATAGTTCTTTAAAGAACCTTTGACTGAATGGTTCTTTGTGGAACCAAAAATGGTTCTTCTATGGCATCGCTGTGAAGAACCTTTTGAAGCACCTTTATTTTTAAGAGTGTATTTGGGCAAAATACAAATCTGACTTAAGTGGAATGCATCATTGTTTCAGCTATTTAAACTGAAACATCTGCTGTAATGCTTGATGTTGCAAACTACTATTTCATATAATATATTTTTTAAAATTATTAATGTAATCAAACACACAGGTTTGTAGTGCAAACAGTTTTACAGTTTACCTCACTTTGTATTCTTCTTGTTATTTACCTATAGCACGATCACAATTGAGTCTCTCACAATCACAGAAATCAGTATGTCTTGCAGCTAAAACATTCACAAATAATATATATATATATATATATATATATATATACACACTGTAAAAAAAAAATGAATAACACTTTAACTGTAAAATATTGTAAAAACACTACAGGGAAAAAAAGTTAATAGATTAACAGTAATTTCCTCTACTGTAAACGGAAAAACTGTAAAAGATCTAAACAGACATTTCATGTAATTTTACAGTAAAATGCTGTTGATTGTACAGATTTTAGAAGTAAAAAAGAACAAATCAATGTATAATTACTGTCAAAATCTGTAAACTGACATTACCAGAATTCTCTGCGTGACACTCCACATTTGAAAGTATTTTATTTAAATAATCATGTTTCTTAATAGTTTTTGTTATCAGTTATGTACTTTAGGGTTTTATGTTACTACATCTGTTGTTTAATGAATGTTCATTGCTTTATTTAAAAGTTACCATGATGGAGTTTTGTGTTTTTGGGAATGACTCTGTGTACCTTCTCTATATTAGTATATACTTCAGCTTGTGGAAAAGCTACTTGTGATGAACTTTGATTGCTCATGTGGCTCAAAATTCCCCGATTCTCTCGGTGCATCGGCATAAAAAGTTCTGTTCTGACATGCACATTTTGAGCGTGCACACCTGAAGCACGCGCACATTAAAAAGGCTGTCAAACAGCTCCTTGTTACTGGACTAAGTTATCTTTCACGCCTGATTGCGCGAATACGGTCAAAATTCGCGCCATGGCACAAATGGCACCATCCCAGTCTCTCCAAAAAAAAAAAAAAAATGTTCTATATTAATATTAACATACATACATAAATAAAAAAATACACATGAACACACTGTGACCACTCACACCTTATGTTTATGGCTGAATGCAAATGATCGTAATTGATGGACATTAAACAACTATGCACGGGAAAAGACATCAGGAGTCTGGCGCAGAGAAAAAAAACAAAAAAAAAAAAACTAGATGAAGCCCGTGCATCACTTTCAGGTAACTTGTGTTCATAATCCTGTGAAAATTGTTTTGGCTGTTGGCATTAATAATGTGTTTTAATGTCGGTAAAAATTTCACCATCACCAACGCATCTGCCTTATAGTTTCCATGACTTAAAATGCATTATATAAAAACGAGGCAATAATGATTGGTTAATTAATAATAATCATATGGTTTCATTGAATAACGCTGTTAAAATACATAATATAATCGTTACGGAGCGACTGAGACTAGAGGCGTGCGGATCCATATGCAAAGCTTTATTTAAAGACATGGTCATAAAACAGGCAAGGGTCAGACAATGGCAGACAGGTATATGGTGGGCAAGACAAAAGAGTAATCCAAAGACAGGCTTGGGTCAAGCGACGGTGAACGTAATCCAGTGGGATAAGCAAGGGGTAATCCAAATAAACAGGCTAGAGTCCAGGCAAGGGGTGTACAGAAGTGAAAATGAAAGTGAAAAAAGTGAAAGTGAAGTGATGTGTGGCCAAGTATGGCGACCCATGTTCGGAATTTGTGCTCTGCATTTAACCCATCCAAGTGCAACTCATGGACTGATACTGGGCAGGCAGATAGGACAACATCAGAATTGTTGATGGGATCGGAACAGACAGGTGATTCAACATCAGGCTCATTGAGGGAGACGGGACAGGCAGATAATTCAGAAACAGATTCATGGGTTGATCCTGGATAGACTGACAGTTCATGATCAGACTCAATGATAGAAACTGGCAAGACAGAGAGTTTAAAATCAGATTCATTAGCAGCATTTAGACTGATCTGCATTTATTAGCCTCCATGGCTGGTTCAGAAAAGGACAAGAGTTCAGAGATGGCCGCCTCGGCCGGTTCAGAGCAGGACAAAAGTTCAAAAGTGGCCTCTGTGGCCGGTTAGGAACAAGGCAAGAGTTCACAAGCTGCCTCTGTAACCGTGACAGGACAGGCAGAGAGTTCACAGACGGCCTTCATAGCTGTGACAGGACAGGCAGAGAGTTCACAAGTGGGCGCCACTACTGTGACCAGAGCTGAAGTGAATGGTGCTGCCTCTGAAGGGTCTGCAATACTCAGCGCTGAACTGTGGTTAGAGTTTCATATTTATAGTGTGTGTAATTGGCTGCAGGTGAGAACGTAATCCTCCTTCTCCTTCAAGGTGGAGGGGGATAACTGCCTCTCCAACCGTTCTTGCAGGAAGGAAAGCACTGCCCCGATGGCGCATCTCTGTGGGTCTTCTGGATGGGAAGAACAGCAGTTAGCAAAAAGATGCCACTTTAAAGTACACAGTTGCCTCATAGAGGGGCTCTGGCTTGAGTGATGGTGTCTGTCACCACTGGTGATAGTCCACTCAGGGCTTCGGTTTCTAGTCCAGGGTCCAGACATGGGAATAGGTGCCAGATTGTGCCCTGCCCCTGAGAAAGAAGGTACTTCCTCAGGTGAATTCGCCAGGGAGTGGCCATCGAGAGGAGCATGAGCTTCGAGAACCAAGTCTGGATGGGCCAGTACGGCCATGTCCGGAGGCCCCCTCGTCCTGAATCGGTAGTTGTGTCGGAAAGATTGTTGACTTCTACTTTGTTCCGCGAACCCTCACTGTAGCCTCTCTGCAATGGGAGAAGAGGCTGTCTTTCCTCTTGAGGTGTCGCGTTTACCTGGCTGTGAGTGAGAGGTTGCCACTGTGTGAGGACGCAGAGAAGCCTTCAGCGTCAAAGACAAAGTGAACTTACAGGCCCTGGACAGTATCCTTGGACGATTCCACCAAGTGGCGGTGTATTGTGGGCAGAGATGCACCACAATCGCCTGCTCAACCTGGAGAACCTCCATGTACCCCTGGCTGCCCCACCATTGTGAGTAATGAAAGCGGAAGAATTCGCAGATTGGGTCCTGGCAGTAAAAGATGCCTTCCATGACTTTGCAGGTTCCTCATGATACCAATTATTAAGCTGCGAACGCTCAGGACGGAGCAGAGGATTCCACTCTAGCCCAATGTTCCCGGCAGCATGGCAGCCAACTCATAGTCGGCCTCAGTCTGAGCAACGTGGCCAGATGTTGGGAGCCCAGATGAGGCCTCAGTGTCAGCAGGCTTCAAACTCCTTTCCAATGCTGCTATCAACAGTCCGTCTTCTTTACGAACCCTGAATGAGAAATTAATCATACTTAGGTGAGCAGCCTGACTCATCCATGAATTTGACAGGGAAAAACTAGTGTGTTGAGGCATGGGAGGTCCTTGAGGGTCACCCATTGAAAATGCTTCAAATGAAGCCCCCAGATCGCCCTCAGTGAATAACAAATCTGAATGAGTAGAGCACGCCATCTCCTTTTATACCCATTTGTATGGGGGAGTGGCTGGAATGCAAATTTCGCTCGCCAATTCTCATTGGCCTTTTATGGTGTTTGGGGCTTCCAAGTGTGACTCCTAGTGTCACTACATCAACACAATGTCAAGTGAGTGACAGATAGGGAACATCAATACGTTTGAATAAAGAGCGAAGATACCAATTTTCTACATCACTTTTGGCCACAATTGCATACTATTACACAAGTTGCAAAAAGTATGTGGATCATGCATGCCTCAGTGTCTTTACAGTTTCTGTCGCAGTGCTGCTCATTTGTATATATGAAAACTTTGCACTATTTGTGACCGCATCACACCATCAGCAGTCACTGATGCTCATTTCACTGGAAACATCTGATTGCTTCATCACTAAATCACTGTATGCCTGAATGGACCTAAAGTGTAATCAATCACAATTCTTCCCCATTTTTTTGCAGGAATCACACTGTGGGATCCAGAAAAGCTCCAGCAGAGTTTACGAACCCGTCCCCAAATTAACGCCAATTTCAAAGTCACGGCTTCAGACTCCATTGAGGACAAATCAACCTTACTGAACATTGACGGCTCTCTGAAACTGAGTCTTTTAGGTGGACTGGTCAATGTCACAGGAGCAGCCAAATATCTCAATGACACCAAGAAGTCTTTCAGACAGCAGAGACTGACTCTATATTATCATTCAACCTGCAGGTTTGAAGAACTGACCATGAATCACTTGGCACCTGAAAATATCATTAATCAGGACGTGTTTGATAATGACACAGCGACACATGTCGTGACAGCAGTGCTGTATGGAGCGGATGCCTGCTTCGTGTTTGATAGAGAAGTTTCAGCAGATGAGAACAAAAATACAGTAGAAAGAGAAGCAAAACTGGCCCTTGAGAAACTCAAATTCATTTCAGTAGATGTGAACGTCAGTCTGAAGATGAATGATGCTCAGAAGAATGCAGTCCAGAAATTCACATGCACGTTTTATGGTGATTTCCAGATACCGTCAAACCCGACCTCTTTTGAAGATGCTCTGAAGGTTTTCACTGATCTTCCAAAACTTCTGGGAGAAAAGAAAGAGCTTGCCGTTCCTGTGAGAGTTTGGCTTTATCCTCTGGACAAACTTCACTCAAGAGCTTCAAAACTTCAGAAGGACATCGGCATGGATCTAATCATAGCCATAGAGTCAGTGATTGAGAGTCTAAATACAGCTGAGATGAGATGCAGTGACCTTCTGAAAGACTCCCCTGCTCTGACTTTTACTGTATTTCATGATAAAATTCTGCAAATGAAGCAAAACTGCTACAACTACAAACTGAAGCTCATGAAGAGAATCTGCTCTCTGCTGCCAAACATCCGTGGAGACGTAATGAAGGAAACGGCACTGAATGAACTTGTACAAGAGCATGAGGAATCTCCTTTCAGAAGATCTGACCTTGCAGAATGGCTGAAAGAGAGAGAAAGAGAGTCTGATGTCATTAAATCAGTCCTCCGACAGCTGAAGGATGCTGGTGCACAAGCAGAAGTCAACATAGATCTGATATTAATGGATCTGGAAGTTGGAAATCTCGTCTGTTTCATGTTCACATCATTGGACTGGACAGATGTGCTGCTGCTTCAACAAAAGGCCTGTTTGAGTCCTTCAGCAAAAGGAAGAAATAATGAGAACTGCCCTGATACAAAGCAAAAGTCTTGGCTCAGTCTTGAGATCCAAAAGACCATGAGGAACAACTTGAAGACATTTAAGAACTTGATCGATTCAAAAGATCGTAAACCAGCCAGGTTCATTGTGTCCTCGAGAGAAATGGAGAATAATCCTGGTTCCTGCATTCTGCTGTATGAAAGTGAATGTGATGAAATTGTTTACTTTATGCCTCCATCCAAACCAGCCTGTCCAGTCACTGAAGAGGTCAAAGATAAAGGTGTAGTTGTGAAGGTTTCTCCAGTGTGTCCTGCTACAGTGGAGCTCAGATTACTGTATAAACCGAAGCAGGACTCAGTCTGGACCTCTGAACCGGTGATGAAGGATCAACACACAGTTACTCTGACTGATCTGAGAGCAGGAACTGAATATGAGATCAGATGTGCAGCAGTGGGGAACCTCAACTACACGGTATACAGTGACGTCACTAAAGTTACCACAGAGGTATGTATGATGATCCTTGAGCAAAAATCAGTTGAGAATGTGTACCTTATCTTGGTTATTTGCAACATGTTAATTTGTATCAAATGGTTCTTTTAGGGAAGGAGCAGTATGAGTACTGGTGAGTCATATTATTTCTACTTATAAATTGTTGCTAAACATGGTTCATTTGAGCATGGAAGTGAACTTAAAGTTGTAACGTAGTGAAGTGCATGATGAAGAAGGTTCCAAAAATAGTCTTTAATGACAAATCCACTCAATAAACAGGAGTCCAACCGAGAGAAACACAACCATGTAGCATTTACAAGAAGGGACAAAGGAACAAATGAAAACATGGGGCTTATATACAAACTGAGTAATCAGGGAGAACAGAAGGCTGCTCTACACTCCACTATACCGCAACTACTAGTTGCTGTATTTGTGACATCATCCAGCAAATCTATTACGGAGTGGAGAGATTCTCGGACTATAACCCTTCCAGTGTGACGCTTACATGCTGGAATGAAGACAGATGAGAGTAAGACGAAGATAATTTTAATTCTTTTTAATAAATCTACAGGGAAAGATGAAGGGAATATCCACACACGTAGGGTGACCACATGCAATAACCGACAAACTCGAACTGAACGGACAGGAACTAAAATAGGGCAGTTAACGAGGGACAGACAGTTGAACACAATGTAGGTGATTAACTAATAATGAGAACAGGAAACAAACCAAATAAGGGCAAACAGGAACTGGACAGACAAGGTGACAAGACTAAAATGAAAGCGCAACAAAAGAGTCCATATCTGTGACATCCAGCTTTGGCTGACATTGTTGCTCGCATTAGACCTTCATCTTCTAATGGCGATGTTATGCCACCACATTTGTTTAAACAGATTTTTGATAGTGCTGGTGTCACCATTTTAAATTTAATAAACAAATGCCTTAATCAGGGCATTTGTCCAGCAGATTTTAAACATTCTACTGTCACCCCCTTGTTAAAGTAGCCAAATCTTTCAATTGATGATCTAAATAATTTTAGTCCTATCTCAAATCTGCCTTTCTTATCTAAGGTTTTAGAAAAAGTGGTTCTGAAACAACTCCAGGCCCACTTGACTTTAAACTCTGTTGCTGAGGCGTTTTAGTCAGGTTTTAATTACAGTACTGAGACAGTATTGGTGAAAGTATTGAATGACAACATCTTGACTTTGGATAATGGTGAAAATGCCATTCTGATTCTACTTGACCTCAGCACAGCGTTCGATATGATTTCAGAATTCATTATATACTGATTGACCTCCTGGAACACTGGGTTGGTCTTAAGGGAAATGTGCTTAAGTGGTTTAAATCATATTTTACTGGTAGACCTTTCTCTGTTTTTACAGGAAAAGAAAATTCAACCAGTTTTTTTTTTTTTCCTTTGGGGGGGGGGGGGGGGGGGGGGGGGTAACCTCAGGGTTCGATTCTTGCACTAATATTATTTTCCCTTTATATGTTACTTTTAGGATCCATTTTTTTGTAAATATAATGTATCCTTCCACTGTTATGTGGACAACACTCAGATTTATCTTCCAGTGAGACATAAACATGGTCGATAATTTTTATTGACCTGTTTACAGGACATTAAAGCCTGGATGGCTGCAAACTTTTTTAAATTAAATGATGATAAAAGCGAGGTCATTGTGTTTGGCCCTAGAAATCAGGAAGTGGCTCAATGCTTAATCTACCCCTTTTTCTGGTTTAATTACAACTGGTGTAAAGAATTTAGGGTTTGTTTTGGGCTCTTTTTTATAAACGGCTGATTTTGAGAAAGCAATAATGGTGATTTTATTTATTTTTTTTCATGAATGGATTACTGTAATTCTCTCTATTTTGGAACTGACAACAGAACATTGGCGTGTCTTCAAAAAGTACAAAATGCTGCTGCCAGGATGCTCAAGTCTGCAAAGAAATTTGAGTCAGTTACACCGCTTTTAAAATCACTCAAAAGTTTGCTGGTTCAATACAGAAGTAACTGCGAGATCTTGCTACTTGTTTTTAAGGCTCTACACAACTTTGCCCCTTCCTATCTCTTGAGTGTGTTAGCATTTTACAATCCCTCTAATCTCTGAGATCTGAAGATCAAAATCGTCTTTGTGTTGTAAGAACTAAATACAAACAAAAGGGTCATAGAGCCTTTTCTTGTGTTGGACTCCAACTTTTGAATGACCTTCCTCTTTCTGTAAGGTCAGTGAAATCACTACCGGAATTTAAGGCCATGTTAAAAGCACATCTTTTAAAGAGTTTTTGGGCATCTTCATGATGGGGTGTCTTTGATTGTTCTACCTTTGCTATGATGTTTGTGTGCTGCTTTTTGAACTTTTGAACATAGAATTATCTTGTGGTTCTATGTTGTTTCTGCGTTTTGTTTTTAGTGATTGTGAAGCACTTTGGGGAACAGTGGTACCATTAAATATGCTATATAAATAAATAAAACAAAAACATTTTGTGTTCTGTCAATCATGGCAAAGTCGTAAATTAAAGCAGTTAAAAAAAAATTCAGGCTCTCCCAAAATCTGTTTATTGTCATTCCTTAACTATGTAATGTCAAATATAGATGCTAATTATTGAAATAACAATCAAAATAGGTGAAAATGTAGGCATTCATTAATAAATAACTCTTATAGTATGTTTATTGTATATTGAACGTTCATACAATTTGTGCAGGAAAATACATAAAAGTTTCACATAACTCTGCTCAATGCTATACTTGTTGGTCGCTACACCACCTTGGAAATGATGTCAAATGGCGTGTCTCGCCAAATTTGGGGTTGATCGATCTGCCGCGAGTTTACAAGTCGGATGTCCGACTTGGAGCGGCATTCCAGACATTATTTTTAAGTAGGAGGTGGGAACAATCCAAATTACAAGTTGTCTGGAATGCACCATAACTAAAGCAAATGGAAACAGGGAGAAAACAAACCAAAACAGAACAGGACATACTCATAAATACTCATAAGTGAGACTGTGACTAAAAACAGATGTATTTGTGTGTTGCAGGCATTGACTTTGAAGGAGACGGTCATTCGACTACCTTTACCAGCACTGAGGGTCTTTCGTCTCCAGCAGTTTCTGAATCGTCCCAGTGTATATGCATCTTTTTCCTAAAAATGTCATTTTTGAGGGTGTTAACGGTCTTTGCATGATATTAGTTGACAGATTAGGTGTAAAGTTGCACAGACAAGTTCAGTGTCTCATGTCAATAGAGCTTAAACCAAACTAAAAATAATCTTTTACTCACTGTTTCAAACCTGTATTACTTACTTTCTTCTGTGGAACATAAAAAATATCTGAAGAGCATTGGAAATCAATAACATTGGACCCCATTGTATAGTGTGCTACTATAGACCCTATAGTAGCACACTCTCTTCCTCTATGCGCACTAGTCACTTTTCACACACACTGCTGTGTGTACACAAATCCCACAAAAAGACTCAGTAATATCAGTAATATATGTATGTTTACATGCTCATGCACTACAAATCATCCTGCACTGTTCCCCAGCCAGCTGCTTGAACTCACATTGTCTCTCTTTGCACATGTACAGTATTTATCTGAAGCATTCGTATAGTTTGTATAGTTTGTATTTTTTAGTTTATGTATAGGTAAATTTTTTATATAGATAGTATATTTATAGTCAAAATCTATCAGTAGGATAGTTTGTGTATAGGTTTATATTGTTTTACTTCATTGCTGTATGCCTGTATTTATGTAGCACCGTGGTCCTGTGAGGCACGACATTTCGTTCCACTGTATGCCCCCGCATGTAGCGGAATGACAATAAAGCTCAACTCAACTCAACTCAACCCATTGACATTCATTGCATGGCCAAAAACACGGAGGCATTTTTCAAAATATCTTTTTGTTTCAAAGAAAGTAAGTCATACAGGTTTTAATGACATGAGGGTGAGTAAATAAGTCTATTTATTTGCAGACCAAATATAAAAAACAACAACATTACATAGAGTGTGATAATTGGTTAAAAATATTGGTCAAACTGTCTTCTGAGTCAATCTCTAGTTTCGAAACCAACTGCAAAGCTCACAAAACATGCATTTCCAGGTTCTTGGAGGAGATCACCTGATGAGCAAAACAGACCATTTATACATGATTGGATCACTAACACCAGAGCACCGGATTCTCAAAAGCACACGAGCAACACTTCAATCAGTGACTCTGGCATAGGTGAGAATTCAGGGATGCAATAAGTGGGTATGAAACATGCATTTGTTGTACTTTTGAATGAATGAATGAATGAATGAATGATGCATTTATATAGCGCTTTTATGTGTATTGCTGTACACCCAAAGCGCTTTACAATCATGTGGGGGGTCTCTCCTCAACCACCACCAGTGTGCAGCATCCACCTGGATGATGCGACGGCAGCCACAGGACAACGGCGCCAGTGCGCTCACCACACACCAGCTACAGGTGGAGAGGAGAGAGAGAGAGAGAAGGAGCCATTCAAGTGGATGGGGATTATTAGGAGGCCATGATAGACAAGGGCCAGTGGTGGGAATTTGGCCAGGACACCGGGGTTACACCCCTACTCTTTACGAGAAGTGCCATGGGATTTTTGATGACCACAGAGAGTCAGGACCTCGGTTTAACGTCTCATCCGAAAGACGGTGCTTGTTGACAGTATAGTGTCCCCGTCACTATGCTGGGGCATTAGGACCCACACAGACCACAGGGTGAGCACCCCCTGCTGGCCTCACTAACACCTCTTCCAACAGCAACCTAGTTTTCCCAGGAGGTCTCCCATCCAGGTACTGACCAAGCTCAACCCTGCTTAGCTTCAGTGGGCGACCAGTCTTGGGCTGCAGGGTGATATGGCTGTGGTAAGGTTAATGCTTCCTCTTTTGAAAATATAGAGGAAGCATTAACCTTTATGTGGCTCAAAAATCATTTTAATATCCCATAATTCCAAAAGAACATCTTTAAATAAAAATTTTAAACCATTGTTTTTAACATTGAAGTCTCCATTAATGAAACCAGTCCTAAATATTAATAGCTCTGACCCCCTGTGCACTGTTGAAGACAAACATTCACATGCATTAAATTAAAATGTATATATTTACATGTATTTATATGTATATATTTCCCCTCACACCTTCTCCAAGCAATCTCTCCAACACTTTTACCAGCACTCACACACATCATCAACACATGTCTCCTCACAGGCACCTTCCCCACTGCATTCAAGCAGGCTCGGGTAACCCCACTGCTCAAAAAACCTACATTAAACACTTCTCTGATAGAAAACTACAGACCTGTCTCTCTCCTTCCATTCATAGCCAAAACACTCGAACGAGTTGTTTTCAACCAGGTATCATTGTTTCTTTCACAGAACAACAAACTGGACGCTAACCAATCAGTTTCATGTGTGGCCATTTAACTGAGACTGCGCTACTCTCGGTCACTGAAGCCTTGCGGATTGCAAAAGCTGATTACAAATCATCAGTTCTCATTCTGCTGGATCTATCTGCTGCTTTTGACACTGTCAATCATCAGATCCTGCTGTCTACCCTCATCACTAGGCATCACTGGGATTCCAATTCGCTGGTTTAAATTCTATCTCACTGGTAGGTCTTTCAGGGTGACCTGGGGAGGGGAGGTATCCACAGCACATCAACTGGTCACAGGGGTTCCTCAGGGATCAGTTCTTGGACCCCTCCTCTTCTCCACATACACCACATCACTGGGTCCCATCATACAGGCACATGGATTCTCCTACCATTGCTACACTGATGACACACAGCTCTATCTCTCTTTTCAACCAGAGGATCCAACGGTAGTTGCACGGATCTCAGGCTGCCTGGCGGACATCTCAGCATGGATGAAAGAACATCACCTACAGCTCAACCCGGCAAAAACTGAGCTTCTTGTTTTCCCTGCCACTCCAACTCTACAGCATGATTTCACCATCCAGCTAGGTTCTTCTACAATTACCCCATCAACTTCGGTCAGAAATCTTGGTGTAATCTTCGATGACCAGCTGACCTTCAAAGACCACATTGCAAAGACTGCTCGATCTTGCAGGTTTCCATTACACAACATCAGAAAGATCAGGCCTTTTCTAACAGAGCATGCTGCACAACTTCTTGTCCAGGCCCTTGTCATTTCTAGGCTGGACTACTGCAATGCTCTTCTGGCTGGACTTCCATCAAGCACAATCAAACCTCTACAAATGATTCAGAATGCAGCAACACGACTGATCTTCAACGAGCCCAAAAGAGCCCATGTTACACCTCTCTTTATCTCCTTGCACTGGCTACCGGTTGCAGCTCACATCAAGTTCAAGACATTGATGCTTGCATATAGAACAACCACGGGCTCAGCACCCGCCTACTTCCACTCACTATTACGAATCTCCATTCCCTCCAGAAGTCTGAGATCTGCTAGTGAGTGATGCCTCGTGGTACCATCACAGAGAGGCTCAAAATCACTCTCCAGAACATTTTCGTTCACTATTCCTGGCTGGTGGAACGATCTTCCCACCCCTATCCGGAATGCTGATTCCCTGACAATTTTCAAGCAACAGCTGAAAACTCATCTCTTTCGACACTACTTGACTTCATCCTAAATTAAAAAAAAAAAAAAAAACTTTGTCTTTCTCTTTATTTATTCCTTCCCTTTCTAGCTTGTACTTATTTGAACAATCACTGAGACTTGGTATTACGAGCACTTCCTCTGTCTGTTTGCATCTTTAAGATGAATCGCTTTATGTATTCCCCAATTGTAAGTCACTTTGGATAAAAGTGTCTGCAAAATGACCCAAATGTAAATATTTATACTTAACTTTATCTTTTATATCCAATGAACACATTTATAAAAAACGTGTTTGTTGTTTTTGTCTTCTTATGGCCATTTGAAACAGAAGAAGCTTCTACAGGACGAGCTGAAGTGACCAGAAGGTGGGAGAGTCCTGTTATATTTTACATTTGTGTGTAAATATGCTGAAGACAGCCCATTTCACCAAATTTGGCATGCTTCCTTAATTTGCTATTCTAGTTCATCAAGTTTTATGAAGCTTTTATGATGAACTTAAAATATACAGGTACATTTTGAAAGAGTCAATGTGTGACAGTCATTCGTAGATCAGATGCAGATCACCAAAGAACTATTGATGAGGCAAGAAATAAACACGAGGGATCACGAAAGTTGGGTGATGTTTCCCTTCTCATTGGAAGTGTTACAAATGTTGCTTTTTATGTTTCTTTTTGCCTGGTGCCTTTAGAAAATATCAAAATTGAGGTGTGACTTCATTGTATATGTAAAGCATTTAAAAACTGAAAAGGATTTTTTTAAGTGTGGTTATTGATGAGCAGTTCATTGGTTAATAAAATAAATCCAGAATCTGGTTTAAAATGAGAAAATGTTTAAATTGAGGAAAATTATTCAAATGTATGCCTTTTTCTATCTTCTCCTACAGAAGTCAGAATTTGAATGTATTAAAGAATCCTGATCTTTCCAGCATCAAGGTATTGTTATTGTTCATCAATATGAGCACAAGTGGTTATAGAGATCTGTGTTTGTACATAGTTACTGTAGATTAAAATCTCCTGGATTAAACCTTAAAATAAGATATTTAAGAGTGTCATTTAGCCTCATGTGGAGATTGTCTTTTTTATTGGAGCAGCTCAAGACGTCCGTGATCAACCCAGAGAGCAGCACACAGAGCCAATCGTCAGGTAACCAATAAAGACATGTGATTTTAAATCATTAGAGACTGAGGTTTTGTTACAACCCTAAATGAATCAGCAAGTCTGGTCTGGTATCCAAAACTGTATTAATTAACAGTCTTGAAAAAAGTCAGAGAAGAGCAGAAGATGAAGTAATGATGATAAAAATGAGCAGAGTTTACTGATTAATCTCAGTTGTGCATGTTTCATGATCAGACTCAAATCCAACAAGTGTTATTATACCACAAGCAATAGCAATGGAAAATCACTGCTTCACAACATTGACCTGAGACGTTAAAAACCTTGAAAACCAGACATTCTCTTATCTCTTACTCATGAAAGAAAAACACACAATCATAAGATTATAACAATAAGGAAGAAAGAAACATAGTAATAAAATAGTAATAAGTAAAATATTTATAAAATGACAAATAATTAAATGATTAATAATTAAATGAGTTTATCTCTGACTGTCATTGTTATATTATGTCAGATTTGTTACTGTCAATCGTTTAAATCAAGTTTGGATTGTTTTAGTGTTCAAAAAATCAAAGTGTTTTTTTGAACTCTGCTCATGTAAACATTTATTAATAAGAAGAAAGTAAGTCATACAGGTTTTAATGACATGAGGGTGAGTAAATAAGTCTATTATTTGTAGATCAAATATAAAAAAACAACCACATTAAATAGAAAAGTGTGATAATTGGTTAAAATATTGGTTAAACGGTTAGGGTTAGTCAATCTCTAGTGTTGAAACCAACTGCAAAACTCACAAAACATGCATTTCCAGTTTCTTGGAGGAGATTTTGGGTTTTATTGTGTTCAAAAAAAGCAACAACAAAAAAAGTTTTTTGAACTCTGCTCATGTAAACATAATAAAAGCATGTGATGTGATTGTTGTTGAACTGTGTTTGTGTCTGTAGTATCAGTGTCCTCATCAAAGACGTTTAAACTGAGACTGAAGGAGGAGTTTCAGTATCTGAATGAAAAACCTGGAGAAAGACAAAACCTGAATGATGTCTTCATTGAACAACACATCACAGAGGACCCTGATTCTCACATCAGTGATAATAGAAAGATCATGCGCAACAACATGTTTGAAGGCAAGCATATCAGGAGCGTTTTGCTGAAGGGAGATGCTGGAATTGGAAAAACTGTGACTGTGCAGAAGTTCATCCTGGACTGGGCCGAAGAGAAATCAAACACTGATATCGATTATATATTTCCAATACCTTTTCAGACGCTAAACATTATCAGAGAGACGGTGAAGAAGTGTAGCTTCATGGAGATTCTGCAGCAATGCTTCGAAAACACTGAATATCTGAAACTCAATGACTCTGACAAGATCATGCTGATCTTTGATGGACTCAATGAGTTTAAACTTCCTCTAGATTTCCAAAACACAAAGAAGATTACTGATGAAAATGAGCCAGCCTCAGTCTCTGGTCTACTGGCAAACGTCATCATGGGAAATCTGCTTCCTAACGCTCAGATCTGGATCACCAGCAGACCAGCAGCAGCCAGTCAGATTCCTGATCAATTTATTGATCGTGTGACCGAGATCCAGGGCTTTATTGATCTACAGAAGGAGGAATATTTCAGAAAGAGCATTAGTGATCAGAGAATAGCCAATAAAGTCATCAGTCACATCCAGAAATCAAGCCGCATCAGCAGCATGTGTTATTTACCAGATTACTGCAGAATAATCACAGCGATTCCAGAGAAGATGTTCAGAACAGGCCGTGATGATTTCCCCAAGACTCTCACTCAGATGTACAGCAGACTCCTGTTAGCTCAGACTGAACTGAATCAAGTGAGAAAAGAGACCATCATTGCTCTGGGGAGAATAGCCTTTCATCTGCTGGTGAACGGAAACTCTCTCTTCTGTTATGAACACTTACAGAAATGTGGCATTAGAGATGAAAGCGTTCTGATACGCTCATCAATCATAAAGAATACTGAAGACAAAAGCAAGCGTAAATTACTCTGTTTTGTGAATCACAGAACACAGGAGTTTCTGGCAGCTTTATATGCGACTGAAGTCAATAATGTGAATAATCATCTCCAGCTCAAAGATCTGTCCAGTCTAGAACTTAACTATGGAGAGGACTGCTTCACAGACTATAGAGGCCTACTCCAGACATTGATGGAAAAAGCTTTAGAAAGACAGATGGATCTTTTCTTCTGCTTTTTACTGGGTTTGTCGCTGGAGTCCAGTCAGAGAGCTTTAAAAGACCTCCTGAAACAGAGAGAAAGCAGTTCTTCATCCAGTCAATACACGGTTCAACGCATCAAAATAATGATCATTAATTCCTCTCCAGAAAATACAGACAAATGCAGTCTCCTGTTTGACGCTCTGAAAGAGCTGGATGAACGATATTTAATCCAGGAAATAAAAACACAGTTGAAATCTGGACTCAAACCCTCTCCTGCTCAGTTTTCAGCTCTGGTGAATTTAGAAGAGTAGCTGGATGAGATTAAGTCACATCGATCAGAGAATCTGAGGGTGACAAGGATTGAGGGATTCACGCGTCACTAATCAGTCATTTATTTGAAACCAGATCATTTAACAGTGATTTTATTAATAACTAGTTGTTTGGTGAGCACATTTTTCTCCCTCTACAGGCTGAAGAAGTCCTAATCAACATGATTCCTGATGTCTTAATGTCACAAGTTGAGAGTGAGACTGCCATTAAATCAATGATTGAGATTATATGTGCAAAATTCAGTGGGATTACATTAAGGATCTGCATGTGAACTTTTAAAGATTTTGGATTTTTGATGTGACATTGGAACTTGTGTACTTTTTTATTTTGTGTGCATCAAGATAAACTTCAAAAGATTACAGAATATGTCAAAATCATTTTCATATGCTGAATATAGCATAAGTTTAACAAATGCAACATTGTGATGGAACGGAGCTCAAAGGTTTGAATGTCACCATTGTACACATTTTGTGTTTTAAACGTAAAAACAATCCTAAAAATAGCAGTCTCTTAAAACGATCGTAGAAGCTGATAATAATTAAAGGCAGAATCAAATTTCTTAACACTTGAGAGGCCAAACGAGTACAAACTATTTCAAGACCCTTGTACACATGACATTTGTTTCCCAGCTGAATGATTTAAACCGCTGATTTGACTGTAAATCAGTCCATCGATCTGCTCATGACTCGCCTGTATCACCTGTGTGCCATTTAACAAATCATCAGAAACACATGATCAGTGCTCACTTTGTTGAACTCATGAATGACCAGCAAAAAAACACACACACACACATGGTCATGTGACTTCAGATAAAGCACATCAGGGGCCTGTTTCATAAAACAAGTTTACCAAATAAGCCAGGTTTATTATTATCAGTGGATTTGGTTCAAAATAAGTCATACTAACTGAAATAAGCCTGGCTTATTTGGTAAACTTATTTTATTTACAGGCCCCTGGTCTGAGAAACAATCCTCAATGAACATGAGAAAATATGACAGTCATCAAACTATAAGGTTATCAGCTAATAGTCAAAGTAATGTAACTCCTTCAAACAGAGAAACACTAGATGTTGGAGTATTCATTAATCTTTGTCATGTTTGATGATTCTCAGTGTCAGTAGAGATCATTAGTGTTTATGAATGACATTCATCTTGAAATGTGAAAGAATAGATGTTGTGTTCGTGCTTCAGTCCATCTGCTGTGCCTTTGTCTGTTTATTAGTTTTTAACAACTGGCCTGCTGTAATATTTCCTTCACATATGTGAGTCTTTATATTTCGATGGTTGTGCGTGTTTGACGCGGCCGGATGGAGTTTGAGTTTGTGTAAAAGATGAAATGTGTTTCTGAGTTGATTTTCTGGTTTTTGGACACAATCTTTTCATCTTTCTGTTGTGCAAACTATGTGTTGTTTGAACCGCTGTATCCCTCTGGTATTTGTGTATAATCTTGTTTTCTGTAATTATTTGGCTGTTGTTTGTTTCTTTATTCCAGAATCATTGGTTTGTATGAGTGTCTGTCGTTGAATTATTACTGAATTATTGTGCTCATCTCAGTATTCTCCTCTGACTGACCTGTACCCTCATGTTTACTCAACTTTTAAAGATGTGCTTCAGTGATTTAAACCTGACAAAATAAAAATGGGTATTTTTCTGCTGATTAACAAAAACATTGTGTGGTGTTCTATTTTTAAGTGTAAACCATGATTTTACTGAAGCAGCATAAATTCATGAGACAAGATATTAACATTTTATTTAAAATATTTATTTGATTGTGTAATATTATAAATGTGATATAAGTATTTAGATTTTTTTAAAATGTAACTATATCAAAATGTAAGAAATCTAAAGAAAACTTGCAATATTACAATATATTAATAAGTGCAACACCAGCAATTATGCATACAACTTTGAAAAAAATATTATTTTTAGTAATTTTAAGTTTTTTTATTTTAGTTTTTTTTTACTTAGCAGAAATTTATAGAGCACACATGCATACAATTAATTTTTTGAAGATTATAAATACAATAATGGTATAAATGTTACTCTCACACTCTGTGTGTGTGTGTGTGTGTGTGTATGAGAAAAAATTATATCATCAGTTTTATATTTTTCATAACATTCTTTTTTTTAAATGTAAATAATGCTTGAAATATAACAATATATAATATAAACATATATATTATTTATGCACAAGTTAACAAATTATTATTTGTAGCAATGCTTTTACTGAAGCAGCATACATTTTAGCTATTATAATTATATTTATAATAATTATAGTGAAATTAGTTGTAAATAATTTATTTGACATAATATTTTAAATTGAATTATATGATTATTTTAAATAATAGATAATAATAAATAATAGAATTTGTTTAAATATAAATTATATCTATATCTATATCTACATATCTATCTATCTATATACATTTGTTACTATTATTATTATTATTATTATTATTACTAACTACAATAACGTTGTGTGTTCTGACGTTTCTAGAGTTGGTCCTCCGGTTGGTATCCCATAATGCATCAGTGTGAGCGCTGGTAAACCGCGCATGCGCAGTGGCTCAGTCTCTTTTGGATCCGCACCTCTTCTGCTGAAATGGTGAGTGATTTTGGCCTGAGAGAGGAATCTTCAAACATCTTCTCTATCTCGCTCAAATAGCGCACTCTTGTCGCTCCTCGGTGTTCAGATGAGTGAGTAAAACAGCATCGGTGCTGTATGTGTTCACACAGACGAGCAGAACCGCTTTAAACGGTATTATTGTGATCGCTTGTGTTGATGTCAGTGAAGAAAACACTGAGTTTGATCGCGACTTAAGTCTTCAAACCGCGTCTTTTTACCTGTAACGAGCTGGTTTATCATAACGTTCATGTAATAACATTAGTGTAAACTGACTCTATCTGTAGATTGATAGTTTTCTTCTTTAAGTTCTTCAGTAATTAATTTGGTGTGTTAGTTCCTGTCATTAATTCAGATGAGCTCATTAACATCATTCTGCAGCACACCGAGTTTATATTGCTGTATGATTCCTCTACGGTTTTACTAAATAATTTTGAGCATACTTTAGTTTGGGGGGCAATTCTCAATGTTTAATATTATTAAATAAGAGTTTTGCCTCAAACTCCAGATTTGCTGTTTATTATATGTGCTTTGAGTACTGTATGGTAATGAGCAGCTAGTGTTACTAGAATCTTGTTGGAGTTTAATACTGTCAACATGAGATCCGTGCAAGTTATGGAAGCTTATTTATACCACAGAATAAAAAAATTAATGTTAATTGTGACAATCTCACGGTTTCGACCTTTTTCCCCTCCGGTCTTAAATTTCAATTTTCAGAGTTATGAGATATAAACAGAATTGTGAGGCGAAAAAAGTCAGAGTTGATGATGTTGACTTGCAGCTGTTATTGTTCATAACAATGGAAGCTTATTTCTGCCAGAGAATTAAAAAAAAGCAGTTGAGACTTAATTCAGACTGTCTTTCTTATAAATCTGACTTGTTTTCCTCAGTTCTGACCCTTTTCCCTCATAGTTCTGAGCTTATATCTCAATTTGTCTTTTTTTTTTTTGCCTTTCTCAGAATTGCCACTTTTGAACTTCAAATTGCGAGGGGAAAAGTCAGAATTATGAGATGTTGACTTGCCATTGCAGATTTATAACTAGAGAATCTCATCTGCCACAGAATAAAGTAATTGCAACTTGTCTCATAATTCAGACTTTTTTCTTGCAATTCTGAGTTTCTCAATTCAGAATTTTTTTTCTTGCAATTCTCAGTTTTTATCTCAATTCAGAGTTTTTCGCAAGTCTTAGTTGTGGGGAAAAGGTTAGAAATGTGCGAAGTTGACTCAATTGTGAGTTTATAGCTATAGAAGCTTATTTCTGCCACAGAATAAAAAAAAGTGTTATAATTGCAACTTCATCTCACAATTTGGACACTTTTTCTAAATTGACTTTTTATCTTACAAATTGGACTTTTTTTCCCCTCACAATTCCATTATAACGGCAAGCTTATTTCTATAGTTGAATTAAAGAAATAAGTAATTATGACTCTTTTCCTTGCAATTGAGTTTATATCACAATTATGAGAACAAAAAAAAAGAATTGCGAGGAGGAAAAAGGTCTTAATTTTGATAAGTTGCAACTATTTCATTTTTTTCTGTGGCGTAAATAAGTTTCCATATTATGCAGTTGTTCAACACTTTCATCAAAAGTCTTCAGGAACTCAGTGAAACTTTATGCTCATTTTTCTAATTTGAAAAGCTCCACGTTTATTGAAATGTTGATTTGTTATCCCGCTCAGGCCAAGCGCACCAAGAAGGTGGGGATTGTGGGGAAGTACGGCACCCGTTACGGTGCGTCCCTCAGGAAGATGGTGAAGAAGATTGAGATCAGCCAACACGCCAAATACACCTGCTCCTTCTGCGGCAAGGTGAGACGCTCATCTACACTACCAGTCAAACGTTTGTGAACAGTAAGGTTTTTTAAAGTCTCTTTTGCTCACCAAGCCTCCATTTATTTGATCCAAAATACAGTAAGAGCAGTAATATTTTGAAATATTTTTACTATTTAAAATAACTGTTTTCTATGCAAATATATTATAAACTGTAATTTGTTTCTGTGATCAAATCTGAATTTACAGCATCATTACTCCAGTCTTCAGTGTCACATGATCCTTCAGAAATCATTCTAATATGCTGATTTGCTGCTTGAGAAACATTTATTATGTTGAAAACAGCAGAGTAGAATTTTTTTCAGGTTTCTTTGATGAATAGAAAGTTCAGAACAACAGCATTTATCTGAAATAGAAATCTTTTGTAACATTATAAATGTCTTTATCATCACTTTTGATCAATTTAAAGCATCCTTGCTAAATAAGTTAATTTCTATCATTTCCTTCTCCAAAAAAAAGTTATACCGACTCCAAGCTTTTGAAAGGTATAATGTTACAAAAGCTTTTTATTTCAGATAAATACTCATCTTTGGATCTTTCTATTCATCAAAGAAACCTGAAAAAAATTCTACTCCACTGTTTTCAACATTGATAATAATCAGAAATGTTTCTTGAGCAGCAAATCAGCATATTAGAATGATTTCTGAAGGATCATGTGACACTGAAGACTGGAGTAATGATGCTGAAAATACAGCTTTGATCACAGAAATTATATTTTAAAACATATATATTCAAATAAAAAGCAGTTATTTTAAATAGTAAAAATATTTCACAATATTACTGCTTTTGCTGCATTTTGGATCAAATAAGTGCAGGCTTGGTGAGCAGAAGAGGATTTTAAAAAAAAAAAAACAAGCATTTGACTGGTAGTTTTATGTGCTGTTTCTGTGAGGGTAAGCTGTTTCTCTCTGTCCAGACTAGGATGAAGAGAAGGGCTGTAGGGATCTGGCACTGTAGCTCCTGCATGAAAACCGTCGCTGGAGGCGCCTGGATGTACAAGTAAGACTGAACCCCATGATTAATGGAATGAATGAAAGCGTCTCTAATGATCATCTAATGCGAGTCTGATGTTTGCAGCACGACGTCAGCCGTCACGGTCAAATCTGCCATCAAGCGTCTGAAGGAGCTGAAGGACCAGTAAACCAGACGCTGTTTTCTACAGATTCACATCATTTGGTCTCGGACTGCGTTTCTTTCTGTGGCTCGTTGGAACATCCCATAATAAATCTGAGGCTTGAGCCGGATCTCTGCTTCTGTCTTATTTCCTCATAAACCAATCAAGCTTGAGTTTGCTTTGACTTTGTCAAGATCACGGTGTGCCCAGGTAAAAAAAAAAAAAAAGAATTCATAATTTAGCTAAAATAAATTGATTGCAAATTGATTAAAATTTAGTAAATTCAATTAATCTTCTTTTTTTCAGTGTTCAGTTTCCCAAAATAGCACAGTTGAGTACACTTACATAATCTTAAGTTTATTTTAAGAAGTAATAAAGAATCATTTTCAGTATATTAAGTACAAAATTAGTGCTTGAAAATTTAAGTACATTATGGAAGTGTACTTTTTTTTTTTTTTTTTTTTTTTTTTTAAATAACCTGGGTGAGTTTTGCTTTTCTAAAATGAGCTGGGGCCTGTTGCATAAAACAAGTTTACCAAATAAGCCAGGCTTATTTCAGTAAGTCTGCTTAATCTTGAACCAAATCAACTGACAATAAGTCAGACTAACTGAAATAAGCCTGGCTTATGTGGTAAACTTGTTTTATGCAACAGGCCCCAGATTTCATTGATGAAAATGTGTTGGAAAACACTTTCGAATGACATTGATTTCCCTGCTTCTGAAATCATACTTCACGATTGAAGGACGAGTTCACTTCTAGAATAAAAATTTCCTGATAATTTACTCACCCCCATGTCATCCAACATGTTCATGTCTTTCAAAAAGAAAGGTTTTTAAGGAAAACATTCCTGGATTTTTCGCCGTATATTGGATTTCTATGGTGCTCAACGGGTTGAAGGTTAAAAAATGCAGCTTCAAAGAGCTCTACACGATCCCAGCCGAGGAATAAGGGCCATATCTAGCCAAACGATTGATCATTTCCTAGAAAAATTAAATAAAAATATATACTTTTAACCACAAATGCTCATCTTTTTATTCTTATTCTGGAAGTGAACTAATGTTAATCCTTTAGTACTTCAACAGAGCATCACAGTTTCAAAACATTTGACTTGATCATTTGAATCTAAAGAACCAAACCAGTGTTATTTTAGTATCTTTGAGGTTCTACACCTGGGTCCTGTACCATGATGGTGGCTGATCAAACTCAGGGTTACAGGATTAGTTTTGAGTTGACAAAACCAAACCAGTCCAATCCGGCTTTGTTGGTGCCATGAAGCTGATCATCAACTTTCTCTGTCAACTCAGGCTTGATCCTGAGTTAATGTCGCGCGTGCACATGAATGTGTGACAACTCAGCCAATCACATGCCTTGAAACTGATTCACTTCTCCTGAGAGTCAGTGCGAAGATTAAAAGATTGAACAATATGAAGAATTTAAACACATTTACACAGCACGATCATGAAACGATCTATCCATGAAAGAGGAAAACTTAAAGAAAACGTCTTACCAAATAAGTGCAAGTAAAAGTTGTAACGTTAGTTTATAGAGTTGATAATATTTATAGGTATAAAAACACTTAAAAATCTAAACTCATGTAGTCATGTTTAAAGTTATTGCTTCTAAAACTTATGTTGCATATCCATATGTTTATATTAATTTAAAATAAAAGCTTAATAATTACTATTAAACTAAGCTGACTTGTGTAATGGATTAACGGTATAATAATTAAATAATTTAAAATAATTATAAAAAATAATCATTTCTAAAAATCAGATGATTTTATCTTTAATTTGGAGTAAGGAAAGTGGAGGAGTGGCTTTATTGCATCAGAGATGTGCCACTTTGCTTGAAGCTGATTGGTCAAATTTCGGTTTGAGATCTCTAACTCAGAACATAAGCAGGTTAGCTGTGGAGTGTAAGTTATTATGGCGATGAGCGCCGCTAAAAGCCAAACCACTTTCATGGTACCTAAAACCCAGAGTTGGTGCAAACTAAACTGAAACTTACCTGGCTAGCCAGCAAATCCGGCTTCATGGTACAGGCCCCTAGTCAACATTTGAAGTGGATCAAAACATTTCATCAAAGTTGTCCGAAAACCTAAAACCAAAATGCGTTTTTGTCTTACGACAACTTTGATGAACTTTTTTGATCCACTTCAAATGTTGACTACTGTATTATAGCTTTTGTTAATATTTTGAATTCATTTTTATTTTAATATTTACGGTTTTAAATTTAAAGTTTTAGTAATTTTGTGTTTTTGTCATTTAAGTGACTTAAACTAAACAAAAATGAACAATGTCTTGGAAACTAGCTGAAATAAGTTTTTATTTATTTTAAACATATCTATAGTTTTATTAAGTTTTAGTTATTTTTGAGCTTCAACTTTAAACAAAAATGAAAAATGTTGCCATGGAAAGTAGCTGAAATAAGTATATCTGTATTATTTTAAAATTTTAATTTATATTTAAATACATTTTTTACTTTTTTTTAAATATATGTCTATATAGTTTTCATTGTTTGTTTTTTAAAATCTATTTTAGTGTAAGTTAAACTAAATGGAAATAAGAAAAGTTACCTTGGCAGCTAGATGAAATAAAATAAATTTACATTTTTGATATATTTTTATTTTAGTTGAATTTATTTCAAACAACAAAGATTAATTTATGAATTTACTTTTAGTACATTTGATCCAGTTGCATCAGAAATCCGAAAATCTGATTTTTGGTCATAAGAGAATCAAATTAAATATGATGGATGCACATAATAAAAATCCTTTATTTCTATAGCCATTGTCACAATACCCAACCACTTCTGCAAAAGGCCATGTAGATGTCATTTTAATGTACATTATTTATTAATGCGGCAGAAGATAATTAAATGCTAAAAATTGCTGTCATTTACGCTAGATTGATTGATTGATTGATTGATTGACTGATCATTCATTTTCGAATTTCGGATTGAGGATCGCGAATCATTTGATTCGGATCAAAACTTCAGAGCGCGAATCATTTGATTCGGATCCAAACTTCAGAGCGCGAATCATTTGATTCGGATCCAAACTTCAGAGCGCGAATCATTTGATTCAGATCGTGACTTCGGTGAGCGTATCTGTTTTTCTGATTAATTTTTTTATTAAACAGTACAAATCTTCAAACCATTAAGGCAGTACAGTTATAAAAACAAAACAAAGAAAAAAAGAAAGACAGAGTACACAAATACAGATCCTTTAAGAAAAGTGTAGGCTAGTAACCAAGGTTTTTTTTTTTTTTTTTGTATAACCACAATTTTACTACAAATACCATGGTTAAATGGTTAGTGTAGCAAAACCATGGTTAATTTGTGGTTACCCTGGTTTAACTCTATAAACATGTTGTTTTTTTCACCTTAAGAGACACACAGGATGATTATAGAGCAGTTTTCACTGCTTTAGGATTAACTAAACATCGGATAGTTTCCATGTACTCATCTTGATCAACTCTGAATAAAGAAACTATAGTTTCTAAAGCCGGACATCGCTTGTTATGAGGTTTGAGATATTTCAAAATATGATACATTTTAAGAAAACATAACAATACTAATCGTTAAAAGAAAGTTTTTTATTATTATTATCATGCTTGTAAACAGTACAGAGATGAAATTAATGGCATATAACTTTGTATACAATATACAAAATGTATCAACATCAATGTCGTCAGAACACAGGAAAGAAAAATAAAAAACGTTAATGGTTAGTAAGAAATATAAGAAAGAAGAAATAAAAGCTACAGCGAAGAAAAGAAAATCATGAGGAAAAGATTAGACTGTACAAATTAAAGTCATTACAAATTAAGGTCGTTCTACTTGCTTTCTTATTTACTAAGGATGAAATAGTATTATTTTAAACTCTTTCAAAAAAAAACAAAAAACAAGAAAAATTCGTTAAAAGAAAGTTTAGTGGGCGGGGCCAGTCCGGTTGACGTCACCGCACGTCTCCTGCTTTGTGCGTCACAGCTGCGACGCACGCGGCTCTTCCGTTCGGCCTGTAGACGCGCACAGACGCGCTTTCATATTTTAACTCGTAATTTATAATCGAAATCTGTCATAATTATGGCCACCGCCGCGGTTCCCGTGAGGAAGAGGATCCTGAAGGACGAAGACATGACGAAAATCGAGTTTGAGACGAGCGAAGAGGTGGATGTGACGCCGACTTTCGACACGATGGGCCTGAGGGAAGATTTACTGCGCGGGATCTACGCGTACGGTAAAAACACTCAAATAATCTTTATTCACCACTAAAACTCATCACATATCAGCTTACAGAGCTCTATATGAGATTATTAGGATGTTAGAGCTGATCTAACGTTACGCGCGCGGTGCAGAACAACACCATTATATTGATCAATAACCGTCACTTGTTTATCTTTATTAAAAAACCCACAGTGTTGAGGAGTAACTAGTTACATGTAACTAAATACGTAATTTAATTACAAAATAAGGTAACACTTTATTTTAAGGTGTCCTTTTACGTTACTTGTACTTACTATTATAATAACAATAAATTATGCATAATTACATACAAGTAACCCTAAACCAAACCCTAATCATATAGTTAAATACATGTAGTTAATATTACTCAGTATTTAAATTTATAATTACACTGTAACAAGGACACCTTAAAATAAAGTGTAACCAACATAAATGTAAGCAATTAGTTATAATTACTGAGAAAAAAATGTGTAATTAAATTAGTTACTTATGAAAATGTTAAAGATTACATCTGAATATTTTCACGCACATACAGATTTGATTGATGTTCTTTCATAAATTGCAGTGATTGCTCTTAAATATGAGACAGCAATGTTTCAGGAGTTTAGGACACATGCTCGTTTGATAAGGGTTTGCTTTCCTGTTTGGCTTTATGTATATGCTTTATTTTTTTAAGATTAACAGTTTTTTCCAAGCCATTGTTAGATGCCGGTGTTTCCTATCATGGTTATGCAAAGATTGTGAAAACAAAAACATTATCATATCTATTAAACTATATCTTATGATTTGAAATCTGTATTTAACCACAGAATGATCTCAGAGTAAACATAGCTGCTAAAGTCTGTGGTGGCTGTGCTTTAAAATTAAATTATTATAATCTTAATTCAAGTGAAGAAGGAATCTGAAAGTCTGATAGTAATTAGTGTTGAGTTCTACTGTAAAGTTAACCCTGCCTGCTTTAAATGTTTGAAAATGATTAACATTTATTAAAAATTTAGAAAAGTAATCAAATATCAGTTACATTACTTTAATAGAGTAATTGAAATAGTTACACATCTATTACATTTTAAATATGGTAACTTGTAATCTGTAACCTGTTACATTTCCAAAGTAACCTTCCCAAGACTTGAAACTGAGGATACTGTAGATTAAAAAGTGACGATTTTATGTTTGCTGTGTTAAACTCAACATTCAAGCTGATCTAATTCAGTCAGCAGTCATTGTTATAAAAGTTTTAAAAAGCTATTAAAAACATATGATATGTGCTTGTTTAGATAAATGTGTTTGTGTGTGAGAGAGAGATCAGAATGAAGTTGTTGTTTATGTTCTTGCACATACAAGGTTATTTCTGTTATTTGATTCTTAGTTTTATTGATATTGTTGGGTGTTTATCATTAGGATAATGATCTTGTTATTAGACAGTTCCGTTCACTAACACAGTACTATGTAAATACCATGAATGTTTATTTTAATAATTATGTTGTTTATTGCTTTCAGGTTTTGAGAAACCATCAGCCATCCAGCAGCGAGCCATCAAACAGATCATCAAGGGACGAGACGTGATCGCCCAGTAAGTCAAGCTGGAGTTATGTTGTGGAGAAATGATAGAAATGCAGTGAACATCTGTGTATGTTTGGTTTTGTTGTGTAAATGGACTAACACGGCTTGTTTTTTTTCTCCAGGTCACAGTCTGGAACCGGTAAAACAGCCACGTTCTGTATCTCAGTGCTGCAGTGTCTGGATATTCAGGTACGTCTTGCGTTTAGTTCTCAACTGAGAGTCTTGATTTCCTTCCAGTGTTATTTTAGTATAATTAAAATAATATTTTCCATTAGATTTTATTTTTATATTTTCTGTTTTCATTTTATTTTTAAAGTTTCAGTAATTTTGTGTGCTTTTATTATTTTTATTATTCTTATTTTTTATTTTTTTAAAAATATGTCTGTTTAGTTTTTATTAGGTTTTAGTTATTCTAATACTTCAACTTAAACTAAACAAAAATTAAAAATGCTGCCTTGGAAACTAGCTGTTTTTGTTTTTTCCTATAGTTTTTAAGTTTTAATTATTTTAGTACTAAAACTAAACAAAAATTGAAAAAGTTGCCTTGGAAACTAGCTGAAATGTTTATTTATTTATTTTTCTTTGTTTTTTTAAATGTTTATTTTTATTTCAAGTAATGATTTTTTTTTTCTTTTTTTTAATATAACAATAATAATCCTGTTTCCTCCTCCATCACAAAAATTTCTTAATTTCTTTTTGACTTTAGGTTCGAGAGACTCAAGCGCTGATTTTGGCTCCGACCAGAGAGTTAGCAGGACAGATCCAGAAGGTAAAACAAAACTTTAGAAAACAGTTGCATTTTTTTCATAGTTTTTTTTTTACCTCCCGTGTCTGACATGGCACGATGTCCTCTGTTCTTCAGGTGCTGCTGGCGTTGGGCGACTACATGAACGTTCAGTGTCACACCTGTATCGGAGGCACAAACGTGGGCGAGGACATCAGGAAGCTGGACTATGGTCAGCATGTGGTGGCTGGAACGCCCGGCCGAGTGTTTGGTGAGTTCAGCGTCTGTTTTCATCATTCATGTCCATCTATTTTAACCTTTACACTCATACTGTACCTTTAAGACTGTATGTCCATGACATCTTATGATTGGCTGACCTTTTTGCATATGAAATGAGAAGAAACACCCCTGGCAAGTTGCTAAATACTGAATGGATGTTGATACACAAATGCATGCATGCATGCATATTAGGGCTGTGCGATTTTATTGATTAATTCGAATTTAATGTTTTGCCACGATTTTATTTTTTTTCACGATTTCGAATAGAAATATTACCAAACGTTAGAATTAGACACTTTGACAATATTCCAATGATAACAGTAAAGAATAAAGAGCGATCCAACCGCATGTCGGTGCACGTGATTAACCGCTCATATCGCTAGCCACCGTTCACACAGAATGCACTTTTGTGTTGATAAAGATGCGACGCAGACAGTGGAAGAGGAAAAACATGCAAGAAGATGGGAGTGAACTACTTTTAACTTGAGCGCTGCGTTTTTAGACTGCTGTTTCATGCATGAGACGCTGCAAGAGATGCGAGCGCAACAGTCAAACACGTCCACGTTAACATAGAAAAAACTATGGAAAAGCAGCGCAATGGAATAAAAAAAAACCTGTGAAGAACTACTAGCCTCCTGTATGTCTGATATTTCATGTTTGCATCATGGTGACAGACTGAAAGCTGCTGTTCATTGTTTTTGCAGAACATTTATAGTTAATTATAGTCTACTGGTGTTATACCTTCAGTCATTCTGAATTTGAATTACATTGACTTTTGAGAATTTTCCTCGTCTTATTTCTGAAAATATAATATGTTTAAGCCAAGTTTGTACAAGATGTTGTTGTAGTTTATGCATCTTCTCCGCAAAAATATTTAACAAGTGATTTGTTTAACATTTGCATCATGTTGACAGCTTCATGTGTGCTGCACTTGGAATAGAATTTTCTTTAATTAGAGGGTTAATAAAGAAAAAGTTACTTTAATCATGTTGTAGTTACATTTTCAGGTTGACTAGTTAAAAAATCGTAAAAAAAAAATCATGATTTGGTCAAATGTTCTGGAAAAAATCTAGATTTAAATTTTTTTGCCATATTGCTCAGACCTAATACATATACTAATGTGACGTCTGAGCATGCTGTTTTCCAGCTTAGTTTCTTTTAAATTCTCTTTCTGAATTCACTGTACAGCAAGTGTTATTTCAAAAGAGAAGATCCTGTTCTTCTGAGTGATTTCTAATATTATAAAATGTGGTCTTCTGTCAGATATGATCCGCAGGAGGAGTTTGAGGACTCGTGCCATTAAGATGCTGGTGTTGGATGAAGCAGATGAGATGCTCAACAAAGGTAAAGTGCCATAAAACACTTCTGGATGAATGAGATCATGTGTGTGAACTGGTGAATGTTGGTTTCAGCTCTCACGTGACTGTGTTTTGTTTCTGCAGGTTTTAAGGAACAGATCTATGACGTGTACCGATACCTGCCGCCTGCCACTCAGGTGTGTCTGATCAGCGCCACGCTGCCACACGAGATCCTGGAGATGACCAACAAGTTCATGACCGACCCCATCCGCATCCTGGTCAAACGGTGAGCGCTTAGAGCTCATTTGCTCTGTTTTAACCCTATAAAGCTACTGTATTTTATATGCAAGGCCTCTAAATGATCAAACTTAGCTGTTAAACCAGTTTCACACACAATCTCCTCCTCCTGTCGTCTGATTGATAGTTTAGACTGAGTGTTTTATCCAGTAAAAGCTCTTTTAGTGTAATTATACAAACTTCACGTGCTTCTCGTGTCTTTCTGCTGTCAAATCTTGACTGATTTTTCTCAAGTAAACGTCAGAATAACTGCAGTCATATTTCCAGATGAACTCTTACTGGACTGAAGCAGCTCAGCTTTACTTGATTCTCCATCAATCATGTTTTAGTCTCAAATCTGATCATCAGGATCTTTTGAGGAGCGTTTGTTTCCAGAAGCTTTACTTTCACTGTTCCTCAGCGGAGGAATGATCTTCATCTCACATCTTCTGAGGAGCGTTTATTTCTTCATCTCTCAATCAGCATTGCATTATATGTTTGGATCATTTCAATTTCATCTTACTAAGACATATTATTGCAGATATAGAGCAAAGACTGATATTTAAATCATTTTATGTCAGGATCTGCTCTACTGTTATAAACATCTCACTGATTTACATCACAAGCATCAGAATTTCATTATATCAGCATCTGCACCAAATTCATATTATTGCTCAGTTAGGGCCTTTGGATGAACCTGTTGAGTTAAAATGTTTCCATTTGTGTGCAGTGATGAATTGACGCTGGAGGGTATTAAGCAGTTTTTCGTGGCCGTCGAGCGAGAGGAGTGGAAGTTTGACACTCTGTGTGACCTTTACGACACGCTGACCATCACACAAGCCGTCATCTTCTGCAACACCAAACGCAAGGTCAGTCACGCCACACAATAAACCACACCACCTTTACTAGACTAGCAGCAGTGTTTGACAACTAGCTGGCCAGTGTAGTTTTGAATAGATAGGATTTTAATGTAGTTGAAAGAAGTCTCTTCTGCTCAGCAGAATCACTGAAAATGTGAAAAATCATTACAATATAAAACAGCTGTTTTCAGCTGAATTTTCTGCATCATTACTCCAGTCTTCAGTGTCACATGATCTTCAGAAATCATTCTAATATGCTGATTTGCTGCTCAAGAATATTTCTGATGATTATCAATGTTAAAAATAGACATTTATAATTAGACGTACCGGTATTCGGTAATGCGATGTATCACAATAATGAACATGCACAATATTGTTATCGTGGCCACTTCAAAATACAGAGAATAATTAATTATTACAAATTATTCAGAATTTTGAATGCATTTAAAGAATACTTTTCCCATCAACTGGTCACAATCCACAAAATTAATCTTCATTAATCTTAGATAATAATTCCAGTATTTAATAATACGTTGTTAAAATCAAAAGTTGCAACTCTTATTTAATGAACTAACATGAGCTAAGAGTTATATTTTTTAACAAAGTTTCTTTTGAAAATGTAGCTATTGCTCATTGTTAATGTTAATGCATTAACTAAAGTTAACTAATGAGATCTTATTGGTCTTTATAATTCTTTTACACTTTAATCCGTGTATTAAAATGTTTAACTTTATACAATTTTTTTTTATGTATTTCAAATAAATGCTGTTCTTTTGAACTTTCTATTCATCTGTGAATCCTGAAAAATTTATCACGGTTAACTTTCCACAAAAATATTGTGCAGCACAACTGTTTTCAACATTTATGATAATCAGAAATGTTTCTTGAGCAGCAAATCAGCATATTAGAATGATTTCTGAAGGATCACGTGACTGGTAGTGTATGGATTTGTAGTCTAACTTGTCAGTAATGCTGCTTAATCACTTTTTAAAACAGTTGCATTACATGAAGAAACAGCAGTGAGTCTCATGTCTGTTTAATTTCTGTTTTCAGGTGGACTGGCTGACGGAGAAGATGAGGGAGGCGAACTTCACCGTGTCGTCGATGCATGGAGACATGCCACAGAAAGAGCGAGAGTCCATCATGAAGGAGTTCAGATCTGGAGCCAGGTAAACTCAGATCCACTGCGTGAAGGAAAACTCAATGCATGTTAATGTAGTGCTCTTAAACTCCACCCCTCAAGCTCAAACTCATCTGCATACACTTGAGAGCCACGCCCACATCTCAACATCCAATCAACAACCGATGCACAGAACCAAGCCCCACCCTACAATCGTTTTTTTTAAGTAATCGGTTTTACTCATATACGTTACAATGCCCAATAAAAGGTCTGATGCCACTTTTAATCAGTCTGCACTGGAGGCAAACACACGTCACTGAGAAGTGCTTGTGGTCTTGTGTTTTTCTTGTGTAGTCGAGTGCTGATCTCCACAGACGTTTGGGCCAGAGGTCTGGATGTGCCTCAGGTCTCTCTCATCATTAACTACGATCTACCCAACAACAGAGAGCTGTACATCCACAGGTACAACACACAAACTGCTGTCTCGCAGTGATACGGAATGAACTCATTGTGTATGATATTCACATTGTGTACATCTGATGAGAAAAACAGTTTGATTCTGATCTCACGGTTCAGACTGAAGAAGAAAACAAGATTTTTGGTTTTGAGATTTTTTTTTTTTTTAACCACTGTTGTGTCTTGCTTCTGTGGGGTTTTTAACCCTTTAGACCAATACACATCTAGGCCAGTTTTAATTATAATAAATTGAAACCATAATAAATTGTTGCTTGAAATAAACATTAACTGAAAACTATTTTGTAAAACAAAATTAAACCCATTTTATTTCAACTCATTGTCAAGGCAATGTTTTTCATTTTAATGTAGTTTTACTTTATATACTAAAATAAAAAATAAAAAAATGAAAGTATTAAAAACTGTATAGACGTTATAATAAAAATAAAAATGTAAAAATAAACAATTACTAAAACGTAAATAAAATATTAAGTTATAAAAATTATGATGAGTTGGTTGTCAGTTGTTGTTTTTCACTACTGCTGTATAAGTAATAAATACAATTTATTTATTTTTTATTCATTGATCTTGCTGTGAAAACAGCCAAATGGTAAAATAAACAATTACTAAAACTTAAATTAAAATGTTATAAAAATTGTTATAATGATGTGAGTTGGTTGTCAGTTGTTGTTTTTCACTACCACTGTATAAGTAATAAATACAATTAATTTTTTTTAATGCATTGTTCTTGCCATGAAAATAGCCGTAGATGCCAGAATATGGCAATATAAACAAACAAATAAATAAATTAAAATG
This sequence comes from Spinibarbus caldwelli, assembly GCA_039654775.1. Classification (NCBI taxonomy): domain Eukaryota; kingdom Metazoa; phylum Chordata; class Actinopteri; order Cypriniformes; family Cyprinidae; genus Spinibarbus; species Spinibarbus caldwelli. The sequence goes on from CM077254.1 coordinate 1,349,361, forward strand.
GAAAATATAAAAATGAATTTAAACTATTATAGTATATCACTGATACTAAAATAACACTTTTGGACAGTTTTGATTGAATATCCCTGAAATCAGACGTCAGTCTGGTTTTTGTCTGAATGTGAATGTTGTTTTCCTCGTCAGGATTGGTCGATCGGGTCGTTACGGCAGGAAAGGTGTGGCCATCAACTTTGTGAAGAATGACGACATCCGTATCCTGCGTGATATCGAGCAGTACTATTCCACACAGATCGATGAAATGCCCATGAACGGTGAGCAGGAACACAGTCAGATACATCTATATCAGGGCTGTCCAAAGTCCGGCCAGTAGACGAATTTTTAACGACCTGCATCTTGACTATTGAAATATTTGTGACCCTGGAGCACAAAAGCAGTCATAAGTAGCACAGGTATATTTGTAGCAATAACCAACAATACATTGTATGGGTCAAAATGATCCATTTTTCTTTTAAAAAATAATTAGGATATTAAGATCATGTTCCATGAAGATATGTTGTAAGCTTCCTACCGTAAATATATCAAAACTTAACTTAATTTTTGATTAGTAATATGCATTGCTAAGAACTTCATTTGGACAAATTTAAAGGTGATTTTCTCAATATTTCGATTTTTTTGCACCCTCAGATTCCAGGTTTTCATAGTATACCTATAATAGTTAATAGCTATTATATATATATAATAGTTGTATCTCTACAAAATAGTGTCCTATCCTAACAAACCATACATCAATGGAAAGCTTATTTATTCAGCTTTCAGATGATGTATAAATCTACATTTCAAAAAATTGACCCTTATGACTGGTTTTGCGCTCCAGGCTCACATATTATATGTGGCCCGCCAAGCGTAATTTACAGATCATGCAATTTCACAATGTCAACACAAGGTGACAGCACTAAATTTTAGGCCAGATGTATCAGTAAAATGCGAGTGATGATAATTTAACAGCACTGTGAGATTCCATGAGAAGCATTCGAGTTTGGAGCAGAGTAGTGTTAATTTTGTCAGCTATTTTTAATTTAGCCTTTGTCTTGTGTCAAATGTAACTTTTAGGTTTTATCATATTTAGTCAGCTTGTCCTGACATTTTAGTCATTTTTATAAATGTGCCTTAGAATAAACTTTACTGGTGTGCAACTCGAGACAAAACAAAGGCACTGATATATTTCAAGATTAGTCAGTGCAAGTTTCTTTCATTTCATTTTTCATTTCATTTATTTATTTAAGCACAAATAAACAAGAGTTGACCACAGTGCTGTTCAGAAGAAAATGGTAAAATGGAAAGAAATAATAATAAAAATAATACACTAAATATACATCAAAAAGAGACCAAGAATTATAATGAATTAAATGCAAGGGTAAAAGAAAAAGAGACTGTAACTTAGATTTAAAATCATATACAGAAGATGCAGATCTCACAGATGAGAGAAGACTGTTAAGACTGACTAGGACCGGCCGCTGCAAACACTTCAGTCTTGATCTTGGATATGACAGAGTAATACTTTCTGAGGATCGCAAGCATCTGGCTGACTTGTTCACATTTACAAGATCTGACAAATAAGATGCCAGACCATTTAAGGACTTAAAGACAAACAATAACAATTTTAAATTCAACTTTTAAAAAATTTATATATTAGGGCTGTCAGTCGATTAAATTTTTAATTACAGGGTGCTGCGATTTAATCGCAAACTAAATTTGGCTTTGAAAATGCCTACAGAAGATAATTTAAAGCTGTTATTGTGTTAAATGTTTAGACTACAACAGTAAGATAATTTGAGAAACATCTCAGTGTTTTTTTTTTTTCTTCATGCAATGAAAGTCACTAGTGACAAAACCACTTTAACAACAGTAGGCTATTCAAAATACCTTTTATGTTGTGCAAAAGAAAGTAATTCAGGTTTGAAAGAGCATGAGGGTGAATAAATGATGACAGAATTATTTATTTTTGGTGAACTATCCCTTTAATGTTATTTTATTTATTTATGAATGATACTCTAAAGAAGAAACTAAATCTGCCAGCAGGTGGCGGTAAATGTCTTTGAGTCGATTCGTTCAAACTGCTGATTCATTCAGGAATGAAGTAAACGGTTCACTTTATGAATAGGCTTTTGAATCATTGATTCACACGATTTGTTCAATAGAGGATTCATTCAGAAAGTGTTGCTCGAAGACGCACAACAGTTCTGCTGTGGCTTTATAGGTAATATTTTCATTGGCAAAATTGAACAAAAACAATATTGTTTAAAATATAACACAATATTGACTTATTACTGAACTGTTGTATAAAATCACATTTGCACTTGTTCTTCATGACAAAAACAGCACTAGTGTGATGTTCCTCTCGCTGCTCGTTTGATATTGCTTATGATACGATATAAATATGAGACAAACTCATACAGGAGCATTTTTTGCCTGTATGTATGTAAGCATCTGGTCCCCTGCTTGGTCCACATCACTGAATCTGGCCCCCTTTATAAAAAGTTTGCACACCCCTGATCTATATCTATAGAACATGTCGTCTGTTCAGCTTATATTTAAATATAAAGTCATTTGATTTCCTGAGACAGTGTTTCAGACGTTCATCCAGTTTTTTTGACTTTCTCAAACTCTTGTTTTTCAGTGGCCGACCTGATCTGATCCGAGTGCTGAAAACATTCAAGAACAGTTTTGCTTTCATCTGGATTTTTATTTCCCATTTCTTGTGATTCTTGTTTTATTTACTCTCTTAACGTAGTTGGAGCGCTCAGATGTTGCGGTATGTTGTGTTCTGAGCGACGCTCATTGGCTTTTGTAAATAAAGAATCTTTGTCTCCATCTTTGATTTAATCTGTGTTTATTTGAATAATTTTTTTTGTGATTAATACATCAAAGCTTCTGATTGAACTGCAGCACTGAAGTGCACTGATTTTGCTTCGGTTTGTGTAATTCTAGATTACAGTTGAGTGAATGCTTTGTGTTAGAAAACTGCTAAATGCATTTAATTCTTATGTGATTTACATTTTCATTTATGCATTTAGCAGATGCTTTTATCCAAAGCGGCTTATCAAAGCCATATAACTGATAACAAAAATCATTGGTTTGTAGAATACTACTGCATTGGTGTTTGCTGTTACTGTGCCTTTAAGAAAGATTCATTTGCATCAAGGTTCTTTCTATAAAAACAGCTTTATTAGTCTAAAACGGATCAGTTAGTAACTTTAATAACCTGAATTAACCGGTCTGTCCATGCATTCGTTCATTCAGTGGGAGGAAATCTTTCTAGTGTCTCAGGGTGAATGTTTGAGACGAATTCGCTGACCCCGTCGCTTCACAAATATGAGCCTGAATCCATCCACTGTCTTTCATTTGCGTTAATGGAGCCTTTTATGGCTGGTGTGTGGTTGTTGCTGTGACTGTCCAGCATGGCTCTCAATCCTCTTAGCAGGTTATTTCCAGCTGATTGCAGATTACATTCATTGAGTAATACAGACGGATCTGGACTCTGTGTTAGACTGACCTCAACATCCACAGTCAGACCTCTGCAAGCTCATTTCTACCACTGAACATATGACCCTGGAGCACAAAACCAGTCATAAGGGTCAATTTTTTGATTCATACATCATCTGAAAGCTGAATAAATGGGGTTTCCATTGATGTATGGTTTGTTAGGATAGGACAATATTTGTCTGAGATACAACTATTTGAGAATCTGGAATTTAAGGGTGCAAAAAAATCAAAATACTGAGAAAATCGCCTTTAAAGATGTTCAAATGAAGTTCTTAGCAATGCATATTACTAATTAAAAAAAAAAAAAGTTGGAATATTTACGGTAGGAAATGTACAAAATATCTTCATGGAACATGATCTTTACTTAATATCCTAATGATTTTTGGCATAAAAGAAAAATGGATAATTTTGACCCATACAATGTATTCTTGGCTATTGCTACAAATATACCTGTGCTACTTATGACTGCTTTTGTGCTCCAGGGTCACATACTTTTTCCAGGTCTGGAAAAGTATGGAAAAAATAAAGCAGGGTATATAAAAGTATGTGAGTTTCCAGACTTTTGCCCCCGTTTAGTTATTTTATAATAGAAAATTAAGAATTTAATGAAAATAAATTTATTGTATGAGAAGTGAGATTTCATGGTAGCTGTTTAGTGATGCTTTAGTGATTGTCAAATATGCACTTTTTGATCATGCAAAACACAGGATATAAGTATTTTGGGTTTATTCTCACAATATTCACCGTATTACATAGCCTCAAGGACCTTTGCAAAAATAAAAAATATGCTGACTTTTATGTGCGCATGAGCAACCATTAAACATCATATAGGACAATGCACACTGAGCCACTTATTGAGCCATCAGCCCATTTTGTGGTGTGGTTTCATGGCTGCCACAAACTTTGTGTTAAAGAGACCTAAGGCCTTAAAATATGGCATACTGCTCTAATAAAAGCCAAATTTTAAACACTTTTTACAATACCAGTCTTTTTTTATAGACCCTTGAACTTGGCAAATTTTATCATCAGCCCATTTGGTGTCATGGTTTCTGTGTCGCTGCAGAAGATGTTAAATTGGACATTATGCCTTGATATTAGAGGTAATACAACATGAAAAGCCAAATTTTGAGCAAGTAGTTCTCTGTTAATTCATGTGCATCCATGCTCTCATTTTATTCATAGTGATGCACAAAAGAAATAGGTTATATAAAACTAGAAATTGTAATGCATAACCATGCAAAAAAATTCCCATGCGCATGTGAATAGTTTCTCGAGGGCACAACAAAGTTTCTTGTGCGCATGTAAAAGTCTGTATTTTTTATTATTATTATTTATTTATTGTTTTTAGGGACTCTGTAGGTTCACTTTGTCTTCTCCAAATTCTGAGTTACATGTCACAATTTTTATTATTTTTCCCTCAAAATTTGGAGTTCACATCTTGAAATTTGTTCTTTTTTTTCCCTGGCATTCAGAGTGTGAATTCAGTGGTTACTTGCAGTTCTGTTTTTTGTTTTTTTCTTCATATACTCAGGTACTGTATGAGTGTATATCTGATGGTAACTGACTGTCTTCGGAAAAGTTATTTCCTTTTCATCTCACTTCTGTTTGATGTTTATAAGTGCAGAGCTGCTTTATGTGCACGGGTAACCGCTGTATTTATGCTTTCCCATATAACATTCATTTAATAGGCTGAAATGTGAGGTTTATCATTTTATAAAACATTTGATTTTGTCAAAACTTGTATTAGTTGAACTGTTGTTTTTTCATTTGTAATCTTTACAGTCATTTTCCAATTTAGGATGTTGGCATAGACATTGGTGTTGATTCGCTGGCCTGGAGTTTGCAGGTATGATGATATTCCCATTATTGTTTTTCTTTGTGGTTTGGGCAAAATCGTTGATAGCTCTCATAATTTTTGTAAGGGTTCATCCCACATCCAGTTACAACAAACCCTTTAACCCTGTAAAGCCGACATATTGGAAAAATGTAATATTATTGAAATGGAACCGTTAATTGAAACTGTAAAGTTTCTGTATGTGTTTTTGTTGAGTATCATATTTGATCATCAGGCTTTTACGGCTCAAATAGTCTGATATAGTGAGAATTGGAGGAAAAAACAGCTCAATTTTATTCAGAGACTCAGACTGAGCAAAAATATGAATTTGGTGCAGATGCTGATATTTCTATGATGAAATTCTGATGCTTGTGAACAGTAGAGCAGATCCTGACATAAAATTATCTAAATATCAGTCGTCGCTCTATATCTCCAATAATATATGTCTTAGTAAGATGAAATTGAAATGATCCAAACATATAATGCAATGCTGATTGAGAGATGAAGAAATAAACGCTCCTCAGAAGATGTGAGATGAAGATCATTCCTCCGCTGAGGAACAGTGAAAGTAAAGCTTCTGGAAACAAACACTCCTCAAAAGATCCTGATGATCAGATTTGAGACTAAAACATGATTGATGGAGAATCAAGTAAAGCTGAGCTGCTTCAGTCCAGTAAGTGTTCATCTGGAAATATGACTGCAGTTATTCTGATGCTTACTTGATCAAAATCAGTCAAGATTTGACAGCAGAAAGACACGAGAAGCACGTGAAGTTTGTACAATTACACTAAAAGAGCTTTTACTCGATAAAAAGACGACAGAAGGCATGGAGGCGATTGAGTGCAACACTAGGGTTAAATGTATGGAAGCATGTGTGTAGCAAAATTCAATTTGCAATGTAATGTGCAAAATGGCAATGCAATATGTAAAATGGCAATGTATTTCTGTATTTAAATTTACATTTTCCCATACCATATGTGCAACATTTAGTGCAAAATGAAAATTCAATCTAATTTAAATTTGTCATTTTCTACACTAGTTTTAATATGCAAATTAAAAACATTTAAAGCTTTATAAGTTGCAAAATGAAAATGTATTACCCAAATTGATTAGATATGTTTAACATGTCCAAGCAAAAACTGTAGCAGAATTATCATTTAAATGCTGTTTTTCCTAAATGCATTTAGACTTAGGGTTAGGACACTGGGGATTGCATTTTCATCGTGATACCGCGTGATAATTGTAGCAAAATGGTGATTTAAATGTCTTTTATTTTTCTTAAATGCATTGACACTTATATAGATGACGTTTCAATTGCATTTTCATTAAATACCCTGCGATGAATATAGTTTAAGTCATTGTGGATTTGAAAATGCATTCCAAGCCGAGCACGCCCCCTAGCTGTCAATCATCACATCAAGGCGAGTCTCGGCAACAGGACGCACTATAGGTCAATATTCACCATTAACCAAACGCTTTTCACCTGCCTCAACATCTCTCACCGTTTACACTCGGATTGATGCACATAAGCAAACACAGTGCTGTTCTACACTTATTTACCTATTTGCTTTGGGGGCTCGAGCCCTTGCCCTTTGTCAAAATTATTCAAAAGTCTCAGACAAATATTAATAATATTGTGGTCAATAAAACAAAATGCATTTGAATTCTAATTAACATGACAATGTGTATAAAACGGTAACTAATCGTTCAAAAGTCGGAAAATTCCTGTTTATTTTTTACTGTCAAATCTGAGGCGTTGCTATGGTTGTGTGTGTTTTGCTCGACTGAGACAGGACATAAGCAAACACACAGTGCTATTCTACACTTATTTACTACCTTACCTTATATTTTATTACTCTTTTATTTTTAATCCGTAAAATAGCGCGTGTTCCGTGGCACCTGAACAGGGACGTGCAGAGAGTTCCTCAGGGGCAGGGGCTTTGGGGGCTCGAGCCCCTTCCCTTTTTTCAAAATTATTCAAAAGTGCCCCTCTCAGAAAAATATCAATGAAATCTACACCGTTTATTATTTCATGAAACTCTCATAGTTAATGAAGCCCAAGTGCCACCTACAGGTCTATTATGTGAAGTGTAGGCTGGGGAAACGGTGACGTGAAAGAACTTTATTATATTACCATTTTTGATAATTATGCAGCATTATGAAAGTGTCTTATGCTCATCAAGCCTGCATTTATTTGATCAAAAATACAGAAAAGCTGTAATATTGTGAAATATTACAATTTAAAAGAATGTTTTTCTATTTTAATATACTTTAAAATATCATTTATTTCTGTGATTCAAAGCTGAATTTTCATCATCATTACTCCAGTCTTCAGTGCATGGTCCTTAAGAAATCATTCTAATATGCTGATTTATTATCAGTGTTGGAAACAGTTGTGCTGCTTAATGTTTTGCTTTTTATTTTAATTTTATTTATTTATTTTGGGACCTGTGATACTTTTTGGGGGTTCATTGATAAATAAAATGTTAAAAAGAACAGCATTTATTCAAAATAGAGATGTCTTCTAACAATATCAGTCTTTACTATCACTGTTTCTATCAATTTAACAAATCCTTGCTGAATAAAAACTAATTTCTTAAAAAAAAAAAAAATAAAATACTGACCACAGTTAAGCCTTTGAACGGTAGTGTATATTGTTACAAAAGTTATATTTTAAATAAATGCTGTTCTTATTGAACTTTTTATTCATCAAAGAATCCTGAAAAAAGTATGACAGGTTTCCAACATAGCTAATAAATCAGCATTGCATGAAATGTATTTTAAAGTATATTAAAATTTTGATCAAATAAATGCAGGCTTGATGACCATAAGTGACTTATTGCAAAAATATAAAATAGTAATGTATCCAAACTTTTGACCTATAATTATTATTATTTTTTTTTTTCAAATTTTTCTCACGCCTACCGTGCGTCCTGTTGCCGAGCCCCACCTTGATGTGATGATTGACAGCTAGGGGGCGTGCTCGGCTCGGAATGCATTTTCAAATCCATAATGACAAACTATATTCATCGCGGGGTATTTAATGAAAATGCAATTGAATCGTCATATGTAAGTGTCAATGCATTTAAGAAAAATAAAAGACATTTAAATCACAATTTTGCTACCCTTTTTGCTGCACCTTTGGCTCAGAATGCATTTTGCTACAATTATCACGTGATATCACGATGAAAATGCAATCCCAAGTGTCCTACCCCTAAGTCTAAATGCATTTAGGAAAAACAGCATTTAAATGATAATTTTGGTACAGTTTTTGCTTGGACATGTTAAACACATCTAATCAATTTGGGTAATACATTTTCATTTTGCAACTTATAAAGCTTTAAAATGTTTTTAATATGCATATTAAATCTAATGTAGAAAATTGCAAATTTAAATTATATAATTGAATTTTCATTTTCATTTTGTACTAAATGTTGGACATATGTATGGGAAAATGTAAATTTAAATACAGAAATAAATTGCCATTTTGCATATTACATTGCAAATTGAATTTTGCTACACACATGCTTCCATATAAATGAAGGTTAGATTTTGCTTAACTATAAAGGGTTTGTTGCAACTGGCTGCAGGATTTTTAATCTTAATTTGGCCGAAGTCTCAGAATAAAGTGTTTTCCAGGAACTCGCTGATGCTGCAGTTCATCATAACCTTCATGTCTGCAGACGTCAGCGTTGGGACCAGGCTGTTTGATAAATGAGTCTCTTTCTGGCTCGCTGACAGACACACGTGAGTCTGGATGAGACGCTGATGCTCGGTTCATTCCTGTAATTTCACACGGACATCCATTTACTGAGCACACATTGTACAAGCTGTTGTTTTTGCACATTTTGGCTCTCTTTATGTGCACGTCATACAGACGGCTTCTTTATTTAAGCTGCTGTCCTGAATGTCATTTCAGTTTAACAACCCAAAAGACATGCTTTCATGAGTGTCAAAAATTAATTAACTGTCTGGTTAGTGTGGAAGTGTGTTTCTGCCACGGGTTTTAAAAAAATAAATAAAAAAAGGTAATAGTGTCTTTATCTCACAATTCAGACAGAAACTTGCAGTTCTGAAAAGGAAAGTCCGAATTGTGAGATATAAACTCAAAATTACGAGAAAAAAACTTTGGAAAAAAAACATTCTGGTTGTTGCAATTATTTAAGTTTTTTATGAGTTATGAGAAGAAAGTCAGAGTTGTGAGATAAAACTTTAAAATTGTGACAAGAAACATCAGAATTGAGAGTATAAAAGCACAATTACGAGATAAAAGTTGCAATTCCCTTTTTTATTTATTTTTTATTTTTTTATTTTTAAAAACAGAATTGAAAAAAGTCAGAATTGTGGCAAAGAAAAAAAAAACAATTACAAGATGTAAACTGAGGAAAAATCGTCAGAATTCTGAATTTATGTCTTGCAATTATGATTTTTTTTTCCCTCAGAATTCACAATTTATATCTTGCAATTCTGAGAAAACAAGTCTGAATTGTTAGTTAAAATGTTGCAGTTACTTTTAAAAAAAAATTGATTCTGTGCTGGAAACAAAAAAAAAACTGAATTGTGAGATATGAACTTTCTAAAATTCTGTCAGAAAAAAAGAAGAAAAGTGCAATTCTCAGGGGGAAAAAAGTATTCTATATTTATATCTCACAATTATGACTCTCAGAATTCTTTTCTCGTAATCAAGCTAAGTTAAAAAGTACAAAAAAAAAAAAATCGAAATGACCTTTTATTTTGTTTAATTCTGTGTTGGAAACAGGCTTCCACAGGTTAGATCTCTGAGTTGTTTAGTTTATTTATAAAGCACATTTAAAAACAACAGGAGTTCCAACCAAAGTGCTGTACAACAAATATAAAAAATAAAGTAAAAACATAATCAAGACAAACAAAGGGACAAATAAAATTTACACCCTCAAACAGAATTAAAACATTCAGAATAAAAATGGGTTTTCAAAGCAGATTTAAACAAAGAAATAGAAGGGAAAGGGGAAGTAGAAGATGAGATTTAGAGATTCAGGTTTTTTGTCATTATAAAATGCTTGAAATGCAATCTAAATTCACAGGGACGAGCCCACAGTGAAATTAGAAATCCATTAACCACCCCACCGTCTCATTTATTTGTGTCCAGTGTCTCACAGCCGGATATTAGCTGCGCTCCTGTCACAGTCATTCAGACAAATCTCTGTCCTCTTGACTTCCAGACCAGATACCAGTCTCTACAGGTTAGTGAGTGTGCTCATATCTCACAAAACATGTCAGGAATGAGTCCAGGTCACATTTCACCCCAAAATCAAAAGATGTTTTTGGATCATAAAGAATCACAGAGCCCTGCATCTTAAAGAGAAAAGAAATCTGCTGGTTTGCCAAAAAGGCCTGATATTACCTAATTTGATTATGCAGAGTTCAAAAATATCAATAAAAACATTCCATCACATAGAGTTTTTTTTTTTCCCACAAAATCTTTTTCAAATTATGTATACTTATCAGCTTAAATGCATTTATCAAATGTTAAATGCATTTATCAAATGAGTTTTCAAAATGTATCATTTAACTTACAGTCTGCAAAAGAGTGGATGAATATGTTCAAATTCTGAATTTAATGTCAAAGAACATTACATTCTGTCACTGGCCATAATTTTAAACCATGTCACACTGTATGTGCGAAAACATGCTGAGAATTGATCAAATAGTCGTAATTTGGCTCAGATTCAGACAGAAATCATGTGTTTGTGGTGCTTTTCTACTGAATGCAAGACTTCTTCACCACACAAATGATTGTAAAAGCATAGATGCTACAAAATGCGTCATACTTCGTGAGAAAGTGTGATGTTCTCCAGCAAAACAGACACTATTTTTGGAATCAGCACCTCAAAATGATAAGAATTAAGCAAATAGGATGCAGGAAGGTGTAGTTACTGAGAACACACACACACACACACACACACAAAAAGTTTCAAAGTAAAACATCTTGATGCATTAAAATAATGAGAATTTGAGTTAAAATGTGCTTCTACAGCATAACAATGTCACAGTTAAAAAAAAAAAACAGGCCTGCAGGTCTTGTGATTGATGTTGGGGTGAATGTGAGATCAGAGATGATGTTCCGAGTCTTTCTGTTTCCAGCTCTGAGCTGCATTTGGATCTTGAACCTGAGCGGACAGAGGCCATTTTCTGAGGAATGAGGAGAACAACATCATTCAGTTCCTCACCTTCAACTCAAACTCATCCTCAGTTTTGAGTGAAGGATACTGTTCTCTCCTGGATCCCGCAGGGGAACATGTTTCATTTAATACTTGCTCTTATTTGTGAACAATTCATGGAAATGCTCAAAAAACATTTAGGCCTAAATTTAAGATTTACATACTTGAATTGCATATAAAATTTCCATGCATTTGGATGCACAGTTTTTACATAACTTAGTGTGATGCATATTTGTCAGTTATACATAAATCCACAGCTAGCCATATCTGAATCGTGTTTTTAAACTGAATAAATGTTATTGTTTTCACAATAAACAGATTTATGCTGATTTGAATAAATGCATTTTGAAAACAAAATTATTTAAATAAAATCAAATAGATGCAAATAGTTAATAATAAATTATGCATGTTTTTTTTTTTTTTTGAGTGCAGAAATCTGACCATTTCATTTATGTATGGCTGACCAATATGAATTGCATTAAATTTTTTATTTTTTTATTTTTTTTTTAGTTTGGTTATGCTAAAACTATCTATACTTACATCTCTTACATATTACTTACATCTGTTACATATACTAACATGTATACTTGACCCTCTAACACTAGCACTCTCTATTCTATTTCTATTCTATCTACTAGTTTTCTTTTTATTTATTTATAAAAAAACAAACACTTGATCCTTGAACACTTGCATTCTTTACACTATTGCTTTCTTTTTATTTAAAAAATAGAGCTACACACACACACTAGGATTCTCTATTCTTTTTCAAGGCTATATACTTGTTTTCTTTTTTATTTTAAGAATAATCCTCTAAAACTGTCATTCTCAATTCTTTTTCTAGTTTGTCTTTCTTTGTAAAAAAATAAAAAAATAAATCCAGACACTCTAACACTAATATTCTCTATTCTCTTTTTCTATTCTATCTACTTGTTTTCTTTTTTATTATTATAAAAAAACAAAAACAACCAAAATAAAACCTTGCTATGTGTACTGCTTTAGGCTAACCGAGACTTGTCACAGCACTTACATATCATTGCTGTTTTGTTGGTTTTGATTGCTTCTGTTGTCCTCATTTGGAAGTCGCTTTGGATAAAAGCATCTGCTAAATGACTAAATGTAAAACTGTGTATCCAAATGCATGTACATTTTAAATGCAATTCAAAAACAACAAATTTAAGTCTGAATATTTTTTGAGTGAGTCCAGATATTTTATATTGTTAATAACCTATTTAACTCAGAAATCTGTCATATTTGTCATAAGTAGAATGGGTGTATTGTCTCAGTTTGTCTAGCTGATCTAACGCAACACTTTTCACTCCTCAAACAAATTGGTTCTATTAAAAGTGGCTTGAAACAAAAGACTTCAACAGTGATACTCTAGAGAGTGTGAAAGTGGTTACCGGATAAAAGCCCACTAACATTAGCACCCGCTGACCAAAAAAGAACAAAAAACAACCAAACAAAGGCTGAAAAGCTCTTTATTCTGTAAGAATAATGGACATAGAAAATTATAGTTCCTGTTTGTCAATGCTGCAACTGTAAATAACTGGCCTTAAGCTTTAACCATCAAGGACTAGGAACTTTTTACAGCCACTACTATGATTTTTGTTAAATCATGTGCTGTTACTTCATCTAATGCATGTAATGTTGATCAGTAGGTGAACCCATCTGACTGCATCCCGCAGAGATTATCCTGAAGCCGTCTACTCTTTACCAGATCCTCAACTCTTTAACTCACAGATCCTATTAGTCAAGAACAGTCTCCCTCTGACCGCCCAACACGCACAATCAGAGCGTCCAAACGTAGTTAATAGTCTGTTCATTTTCAATGGAATCACGCAGGTCTGAGTCATCAGCTCTACAGGATTCATAAAAAAGGCTTTCATTTCAGGATCATTTACAGTAATAGCTGAAGAGATAATGATGCATCTAATACACTTTATTTTTAAAATTTTGCAAAAAAAAAATATATATATATTTTGCACCCAATCTCCACTGAGCACTGACCTCCAGTTCAGCACCGCGGACAGCGGCATCATTATAGTCAATGACACTTTATGACATTTATTTAAACACAAACACATTATATTTTCCTTAAAGGCATAGTTCAATGATAGAGACTACAACTGTCAATAAAAGTAATTCTCACACAACACTTTTTGGCCAAATGGCATTCATGCTCTTCAAGTTCTCTTGCGTTCAAGTCAAAAACGTTGCATTGCAATCAGTCACAACACAAGACATGCAATAATAGTGTTTGACATTATTATCCTCAAAAACCTGAAACAATGCTTCTTGAGGTGACATTTTTGAATTAAAAAACATGAAAGAAATGTTTGAAATGATCCCAGCTAATAAAAATGTTTTGCTTGCGTTCCCATTGTTATGAAAACGTTATTTCTGACCGTTCAGTTTTTAAAACATTTTACTTTTTTTTAGTTATGCAAATGTTATAGAAAACATAAAAGGAATGCTCCATTTGTTCATTTTGCAAACAGTGTAATTTTTGAATGTTCTCTCTAAACATTCTGAAATCAAAATTAATGTTTAAAAATGTTTGACAAACATCTATCTAAAAAATCTTAGAAAAAAAAAAACATTCCATGAACAATGTATAAACAACATTTTTGTGAACTTTATTAAAGACCAGATGAGTTTGACAAAAACATTATTGTTCACGAAATGTTAGAATGTTAGGTTGTCTAAAATTCATCCTTTTTTAGAACATCAAGAGAGCATTCAAAAGTAAAGTTCCCATAATATCTGCAAGATGATAAAATGGAACATTACCTAGACATTTGCATTTACATTGAACATTCATTCAGAAATAATGTTTTTGTAGCTTTATGGGAAATTCTCCTCCTGTTGCCCAGCTAAGAGGAAAGGTTTTGGAAAGGTTCTCTCAAAGTTGTGAACAAACATTCTCAAACATTAACAGAGCATTTGTTCAAAGTTATCTGGTCTTTAATATTGCTCAGAAAGTATTACTTCTACATTGTTCATGAAAGGTTTTTTGTAATTTTTTTTTAAATGTAATTTGTGTCAGAAGGGTTAGAGAACAATCAAAAATAACATTGTTTGCAAAATTATCAAATAGAATGTTCCCCTAATGTCTTCTGTAACATCCGCATAACTATGAAAAACTTTCCCTTACGAAAATCAACCATGGTTTTACTAGAAAAAAACCCCCAAAAAAAACTTACTTTAGAAATGTAATAGGTTACAGATTACAAGTTGCCATATTTAGTGTAACTATTTCAATTACTTTATTAATGTAGCTGATTACATTCGATTACTTTTCTAAATTTTTAAAGGGGTCATATGACGTTGCTAAAAAGAACATTATTTTGTGTATTTGGTGTAATGCAATGTGTTTATGCGGTTTAAGGTTCAAAAAAACACATTATTTTCCACATACTGTACATTATTGTTGCTCCTCTATGGCACGTCTTTCTGAAATGTGCCGATTTTTACAAAGCTCATCGTTCTGAGAAGCGAGGCGTGCTCTGATTGGCCAGCTATCCAGTGCTTTGTGATTGGCCGAATACCTCAAGCCTGAGACGGAAATGTTACGCCCCTCACGGTATAGTGTTCCAGCGCGACGACACAAAAACAATAAAACTCATTACAAACGAGGCATTTGTTGCATCCAGCTGGACATAATTACTGATTATAATGACTTATACTGTCTTTTTACGCATCGCGATGCATCTTGCCGCGTAAACATTACCATGTCTGCATTTGTGATCAGAGAAACAATGACAAACAACAAGTGCTACTCTACACTGCTCAAAACTCACGTTTGAATAGTCAGTGGCAAATTCTTTAAATATGAAAACATACTTACAGGCTGTGAGTCAGAAGCGCCAGATTGTCCTTGCAAAGCTGGAATTGCCCCACTTTATAGAAACAGTCTTTGAGCAGCTGGCAGCTACTCCCAGCTTCAGGAAATAGTCCTCCGTTAAATGCGCTGCACACACTCTAATATTTGGGTTGAACTGTTCTGGAACAGTGTTGTAAATACAACTTAACCACTGATTTCTAGTTGCATCCTCTTTTGGAAGCCCAAACAAAGTAGTTTCGCTTTCACAATGAAACACAGCGTCTTCAGGACATGACGCCGGCGGCAGCAACAACACTACAGCCAGAATAAAAGTCCCGCCTTCTTTCATTGTGTGTACATTTGGGCGGTGTTTTGCAAATCTCCCCACACCGTGACGTAGAGATGTGGGGCGTGTCTGAATGAGCCGTTTTAGGAGGGTTGAGTCTTAACTTTTATAAAGAATATCTCTTTGGTTTTGAGACTTTAGTCTTTGCGACTTCAAGGATCTTATCTATGCACAAACAGCTTGTAACACTCCAAAGAGAAAGAAAAACTTGAAATCGCATCATATGACCCCTTTAACAAATGTTTTCAAATGTTAATCATTTTCAAACATGTAAAGCAGGCAGGGTTAACTTTACAGTAGCATTTAACACTGATTAATGTCAGACTTTCAGAATCCTTCTTCACTTGAATTAAGATTATAATAATTTAATTTTAAAGCGCAGCCACCACAGACTTTAGCAGCTGTTTACTCTCAGATCATTGTCTGGTTAAATACAGATCTAAAATCATAAGATGTAGTTTTAATGGCTATGATACTGTTTTTGAAATTAAAATCTTTGCATAACCATGACAGGAAACACTGGCATCTAACAATGCTTTGGAAATTAACCAAAATAAAGCAAATACATAAACCCAAACAGGAAAGAAAACAGTTATCAAATGCTCATGTGTCCTGTTTTGTGTCTTAAACTCCTGAAACATTGCTGTCTCATATTTTAGAGCAGTCACTGCAATTTATGAAAGAAATCAATCAAATCTATATGTGTGTGTGAAAATATTCAGATGTAACCCCCTTTGTAATCTTTAACATTATCATAAGTAACCTAATTTAATTACACTTTTTTTTCTCAGTAACTATAACTAAAGACAATTACATTTATCTTGTAATTAAATTACGTAATTTAGTTACATGTAACTACTCCCCAACACTGGTTATTTTAGTTAAACCATGGTAACCACAAGTGGTTTTGCTTCACCTACCATAGTTCAACCTATTTGCAGTAAAACTGTGGTTTTACAAATGTTAACCAATCCGCCAAAAAAACATGGTTACATTCAGTGAAACCATGGTTAATTTTCTTGAGGGTTAAAAAACGAAAAACCATCACTTCAGTCATTAGCCTGCTTATAGTTCCGCTAAACGTTAGTAAAACATATTTTGTTAGCCTATCTGTGAGGAATAGAATTTTCTAATGGAGATGTTGTTTAAAGAGGACTCGTGTGTGTGTGTGTGTGTGTGTGTGTGTCCTGACTGAAGCTGGATTATCGCGTCACGTCTCCGCGCTCGGTATTTTTAACCGGCTTTAAAGAGTCTCTCAACGGCGCGTCTTAAGATCAGAGCGGGCGTTCAACAGAGCCGCAGGTGGAGGGTCGTTCATTCATGAGTCTTTAGACGCTCGGGAAGCCGCTATGTCTGCACAAAACCCGCTGCAGGTGGTGAACATCCCCTGGAGGAACAACAACTTCAGCCTGATGAGCCGCGACCCGCCGCTGTCCGATCAGGGAGAGACGATCATCGGTGTTTACCTGCTCATTCTGGGTCAGTCTGCGGTTTACTTCACTCTTCTGTTAGTTTACCTCAGCTTTACATTATCTGGAACTTTCAGCTCTGCTGAAAAAATAAATAAATAAATAAATAAAAATAGACACCATCACAAAATTTGTAATGGTTATAATGGGACTTGTATTGGTTTTAATGGAAACTGAAATGGACCCTGTGGGTTTCTAATTGGTCGCATTCTATTGGTGGCTTGTTAAAACCAATAAATCCTAATGGAATATGTTCCAAAATACACTACAGAAAACCATTTTTTAATGGTTTTAATGGTTAAAAGTTGATAGTTTGTAATGGTATTTGTAGTGGAAACCATTAGAATTTTCTGTGATGGTTCTATTGTTTTTTTTTTTTGTTTTTTTTTTTCAGCTTAAAGGGTTAGTTCACCCAAAAAAAAAAAAAAAAATTCTGTCATTAATTACTCACCCTCATGTAGTTCCAAACCTGTAAGACCTTCGTTCTCTTCAAAACACAAATTAAGATATTTTTGATGAATTCTGAGAGCTCTCTGACCCTCCCAAAGACAGCAATGATCCTTACATTTATTCATTTACATTTACATTTACATTTATTCATTTTGCAGACGGTTTTATCCAAAGCGACTTACAATTGGGGAATACATAAAGCAAATCATTTTAAAGAGGCAAGCAGACACAAGAAGTGCTCATAATACCAAGTTTCAGGCATTGTTCAATTAAGGACATGTTAGAAAGGGAAGGAATAAAAAGAGAAGACATTTTTTTTTTTTTTTAATATAAATTTAGGATGAAGTCAAATAGTGTCTACAGAGATGAGTTTTCAGCTGTCGCTTGAAAATTGTCATGGAATCAGCATTCTGGATTGGGGATCCTTATACCACGATCAATGTCCAGAAACATAGAAAGGAGATCCGGTAAAATAATCCATGTGACATCAGGGGTTCAACTGTAATTGTACGAAGCTACCAGAATACTTTTTGTGCGCAAAAGAAAAAAATAAAAAATAACGATGCAGCTGACACAGAACAGCATACATTGTTTGCGTTCAGTGGATACTCTCCAAAATGGCGCCAGGGTGACACGGAGAAGACGAATTGCTGAATAAAGTATTTTTTTTTTCTTTTGCGCACAGAAACTATACTCATAGCTTCATAAAATTACAGTTGAACCACTGATGTCACGTGGACTGTTTTACTGATGTCCTTACTATACGTTTCTGGGACTGGGAACATTTCAGTTGTGTTGCTGTCTATGGAGGGTCAGAGAGCTCTCGGATTTCATCAAAAATATCTTAATGTGTGTTCCAAAGATGAACGAAGGTCTTACGGGTTTGGAACGACATGAGGGTGATTAATCAATGACAGAATTTTAATTTTTGAGTGAACTATCCCTTTAAGCACTCTTCGTGAACGTTTTTGATCCGGTTTAAGTTCCCAGACAACCATATGGAGTATTTTTATTTTGGTTTACAATTTTCCTACGCTTAAAAATGTCTTGTTTTCAAACATCTGACAAGACAAAATTATTTTCTAGATGAAAATAACCCATGAATCAAATCTACTGACAGAGAATATGCCTTCAATATAATTGTATTTTGTAAACTCAAGTCACGTTTATTGACAAAATACAAGCAGATTCAAGGCATATTCTCTAATGATAGTTTTGTTTCAAGTTTTAATTGTAAGGATATTATAGAAAATATTAAGTCTTATGAAAATAAAACTTATTTTCAGAGAATATACCTTCAATCTACTTGTATTTTTTTCCAAGTCACATTCATTGACAAAATACAAGTACATTCAATATATATTCTCTGAAAATATGTTCGTTTTGATTCTCAGGTAATTTTAACTAGTTTTAAGGATATTACAGAGAATATACTTTGAACCTGAACTCAAGGTATATTCTCTGAAAATAAGTGTTGTTTTTGATTCTCAGGTAATTGTATCTAATTTCAAAGTTTTTACTATGAAACAAGAAAAGTTGTTACAGTGTATATGTAATGCATTATACAATTAATCTTAATGTTTTTGTATTATGTATGTTATGCATTATAGAAACAGGCATCAAGTGTTTATCACAGAGCTTCTTTCTTTATTATATTGAAGATGAAGGTGTAATTGTTCTCCTTAATGTTTAACGTGTGGATTACTGCGGCTCAGGTCTGGAGATCTTCTGTCTGATGGGGGGGAAATCTGTCTGTCTGCCAGGGGTCATTAGAGAGAGTTAATCAGGACTCTGATCTACATTCAGTTCATCCGTTTCAATAAAGCACTGGAACAGTGATCATATCAGATGAGACTTTTACAATGTAATATTCTACTGAATGATCAACACATTCATATGTAGCATCAGGATACTTACATTTATGCATTTAGTATACACTTATATAAACCTATATTAATATATTACATTTACATTTACATTGTCATTTTGCAGACACTTTTATCCAAAGCGACTTACAATATTAGACTGAAATCTGTAAATTTAAAGATGTGCATCAGTGATTAAACCAACAAAATGAACCTAAAATAAATCTAAATGTTTTCTAATGATTAATCAAAAAGTTGAGTATAATTTGGATATAAATCATATTTGTAATATAACAATAATATGTAAGTGTAATTATATTATATATTTAACTATATATTTATTATATATTTAATTATATAGCTGTTTTCACCAACTGTGAATAATGTTTTTACTGAAGCAACATAAATTCATAGTGACAATGTACCTACAATTATTTTATTATTAATTATAAATTATATGATTTGAAGATTATATGAAGATTATATTATTTTATTTTTAATAATAAGTTATATATTTGAAGAAATATGTATTATTATAAATACATAATTACATAATTATTTATATTAAACTACAATTAATAACAAGTATATATTTAAATGCATCATTCATTCATATATATTTGTAATAATAATATACATTATTAATTAATTATAATTTACAAAACTATACCATGTTTTGTAAATATTTTATAATTAAATATAATTAATACTTAATACAGCAATATATAATATGTAAGTGCAACATATTTATATTGTGTAATTATGTTGTGTATGAATGCAATTAAGTTAACTATACTTTCAAAAAGTGTGAACAATGGTTTTACTGAAACAGCATAAGTCCATAAAGTGACAAAATACCTACTTTTGTATTATTAATGATAAATTACTCACTTGAAGATTATAATAAAATAATATTATAAATGTTACATTATTATATTATTTATAATTAATATATAACTGTATACAAAAATATACATAAATTAAATAATGTAATTATTTTATAAAATAATATAATTGAAATATAAATAATGCAATGTATACAATTAAGTTAAAATATTAATTTATTATAGAGATTATTAAGTCTTATTATGAAAATAAACTCTTATTTTCAGAGAATATACCTTGAATCTACTTGTATTTTTTCAAGTCACCTTCATTGACAAAATACAGTATACAGTAAAATAACTATATTCAGGATATATTCTCTGAAAATATGTGTTCATTTTGATTCTCAGATAATTTGATCTAGTTTTAAGGATATTCCAGAGAAAATACTTTGAACCTACTTGTATTTTGTTAATAAAGGTGACTTGACTTGAAAAAAATACAAGTAGATTTGAGATATATTCTCTGAAAATAAGTTTTAATTTTGATTCTTGAGTAATTTTATCCAGTTTTTATATTAATATTACTACAAGACCATTCTATGTGCTGCTGGAGTTGGTCCTACAGTATCCTATAATGCTTCAGTTCTTGTTTGCCGATCTGTACATACAGTGATCCTGCTCTTGTGTGTTTTTTGTCAGGTTGGTTGTCATGGTTTGGCAACAGCATCGTGATCTTCGTTCTGTTCAAGCAGAGATCGTCTCTCCAGCCCACAGACTATCTGACACTCAACCTCGCCGTTTCTGACGCCAGCATCTCCGTGTTCGGATACTCCCGAGGAATCCTCGAGATCTTCAACATCTTCAGGGATAACGGATACCTCATCACCTCTGTGTGGACCTGCCAGGTACAGGAAGTGGAATTGTGGGTAGTGGGAGGAGATCAGATAATACACAAATAGAGATGAGAAGAGTGACTGTTTCTCAGGTTGGATTATTTCTGTTCTGTGTGTTATTTGTTCCCGTGTGGTGTTTGTACAGATAAGAATGGATGTCAGAGGTTATTTTTGTGTCGAGTGTGAGTTCAAACCCATGAAGAGCTTCAAACACACACACACACACAAACACACACAGACACAGATGAATGACGTCTGATTCAACATGTTTCTATGAATAAAACACACACACACACACAGACACAGATGAAAGACGTCTGATTCAGCATGTTTCTATGAATAAAACACACACACTCACACACACACACACAGATGAATGACGTCTGATTCAACATGTTTCTATGAATAAAACACACACACACACACACACACACACACACACACACACACACACACACACACACACACACACACACACACACAGATGAATGACGTCTGATTCAACATGTTTCTATGAATAAAACACACACACACACACACACACACACACACAAAGACACAGATGAAAGACGTCTGATTCAACATGTTTCTATGAATAAAACACACACACTCACACACACACACACACACACACAGATGAATGACGTCTGATTCAACATGTTCCTATGAATAAAACACACACACACACACACACACATACACACACAACCATCCATTCATTTTCACATTTCAGAGACGCCATTAAAATGTCATTAACTCATTTCATAATTGCCTGTTCGGTCATTAATTCAATTAAAGGTAATTTTGATCATTTTCAGCTGTCATCCATATTCAGTCCATATATGCTTTTATCAGACCAAACCAGGATTATTATGGTGAACTAAACAAAAAAAACCTTTTTGTTACTTGAAATAAAATAAAATATAAAAATGTGCACTTATTTTATTTCTTATTTTCATTTAGTTAAACTTGAAGTGCTAAAATAATTAAAAGTAAATAAATTAAAAGTTATATATAATATATATATATATATATATACATATAAAACAAAACTATTTTCAGATAACATAACTAAAATTTATTTGTTATATTGTCTTGTTTGACTGTTAGATTTGTTTTTAATTTAGTTCAACTTGAAAAACTAAAATTACTAATACTAAATAAACAAACTAATTAATAAAAATGAATAAAAGCTACGTAGACATTTAAAAAAATAGAATGAATCAAAAATTGTGACAAAGAAGGAAACGGTTATTATTGTTAACTAAAACTTTGATTGATTGATTGATTGATTGATTGGTGTGTGTTCTGTGTCTCAGGTGGACGGCTTCTTCACGCTGGTCTTCGGTCTGGGCAGCATCAACACTCTGACCGTCATCAGCATCAGCAGATACATCAAAGGCTGTCACCCCAATAAAGGCAGGAGCGCGTGTGTCTCTCACAGCTTGAGCTCGTCTGAGTCGATCCGCTCTAACCTGAGTGAGTGTGTGTGTGTGTGTGTTCACAGCTCACTGCATCACCAACGCCACCGTGCTCACGTCGGTCATCTTCATCTGGACAGGAGCCCTGTTCTGGTCCGGAGCCCCGATCCTTGGCTGGGGAAGCTACACAGGTCAGTCTGTGAGACGTCTTCTTCTCAATCCACTTCTCTGTTATATTACTGTCAGAAAGACAGAAGAAGACCTTAGATGTGCTTCAGTGATAGAACCTAACAAAAATATGATTTACTGAAGCAGCAGAAATTCATAGTGACCAAATACATACAATTAATTTTATTATTAATTCTAACTTATTTAGTTGAAGATAATAATACAATAATATTATAAACCACAGATAATTATATTGTTTATAAATTTTATATATATATAAAAGATTAGATTAATTTAGATTAACTATATTTTTGCCAAATGTGAACAGTGATTTTAACTAAAGCAGCATAAATTCATAAACTGACAAAATATGTGCAATTATTTTATTATTAATTCTAATTTATCTATTTGAAGATTATATATATATATATATATATATATATAGTATAAAAATGACAAAGAATTCATAAAGTACAACATACTTACAATTCTTTTTATTAATTATAAATGACATTTAAAGACTATAAATGATAAAAAATAATTTATAATTATACAAATACTATATTATGTAATTATTTTATAAAGTTATATAATTTAAATAGAAATAATACAACAGATACAATTCAGTTAAATTAATTTATATATATATATATATATATATATATATATATATATATATATATATATATATATATATATATATTATACACACACACACACACACACACACACACATATATATATATAAATTAATATATATATATATATATATATATATATATATATGCAATATATATTACATAATTAAATTGTATAATTTTTTATTATAGTCACATATTATTAAGCTGTTATTATATATTATATTATTATATTATATATACTATTGTAAGCTGATGTGGACGGTGTGAAAGGGATAATTGTGTTCTGGTCAGATCGTGGATACGGCACCTGTGAGATTGACTGGGTCAAAGCCAACTACTCCACCATCCACAAGTCCTACATCATCTCCATCCTCATCTTCTGCTTCTTCATCCCCGTGCTGATCATGCTGTTCTCGTACGTCTCCATCATCAACACGGTGAAGCGAGGAAACGCCATGTCAGCCGAGGGAGACCTGACCGACAGACAGCGCAAGATCGAGAGAGACGTCACCATCGTGAGTCTCAGTCCTTTACTTCAGTCCTCGAGAAAATCATAAGACTGGACAGACTTATTCTTTATTTTAGAATAATAATTAAACTATTCAATGTTTTTTTAAGTTCTCATTTTGATGTATCTACTAAAAATATTTATTTAAATAAAAATATTTTTATATTTTATATTATATTTTTTTATAAAAAAAAATTATGTTAGTTTTTACACAATTTTAAGGCTTGTGATAATGATATACAGTATATTTATTAATTTACTCTGAGATTACTTAAAATCATTTCAACCAAATGGGTCATAAACAAGTTTTACATATAAAAAAATGTATTACATAAATGGAAGCTTATTACCACCATGGAATAAAAAAATAAAAAAAGATAATTGGAACTTTTTAACAATCTCTATTATGTATTATTATTATTATTAGGTAAGGACACAAAAAAATGATTTTGTCACACTCATTCTTCATTTTTGAATAATAAATGCATTATTATAAATATATGTTATAAATTCAGTGTATTCATTAAAAATCCATTTAAATAGAGGTAAATAAAAAGTATATGAAAATTATTTTTACTATCTAAATATATTGATGGTTCTTTACACAATTCATGTTTAAGATTTTTTTGTAATATTCTATATGCTCATCTTTATTTGCTCTGAAATGACTTTTTTAACTATCAATTCTGACTTTTCTTGCAATTCTGAGCAAAAAGTGAGAATTGTTTTTTCTTTCTTTTTTTAATTCAAATAAATTATTATTATTATTGTTGTTGTTATTATTATTATTATTATTATTATTAAATTTGTTTATTCCATGGTGGAAAAAAAAAGTCTAAGATATGAACTTGCAATTCTGAAAAGAAAAGTCCACTTTTTTTCTTATCTTTAAAAACACACACACACTCTCACACTCACGCTCACTTACTATATATAATTTTAAATCATATATTTATATTTTAATATTCATATTTTAAAATTTGTATTTATATTTTTTTAAATAAAATGTACATATAATATATGTGGTTTCATGTCAGATTCAGGTATTTTGGATCGGTTTCTCTCTCAGATGTATGAAATGCATCACACACACACACTGAGAGTTGTCTTGCTCCTGATGAAGTTCAGGTGTTAAACTCAATGCCGTGTTGTTCTCAGGTGTCTATAGTGATCTGCACGGCGTTCATCCTGGCCTGGTCTCCGTATGCGGTCGTGTCTATGTGGTCAGCCTGGGGTTTCCACGTGCCCAGTCTCACCAGCATCTTCACGCGGCTCTTTGCCAAATCTGCCAGCTTCTACAACCCTCTGATCTACTTCGGCCTGAGCTCCAAGTTCCGGCGAGACGTGAGCGTGCTGCTGCCCTGCGGCGGCGAGGCCAAAGACGCTGTCAAGCTCAAGCGCTTCAAGAAGATCAAGGCCAAGGCGGACGGCCAGAGATTCAGAGCCGAGGAGTACCACCAATTACACAAGAACCAGAAAAAACACCCTCCGGCAAACCCCGCCCCCAGCCCCGACTCAGGTGTGGGCAGTCACCTGGAGACTCCGCCCCCTGCAGGTAAAAAGGTGTTCTTCATCGACGCGCCCGAGCCGTCAGACACGCCCGAGTCCGAGTGCGTCAGACTGTAGATCAACACTGTCATTTTTATTAATCGCACGCAAAATAAAAGTTTTTCTTTATATAATATGTGACCCTGGAGCACAAAACCAGTCATATTTGTAGAAATAGCCAACAATACACTGTATGGGTCAAAATTATGGACTTTTCTTTTATGCCAAAAATCATTAGGATATTAAGTAAAGATCATGTTCCATGAAAATATTTTGTAAATTTCCTACTGTAAATATATCAAAACTTAATTTTTGGTTGGTAATATGCATTGCTAAGAACTTCATTTGAACAACTTTAAAGGTGATTTTCTCAGTATTTAGATTTTTTTTTGCACCCTCAGATTCCAGATTTTCAAATAGTTGTATCTCAGCCAAATATTGTCCTATCCTAACAAACTATGGTTAATAGTTTGGAATGGAAAGCTTATGTATAAATCTAAATTTAAAAAAATTGACCCTTATGACTGGTTTTGTGCTCCAGGGTCACATATATGTGTGTACTGTACATATTATATACTGTGTGTGTACTGTACACACATACAGTATATATTTAGAAAATATTTACGTGTATATTTATATTCATATAATTTATATTATATAAAACATATATTTAATATATAAACATAACATTTTTCTTAAATATATACATGCATGTGTTTGTGTTTATATATACATAATAAATATACATAGTACACACATATATGTAAACAAAAACTTTTATGCGATTAATCATTGCCCAGCACTAAATTTTATATTTCAGCTACTTTATGAAATGTCACGATAACCATGAACAGCATGAAAAGCTATTTTTGTAAATGATGGATATAAATGTGAATTATTGTTTTTTAATGTGTGTGTGCATCAACTTTAATAAAGACAGTTTTGTGTTTATATGCAGTTCATCACATGAAAATCTTTCCAGAAGTTTTTCTTAGAGATTTTATAGCATTTATTAATCCTAGTTAATGTTAATTTCAACATTTACTAATACATTTTTAAAATCATTTTTAAAATCTGTTAACATTAATGTAATACAAATGAAAGTATGGTGTTTTTTATCAACGTTATCAATTACATGTATTTATGAAAATTTACAGTTTTGAGTTTATATGCAATTCATCACATTTTTTTCTGAGTAAAGAAATCAGTAACATTTTAAATCTTTATGTATTTTGCATTACAAAGGTATTCATAATGTAATGCATTATCTTTTCATAAATAATTGTAACCAAAGTTGAAATGCATTATAATATTTTAAGGTATAAGGTTTGTTTTTCATGTGTTTTGATGCATTGTACTTTCTAAAGGTTTATTATTTATTTATTTAGGCATATTATAATGTATTATAACTGTGGTTACAATTATCCACGAGATCATAAAATGCATTATAAGGTGCATTACAAGGCAGAATGAATGCAATAAATGTATTTATATAATGCATTCCATATTAAGGCTTCAAGTAAAGTTAGCAAACTTTATAACAATTTTTTTTTTTCAGAGAATTCATGCCATTTATTTATCTGTTAAAACAAAACATCAAAAGCTATATTTGTAAACTTTAGTTAATGACAAAACAAATACATTTTTTAAAAGTTATCAATAAAATGCATTCATTAAAAACTATTTAAATAAAAGTACATAAAAAATAATATAAAAATAACACTTCTAACTTTATCTATACTGGCCAGCCCTGGTGCCTACAAGATTATCATTTTTATTATTATTATTATGGCTTTTGATAATATTCAGTATGTGTTATGATATTTATTCATTTGCTCTAGAATGAATTAAAAGTGTTATTTTTTTTTCATGAACAATCAAATGAACAGACATGAACTAACATGCACTGCTGTGAAAATATGAAATGCTATGGAAAAAATATATTGCTCATCATTAATAGTTAATGTTAATGCATTAACCAATGTGTAAACAAATGAGCCCTAATTGTGCAGTATTATTGCTTTATCGCATATCAGTTTTTACAGAAACATCATTGATGTTAGGGTTTTTCTTTGGCTTTGTGACACTTGGTCATTTTGTCTAATTTAGCCTTTATGAACAAATTTTGTGACTTAAATGTGCCAGACTTTCGGTGTCATTTGCATCTGATTATTTTACAAAAACATCTGTTATGCTGCTTAATACTGCAAACTAGCTATTTGTTATCATATTATTTAAATGTATTGTAGTAATTATAAACACTGCTTTGTTGCCCAATAGTTTACTGGGTTTTGTTATTCTTGTAGTTATTTGCTAATGAATTGGAAGTCTGGGACATTTACAGAAAACAGCTCATGCATTGCAAAATAAGGAGGATAATACACACTTTGGTATGGAGCCGCGCTCATATTAAAGGCTGCATCTTATATGTTTGCATTTAATTAAACCAATCAATCACTGACGTGATCAGAATAAAACCAGGAGTCACGGCACATAAAGCGTTGAGGAAAGCAGATGATTGAGACTGTAATAATGTCTCATAATGGTGATGTGATATTTCATGTCTGTTGTCTGGCTCTGCCCTTCATTACATTAAACTCGCTGTGACTCATTGATTTCATTCTCTGAGCCGCAGAATCTCACCTGTAATGATTATATAAAACAGATCAACAGAAGGAAAACATTTGAAAATAAGAATCATGAAGATTTTTTTTCTTGCATTTGCACGAGAATAAAATAGTTCACATAAAATGAAAATGTCATTCACACACTCATGCGGTTTCAAAGCCTAATGATGTTATATTATGAGGTTTATCTGAACTCTTTCTATTTTTTTAAAGGTTTTTCTATGTACTGGAATCATGAAAACCAGCAACCATTTAAAATGTGAATAAATAAATCCTCATTGTGATTTTTTTTTTAAATTTTGACTTTAACAGCTAGACAACACAAACGACTGAAAAATATACATTTTACTTCTTCATACAAATTAGGAGCAACATCACAAATATGACGGATTGGGCAACATTAAAAAAGAAAAAAAAAAAAGAACAAAAAATACTTGCATACACAGTATATAGTAGTATTATGTTTTTGTGCACTGTCTCTTTAAATATCCTCAGCATACAGGTCACATGTTCATTAGTCAAGTCAAGTCACCTTTATTTATATAGCGCTTTTAACAATACAGATTGTGTCAAAGCACTTAACAGTATCAAATTGGAGGATAGAGTGTCAGTAATATATAATAATAAGATTAAACACTCAATTTTCAGTTAAAGGCATTTCATTATTGAATTCAGAGATGTCATTGTCTAGCTCAGATTAGTTTAAATAGTATATATGAAATAAAATTGATGATAATCGTTAGAAATTAAGTGTCCCCAACTGAGCAAGCCAGAGGCGACAGCGGCAAGGAACCAAAACTCCCTCTGTGACAGAATGGAGAAAAAAACCAGGCTCAGTCGGGGGGCCAGTTCTCCTCTGGCCAGGATATTACTGTTTATTTATTTTTTAACTTATTGTTTTAATTAAATTTTAAATGTATAAATGTATTATATTTTTATTTTTATATTGTTGCAATTTCTAAAAATAATAGTATTATGTAGTTAGGTATTTTATTATATTTTTAGTTTTATTGTATTTAAGTCGAGGTCTTCACTGGGGATATGTCCCCGGGGCTCATCCAGGTGTCTGGCCCCCGCCGATAATCAGGGCCGCAGACATCATCTCCCGGCACCGATCCACCATCTGATCCGAACACGGACTGAGAAACAAAATAAGAAAGAAACCGATATTACTACGCTAACAAATATTAGCGTAGATGCCATTCTTCTTATGATGTAACGAGTACATCGTGTGTTATGAGGAGTGTTCCCGGTTCCGGTTGATCTAATTAATGCAGCCTAACAATCCTTTAACGGATTTGAATAATAGAAGTGTATTAGTGTGTTATGTGTAAACCAGGTTAAAGAAATGTGTCTTTAATCTAGATTTAAACTGACAGAGTGTGTCTGCCTCCTGAACAGTGTTAGGTAGATTGTTCCAGAGTTTGGGCGCTAAATAGGAAAAGGATCTGCCGCCCGCAGTCGATTTTGATATTCTAGGTATTATCAAATGGCCAGAGTTTTGAGAACGCAGCGGACGTGGAGGACTATAATGTGATAAGAGCTCGCTCAAGTACTGAGGAGCTAAGCCATTCAGGGCTTTATAAGTAATTAACAAGATTTTAAAATCTATCCGATGTTTGATAGGGAGCCAGTGCAGTGTTGACAGAACCGGACTAATATGGTCATACTTCCTGGTTCTAGTAAGAACTCTAGCTGCTGCATTTTGGACCAACTGTAGTTTATTGATCAAGCGTGCAGAACAACCACCCAGTAAAGCATTACAATAGTCTAACCTTGAGGTCATAAACGCATGAATTAGCATTTCTGCATTTGACGTTGAGAGCATAGGTCGCAATTTAGATATGTTTTTGAGATGGAAAAACACAGTTTTACAGATACTAGAAACATGGCTTTCAAATGAAAGATTGCTATCAAACAGCACACCTAGGTTCCTAACTGATGAAGAAGAATTGACAGAGCAGCCGTCAAGTGTTAGATAGTGTTCTAGGTTATTACATGTGGGGTTTTTAGGTCCGATAATTAACACCTCTGTTTTTTTTCAGAATTTAGCAGCAAGAAGTTACTCGTCATCCAGTTTTTTATATCGACTATGCATTCCGTTAGTTTCTCAATTTGGTGTGTTTCACCGGGCCGTGAAGAAATATAGAGCTGAGTATCATCAGCATAACAGTGAAAGCTAACACCATGTCTCCTGATAATATCTCATTAGTCCTTCAGTCTGTAAGAAAGATTCTGTTCAGAGTCTGTTTTCAGTTGAACTGTAGCTCGTGATCAGTCTTGGGAAGGTTACTTTGGAAATGTAATCGGTTACAGATTACAAGTTACCATATTTAAAATTTAATAAGCAGTGTAACTATTTCAATTACTTTATTAATGTAACTGATTACATTTCATTACTTTTTGATTACTTTTCCAAATTTCTAATGAATGTTTTCCAATGTTAATCATTTAGAAACATGTACAGCAGACTTGGCGAATGGTCCGTGTATCATCCGATTATTCGTTTTTTGAATTAATATTGATAGTAGAAAAACGAGAAAACAGCGCCTATTTTCGTTTTTTCAAAAAAAGTAAAAAACGAGAATTCAGCTTTTTTTTGTTTGTTTGTTTTTCATTCAGGGATATAAAAATGAATAAACAGCTTAAATATTCGATTTCTACACGTGGGCGGGAATTAAACGCCCCTTTTCTGCTGATTGGTCAGCCGAAGATCAAACCGGGCCGTCATCAGTACTTCTGCAGTTCTGCGCAGCAAAATAGTAGTCCTCTGCTGCTGCAGGTGTACGGATTCATAACCAGTTTTATTGCAACAAACGTTACATTTCCTCTTTTTCTCATCAAACAATCAGACTAATGAATAGCTTGACACAACTCGTACCGGGGCAGAGCCTTTCTTCTGTGTAGACCAGCGGTTCTCAAAGTGATAGGGGGTCCGCGAAATAATTTGCTATAGCCATACCGTATTTTTCAGACTGTAAAGTCACTTTTTTATTATGATACATACTGTGGTTTATTCCAAAATGACTTATATGATGCATTTAACGTCAAAGAATCTAAATATAGATTTTAAAAGTAGGCGCGTCAAGTATTCGCTGTGGATTGGTTCGTGTTTGTGGCGTGAGACAGAAAGATGTTCAAGGAGACCGAGACGCGCTGAAGCGTCGCATGCATGCTGTTGTTTTCTTTATTTTTCAAAGGCATGCCATTTTGTAGTTATTTTGAATGTACACAAAATGATAGCGTATTTAGTTATTTACCCTGTTGAGGAAAAATTCCAAGTGAACATGAATTAATACTCAATATTAATTAAATAAACTGCTTTAAAATGACTGCTGCATATTTCCTGTGCACTTCAATACTGGTCTGTGCTTGAGTCTAGTCGCGCTTGACACACACACACACACACACACACACACACACAATATCCTGCTCGCACTTGCCCATTTAATAGCAGAGAATGTTCTCACTTTTTTTTATTTTATTATTTTTTTTTTTTGAAGCGGATGCAAATCGGTCGTAAAATAACTTGTGTTGTATATTCCAAGCGTTCTGAGGGTATATGGGTTTGCTGAGAAACAAACCGGAATGGCAAGTTTTTACTTTTATGAAAATCTCGCATTCCTGCGAGTGGGCAGCAGCTCGCGCCGCGCACGAGCGCATATTTTGAGATAGGACTAGGGCCTACCAATTATAACAAATTTTAATAAAATACAAGACTACATTATACAACTCAGGAGAGTATGTATTTTAATATCTCTGTTGTTCTCCGGTTGTCAGTCATAATGACAGTTTCTTGCGTGAACGTTTCTTGCGCCTATTATATACCCAAGTCAATGCATTCTTTCCTTTTTGTATTAGTGTTTAAAATATTTATTTTGAAATGAATGAATTATTTACTTAATTAAACAAACTTACTGGGCGAGCAGGGTAGGCTATAACAGCCGTCATATCATACCCTGCCATGCTCAGCTGATGCAAAGAATATAATTTATATCTACACAGAAGAAAGCCCTGTCTATAGACAAACAAGAGTGAATAAGTTTTTTGGGAAGCTTTGAGGTCGTTACCATTATGTGACCATTATTAGAGGTGATGAGAGTTCACATGATCCATCTAGCATGTTAACAAAAGTGTTTTGTAGCCTACTAGATTTATAAAACTTTTTGGAATATGGAAGCATATATGTAGCTAAATCCAATTTGAAATGTAATATGCAAAATTGCAATGCAATATGTAAAACCATATTCCAAAAAGCCATTTTACATATTGCATTGCTATTTTGCATGTTACATTTCAAATTGAATTTAGCTACACATATGCTTCCATATTGGAATGGCATTTAACGCGCTCAAATTATTCAGTACCTATTTAGAACACAAGTTACTGAAGGATAACAAACTTCCGCCCTCATTCAACTTCTGACAATGGAAACGGACATAACTGCATACCGTACTGTACTGTACACCGTACCGCTCGGTGTAAAATAGCCATAAATGAAGAACTAGCCTAACCAAACATCCTTTTCAAGCCAATCAAGAATACATAGAAATATAGCCTAAATAGCCTAAATCTAATTAGAATAAATTTGTTGTTCTATATTGGGGTTCTGCGTGGAATGAAATTGTGATTATATAATAATTTCCAATACAGCAAAACTTGTTGGTGTCTTTTTTTTCTTATCTGTGCTTCATCCACTCTGCGCCGTCTAATGGGTAGTGCAGCTTCACACAGATTTAACTCAATAAAATAAAACAGGCTGGGTGCTGATTAAAATTTCTGAAATAAATATTTCTGTGAAATGCTTAGTTTGCACGGAAGAAAGCCCGATCTAGGACCTGCCGTGTTTAAGAATCGGTATACTGATATGGTATAGCAGCAGAGGACTATTATTTTCTTGAACGGAACAGAGGAAAGACTGATGACGTCACGGGTTCAGATTTGATTGACCAATCGGCAGAAGGGGGCGTCTCATAACTGCCCACAAGGGGAAAACGAATTTTGAAGTCGTTTATTCGTTTTCTACCCGTGAACCAAAACATGAAAATAGAGCCAAAATCTAATTTTTGCGCTTTTTTGAACCTACGAAAAAACGAAAATAGGCCCCGTTTTCTCATTTTTCTTCTATCATTATTAATTCAAAAAACGAATGATCGGATGATACACAGACCGCGAATTCGTTCATTCGATTTTTTTAATTTAATTTTGAAAGTAGAAAAATGAGAAAACGGCTCCTCTTTCGTTTTTTCCTAAAAACGAAAAACGAGAATTAAGAAAGGCATGACATTTTGTAGTCATTTTGAACGTAATGTTACACAAATAAAAATATACATTTATATACATTCTGAAACGGGCGTTTAATTCCCACCCACGTGTAGAACTCGAATATTCAAGCTGTTTATACATTTTTCTACCCCTGAACGAAACATTAAGCTGAATTCTTGTTTTCCGTTTCTTGAAAAGGAGCCGTTTTCTCATTTTTCTACTTTAAATATTAAATAATAATAATAATAATAATAAAAACAGTTAATTTAAGAAATATATATAGCAGACACATTAACCCAAATAGGAAATAAAACAGTTATCAAATTTTCGTAAGTAACTGAAATTTCAAATTTAATTTTTTTTAAATTTTATTTTGTAATTAAATGACATAACTCTGTAACATGTAACTAGTTACTCCCCAACACTGCTCATATGTGATTAATCTCTGCTGATGTCAGAAATCCCCTGAACAGAAGGAACAGCGTCTGAGAGACGAGTCTAGATGAATGTGAGGAGGCTCACTACAGACTGAAGGAAACATCACTCAAACCTGATGCAGTTTCTTCATGTCCGTCAGAATGGATTCATCTGGATGCTGCAGAAGTCACTGCTTGAGGAAAAAGACGTTACAGCTATGAGCCTAAAAAAGAACAAAAAACACAGCAACAGCCTAAATCACGTCCCAGAGAGAAAAATCTGTGACCTTCATATCATATACAAAACCATTTGGCAAGTTTTTTTTTTTTTTTAATGTTTTTGAAAGAAGTCTCTTCTTCTCACCAAGACATAATACATAAAAAAAAAAGTAAAATATTATTACAATGTAAAACAGCTGTTTTCTGTGTGAGTATCTGTTAAAATATAATTGATTGCTGTGATCAAAGCTGAATTTTCAGCATCATTACTCCAGTCTTCAGTCACATGATCCTTCAGAAATCATTCTAATATGCTGATTTGCTGCTCAAGAAACATTTCTGATTATTATCAATGTTGAAAACAGAGTATTTTTGTGGAAACTGTGATACATTTTATTTTTCAGGATTCACAAATGAATAGAAAGTTCAGAAGAACAACATTTATTTGAAATAGAAATCTTTTGTAACATTATAAATGTCTTTACTGTCACTTTTGCTCAATTCAATGCACCCTTGAATAATAAAAATATTAATTAAATTTTTTTTTTACTGACCACAAACTTTTAGATGGTAGTGTGTTACAAAGTTGATCTCATTCAGAATGACAAAAAATAAAGAAATGAATTTAAGGTTGATGAGAGGCTAATCTTTTAACTGTTGATCTATCAATTGTTTAAAAAAAAGATTTAAAAAGGAAAATAATTACTATTAGTATTTTATTATTATTATTATTATTATTATTATTATTATTATTATTATTATTATCATTAAAATAAATAAATAATAAATATGCATTATGTATATGTAGCTCTTAGAAGAGATAAGATATAAAACAAAATATATTATTATTATTACTAGTAGCAGAAAAAAAAAAGAATAGCCTAAAGAAATGAATGCAATAAAAGTATTTATATACAGGTGCATCTCAATAAATTAGAATGTCGTGGAAAAGTTAATTTATTTCAGTAATTCAACTCAAATTGTGAAACTCATTCATAAATTCAATGCACACAGACTGAAGTAGTTTAAGTCTTTGGTTCTTTTAATTGTGATGATTTTGGCTCACATTTAACAAAAACCCACCAATTCACTATCTCAACAAATTAGAATACTTCATAAGACCAATAAAAAAACATTTTTAGTGAATTGTTGGCCTTCTGGAAAGTATGTTCATTTACTGTATCTGTACTCAATACTTGGTAGGGGCTCCTTTTGCTTTAATTACTGCCTCAATTCGGCGTGGCATGGAGGTGATCAGTTTGTGGCACTGCTGAGGTGGTATGGAAGCCCAGGTTTCTTTGACAGTGGCCTTCAGCTCATCTGCATTTTTTGGTCTCTTGTTTCTCATTTTCCTCTTGACAATACCCCATAGATTCTCTATGGGGTTCAGGTCTGGTGAGTTTGCTGGCCAGTCAAGCACACCAACACCATGGTCATTTAACCAACTTTTGGTGCTTTTGGCAGTGTGGGCAGGTGCCAAATCCTGCTGGAAAATGAAATCAGCATCTTTAAAAAGCTGGTCAGCAGAAGGAAGTATGAAGTGCTCCAAAATTTCTTGGTAAACGGGTGCAGTGACTTTGGTTTTCAAAAAACACAATGGACCAACACCAGCAGATGACATTGCACCCCAAATCATCACAGACTGTGGAAACTTAACACTGGACTTCAAGCAACTTGGGCTATGAGCTTCTCCACCCTTCCTCCAGACTCTAGGACCTTGGTTTCCAAATGAAATACAAAACTTGCTCTCATCTGAAAAGAGGACTTTGGACCACTGGGCAACAGTCCAGTTCTTCTTCTCCTTAGCCCAGGTAAGACGCCTCTGACGTTGTCTGTGGTTCAGGAGTGGCTTAACAAGAGGAATACGACAACTGTAGCCAAATTCCTTGACACGTCTGTGTGTGGTGGCTCTTGATGCCTTGACCCCAGCCTCAGTCCATTCCTTGTGAAGTTCACCCAAATTCTTGAATCGATTTTGCTTGACAATCCTCATAAGGCTGCGGTTCTCTCGGTTGGTTGTGCATCTTTTTCTTCCACACTTTTTCCTTCCACTCAACTTTCTGTTAACATGCTTGGATACAGCACTCTGTGAACAGCCAGCTTCTTTGGCAATGAATGTTTGTGGCTTACCCTCCTTGTGAAGGGTGTCAATGATTGTCTTCTGGACAACTGTCAGATCAGCAGTCTTCCCCATGATTGTGTAGCCTAGTGAACCAAACTGAGAGACCATTTTGAAGGCTCAGGAAACCTTTGCAGGTGTTTTGAGTTGATTAGCTGATTGGCATGTCACCATATTCTCATTTATTGAGATGGACCTGTATGTGGATCTCAGAATGGACGAACCGAACCTTTTCAAAGCTTTGAATCAATTGCTTTGCAAAACGATTCACTGGTTCGAAGCGCTCGTGACACCTGCTGCTCAAAACGGTGTAAATGCAACCAAAAAAAAAAAAAAAAAAAAAAAAAAAAAAAAAAAATCAAGCCAGACGTGGATAAAAACACCTTTTACGAACCAATTGCAAATGTTTATTGCAAGTATTATATATTAAATGCAATTAAATAATCATCTGATACCAAATATGAAATGTCTGTTAATTAGTTTGCAGGGTTTTTGTTCGTTTTACGGAGGGCTTGTCTAAACAGGCCAATAAGAGAGAATTAACCCTTTAACTGATATCGCTACCGTGCGGTTGAGCTTACTTTGATAGAGAATAAATCTATTAAAAGGAAGAGATGAGAGAACAATCTTTCCACAGCTGTACTGCCCCATCTCTGTGTCTGCTGTTGTCATGGGGGGTTTGGGTATTTCCAGTTTTCAAGTGACAGCAGCAGTTTACAAACTTCAGTCAGTCACACTGAAGGGAGAACAGTGCAGATAATAGGGTCAAACAAGCAATCAGGGAAGTAGGGATGAAACCATAATGTTGTTGTAAATAGGGTAGGGGGTAAAGAACAGAAATATAGCAAAATATATGAGAAATGCAAAAATGTTTATTTACCATAATTATCCAAAATATGTCTGTAAAAGACATCTTATAGCATATATATTGCCATACGGCTATATATAGTAGGCCTATTATACAGACGCTTAAATATATATTTTTTATCTTTGTGGACCCTGAAGGTTATGAAATGTATCCAAGATACTAATAAAGTTAAAGGAATGTTTATTATTGGAAAATAACTCCTGAAATAGTTCTCTGAATTTAAATCGAGATTTACCATGGACTGACAGCTCAACCGTACGGTAGAGTTTTATATAAAACATAAAAAAAAAAAGTGCTTGGGCTATTAATTAGATGTCTACTAATTAGAATTTGAAGTTAAATAATTTTTTCATTAGCTCCTTTTAGGAGTGAAGGTTAAAGGGTTAATTACTACTCTTCATCTTAAATACCCAAATGTCTCATTAAAATATCTACAAATTTATAAAACCGATCCGAGATCAGATAAAAACCATTGAAATTTCAAAACGACGCCTGGTTTACTGAAATCACGTGACTTGGGCGGTTTGATTCGCGATTCGAATCACTGGTCCTAAACAAACGATTCGCAAAAGATTCGAAGCTTCACGAAGCAGTCATGCACTCGACTGTGATTTCATCTTATAGTAGATCAGTCCATTTCTACATACTGAAATTCATAAAAATTAATATAGATCATCACAAATCATAGTATAGCATTCAAGAAAATTTATGAAAAACTGCTATAGCTAAATTAAGGTTACACTATAGCAGTGGTTCCCAACCGCGTTCCTGGAGGCCCCCAAGGCTGCACATTTTGCATCTGTCCTTTGTCTGACACCCATTTCCGGTCTGGGAGTCTCTACTAATGAGCTGATGATCTGAATCAGGTGTGTTTGATTAAGGAGACATGGAAAACATGCAGTGTTGGGGGGCCTCCAGGATCGTGGTTGGGAACCACTGCACTATAGGGTCATTCCGTGTCAAATCAACCAGAGGTCCCCAGCTCAAATTTACGATTTTTCTAATATTTTTTTTTTTCTGAAGAAAGATAAACATGTATAGTGATGAAAGCCAAAATATTAAATGTCATGGATGAATATTTACTGAGTAATGCACTATTTTGTAGAGGGGCATCAAAATGGCAATTTTCACCTGAGATTCAGAGCCAAATTACAGGAGGATAAATATGACTTCAGAAAGATGGCAGCATCATAATGTTATTTTTACACAGAGATTGGTAAGTCTGTTAGTAAAATCTGTTGACTTTAGGAATCTTTGTTGCATTATGTGACAATGATGACAGTTCAAAAATGGGGTAAGAGCACTTTTCAAGTTTTTTCTCCAAAGTTTGCATGCCTGTAACTCAAGAACCAAAATGCTCGAGTTTCCCATCATCGCAGGAACCTGTAAACGGTAAAACTCACAAACACAAAACCCAAACGCATATGAAATACAACATATTCTTTTATTATTGTATTATATTGATAAATGTCCATCTGAGGAAAAAAAAAAGAAAAGAGAATACAACGAGAAATCAAGAATAAACAGTAATATCAATAATAAAATATGTACAAGAGGAGTATAGCATTTATTAACACGATCTTTCCAAACTCTCTCTATACAACCAAAGGGTTAAAAGTTCAGTGACAGCTCTATACAGGCGCGTCCCGTCATGACGTCATCGTCTGATCATCCAATCAAATCGCGTCATCGTTCCCTACAAATACTCTGATGTTTCCGCCGGTAAGCACATCAATCGATCAGTAACCAAATAATCAAATCGCATTGATCAATAGCACTTTAATATCTTCAGTAGCCGAGTCAGCTGTACAGTTCCCATCTCTGACCAGCAGGTGGCGCGAACTAAACTCTCCTGCACAACTAGTATCACAAATATTGGTTAATCTTCACTGTTAGCTTCGCAGGTTAATATACACTGTATTCTGGTTCATAAATAGATTGTTGATCAATACTTTAAAACTATACATATTGAGATTCTTTTTTATATATCTAAAATTAATACGCACCAAAATGAACGAAATCAGAAAATATATTTACTAGTACGAAAACACGGACGCGCACGCACGCACGCACACGGTTCCCTAGCAACGTCCCAAAACCAGCGCTCTGTGCACGAGCTTAACTCAAACGCGCTTCGGATTGAAAGGAATAGAAAGCAAAAATGAAAGAAAAAAAAGTATTTAATCACCATCATGTCGATCAAATCCTGTTTTTATATCGCCATGAAATGCAATGGTAAATGTGAGGCAGCTTCTGTTTTCCACACCTTAAAATGTAAAAGAGCATTGTTGTGTCACATGGGTTTGTATGGAAGGCCTTTTCACAATTGGATAAAAAATAAAAAAGGTAATTGCCACTTTTTATCTCACAATTCAAATATAAACTCGCAATTCTGGGATTCTGAGAAAAAAAAAAAGTCTTAATTGTGAAAAAACTCAGAATTGCGATGTAAACAATTCTTAAAAAAAAAAAAAAAGAATTGGAAAGGAGAATTGCGAGATGTAGACTCTCAATTCAGACTTTTTATCCTTAGAATTGCGAGTTGCAATTCTGAGTTTAATATAAACTCATAATATATAAACGCAGAATTTCCGGATATGAATTCGCAAGTTTCCTCGCAATTCTAAGTTAACATCTCAACATTTTTTGAGAATTCTGAGTTTACATCTTGCAACTCAGTTTTTTTAAATTTCCGCCATGGAATAAATAAAAAAAGGTAATTGCAACTTTTTATTATCATGCAATTCAGAAACTTGTAAGTCTGAGAACAAAGTCAGAATTACAAGATATAAACTCTAAATTGCAAGAAATAAACTCAATAATCAAAATTTTCCTTGTATTCTGATGGTCATAATCTTGATTTTACATCTCGCAATTCATTTTTTTGCCCATAGAATTAAAAATAAATTTAAAAAGGCCATTGTGACTTTTTGTCTTGCAATTCTGATTTTACATATTGCAATTAAATTTTTGTAACTTCTGACACAGAATAAAAAAAAGGTAATTGCGAGTTCTTTCCTCAACCCCCCCCCCCCCCCCCCCCCAATAATTGCGAGTTCTTTCCTCACAATTACAACATTTCTTTATCCTGTGTCAGAAGCAAGCTTCCATAGGTTTGCAGTGACATGAAGGTGAGTAAACAGTGATGAATTTCATGTTTGTCTAAACTAGTCCTTTATCATCATTTGGTAGAGTAGCAAACTCGCGTCACTTTTCACAGACCTGAAGGAAACGCACAAACACTCCGCTCGTCTTGTAGTGCTCATGTCATCAGTTAAAGGCAAACGATTCCCGATAAAAGCAGAAAATCTCTACCCTAGCAGTTAAAAACACGCAGACCCACACACACACACACGCCCAGATAGTTCAAGTAATCACAGACAAATTCAAATAAACCAGAAGAGTTTCAAATAAAAAACCTCAACCTGCAGGAAACTCGGGTTACGATCTGTTTGCAACCTCGGTCACCAGTCATACAATGTTAAAAAACACTAGTATCCGCTTCAAACTATTACATATAAAATAGATTTCAAATCATTTTTAGCTAATACACAAACCACCACCTGTGCAGGTAGAGAAGGTGAGGATGAGTGAGCGATACTGACGTCAGAGGAACCAGATGGAGGTGTTTATGTACCCACTCGTCCCTTCCTGAAGCGAAATCCTAATGCATTTGGCATTATAGGCAAAACAAGTAAAAAAAAAAAATAAAATAAAAAAAAAAGGCAAAAAATAAATAATCATTACAACAGATTTCAGACAAATATAGACTTCCGAATCATTGTACTTTGAGTACAGCTTGTCAAAAACTGCAACACATTCAAACTATTATAAGACTTCTGCGCATTATCACTTTGACTAAGTTCAACGAATATTCAGTAACGGCTCTAAATCTAAAATTTTGTCTCCATGTTTGTTGGTACATCATAATGTTGAGAGGATTTCACAGAACAGGCGAGTTTTACCGGATCGACTGCAAACCCTCAGAAGAAACTGCAGGTTTGTGTGTAAAATAACAGCTTAAATATTTAACGCAGCACTAAATCGAGACGTATGTCCTGATGGTGAACGGCTTTGGAGTGTTTAAGAGTTGACGCTTGAATCTTAAGAACATCATCCAGGACGTATTTCACCACAAAATCACAGAAATTATAAAGAAAGTTTTTAGACCTAATAGTTTGTTTAACATTCTGACATTTTATAACTATGCCAGAATGCAAAAAAAGCTTCAAAGCTTTCATGATTTTGGGGCGAAATGAGTCAGACGATGATGGATTTATATTTGGACACAAACATGTAGAAATTTAGTACTGCAAGAG
The DNA here is from genome assembly GCA_039654775.1 of Spinibarbus caldwelli. Classification (NCBI taxonomy): domain Eukaryota; kingdom Metazoa; phylum Chordata; class Actinopteri; order Cypriniformes; family Cyprinidae; genus Spinibarbus; species Spinibarbus caldwelli. Next base: position 1,390,688 of record CM077254.1, read on the forward strand.
TTATTTTTATGTTATATTATGTACAATTTGAATTCACTGTTTGCCAGACAAGAGAAGCATTAAATTTGAGTCTTTTAATTCAATGCATTTAATTTCACGTGTTTCCCATCAGGATTGTGTGAGAAACTAGAATAATTTGACGCATTTGGTGAGTTTAAAACATGGACAGGGTTCGTTTTCCCTCAAAGAAAATCCGCGTTTTGAGACTGTTTGTAGCAAAAGGCACGTCGTTAAAAAGGAGCGAACGCAAGACGGGAAAACCAGAGAGGAGAACTAAAACTACAGAAGTGTGGGAAGCTCCCAACTTCCTGTGAGGCTGAACGGAGGAGGTGTTTGGAGGTTCCTCTGGCGTTCCTCCGTGTTTGTTGACCTCCCCTCGAGCACCCAGGCCTGCCCGGATCATCAGAGCGGTCCCTGCGAGTTCAGGCCTCACTGCACATCAGTTTGTGGAAGCCGTTTTGGTCAAAGGTCATACAAAGACTTTGGCGAGGGCGTCGGCTCCAGCGCTGCCGATGTAGCACTTGGTGGGGTGGAACGCCACGTCGTTGATGGACTCGTCGAACTTCTTCCTGTGAGCCGTGAACTCCTGGATGCACGTCTTGCTCTCCATGTTCCACAGACGCACCGAGCAGTCGTGACCTGAGATACAATCAACATCAGCTTAGTGTTATTGAATACATTACAAAAAAAGTAGCTTTAGAAAGAAATATTTTGATTCAACAATACGTAAATGGGCATTAATGTTTTTTTTTTAAATGAATATTGAAATATGAACCGCCTGTATGTGGTGTCAAGTCACTGTGATAATGAGTGAGTCACTGAGCGACTCATTCAACTGATTTGTTCATACAGCTGATTCATTCAAAAATTAAGCAAGTGACTGCATTTATGAATGAGCCACTGAATCACTGACTCACTCAATTCGTTCAAAAACACGGATTCATTCAGAAACGAAGTGACTGAATTTATGAATGAGTCATTGAATCACTGACTCACTCAATTCATTCAAATGCCTGATTTATTCAGAAACGAAGCAAGTGACTGCATTTATGAACGAGTCACTGAACCACTGACTCACTCAATTCGTTCAAACAGCTGATCCATAAGCCAGTGACTGTCTTTATGTATGAGTCATTGAATCATTGACTGACCCAATTCATTCAAAAACATGGATTCATTCAGAAATGAAGCAAGTGACTGCATTTATGAATGAGTCACTGAATCACCGACTCACTCGATTCATTCAAAAACATGGGGTGGCTATGTTAAATGCATTAATCATTTTAACAAATTATTTTTTTCATAATTAATCACAACAAATTAATGTACTAAATTAACACAGCCCTACTTATTATAATAAAAATGCAAGAAAATCACCAGGTTTTCCAAGTTGTGACATCAAACCATGAACGTACATGCACACATCATACACTGAACAATACAGGTCTTATATGCACAGCAAAATCAGAGCAATAGGCCAAACTGATGTCTTTGGAGTTTTCTTTAACCCGTTTATGACCTTTACCTGATAAAAGAACCCCATTAAAAGTGTTTGCATGACTTGATATGTTCTTGAGTACTTACTACCAGACATCAGATAGAGACCGTTGGGATCCACCGCAAGACTGGTGACAGCATCCAGATGAGCGACCATAGAGTGAATCAACTTGCCTGAGAAGAAACAGCAACATATATGAACATATACATAAAAAATAACAAAAATCAAAATAATAAAAATAACAATAGCTTTTCTAAGAAAAATCTCTACACAGAATATATATTTATATTATTTCTAATGTTTTTTTAATGAAGTCTCTTATAAGCAGGGTTAAAAAAAAAAATTCAGTCGGTTCACTGAGCAGAATCTGTATTTTAACATTTCTGTTCATGCATTCCTCTGTATTATTACCATTCTGAAACCGGTTTTTCTTTACTCAAAAAATAAAAAAAAATAAAACCTGCTATCTTGCGTTTAGTCATCATATCCAATACAGCGCCATCTTTTCTAACAAGATTTTGGCCAAATGTATTATTTAAAAATGTTCGCTGCATGGTTAAAAAAAAAAAAAAAAAAAAAAAAAAAAAAAAACCTTACTCGTTTAAAATTGCATTTTGAGAGGAAAAAAACAAGTCGCGTAGGCTGTACATCGCATTTTATTACTACATTCAGAAATAATGTAGGCTAAAATAACAGTAAATAAAGCAAAATGTTTACAAACACAACTAGGCTATTTCAGTTCCCTTCTCTCCACAACAAATCCTCTAAAGTTTTCAGTACTTAGGCTATAAAACGTCAAGCTAAAACAAATTAATTTAAAAGTGCAGCAGTGCAGCGGTGGTCACACTGAATGGCACAGATTGTACTACGGCCTACTTAATTTGAGCAGTATAACTTTATAACTTTTTGTTTTTTTAACTGTATTTTAACTTTAACTGTGTTCATTTTGATAATGAACAGGCTGCAATGTCAAGTTAGCAATATGTTGTATGCGCGTGAGGCGCCAGTGCAATCACTGCATTGTTTTCCCTTTTTTAAGAGAGGAAACTGTTACTCCATAATTTATGGTCATACAGCTAGAAGCAAAGTATCATTCAAAACTGTAAAGCTTCTGCTTACGAAAAAAAAAAAAAAAAAAAAAAAAAAAAAATCAGTATATCAAAAAATTAGAATATTTTCTCAAAGATCAATCAAAAAAAAGAATTACAAAACAGAAATGTTTAAGATCTCCAAAGTAGGTTTAATTATTTATGCACTCAATACTTGGTTGGTGCTCCTTTTGGACAAATTACTGCTTCAATTAATTTTTAATTTTCCTAAGCTGTAAGTCGTAACCATCAGAATAAAAAAAACCAAAAAACAAAACAAAAAAAAAAAAAACCTCTTGAAATATTTCAAGTTTTTTTTTTAAATTAAATTGCAAAAAATAAAGACCTTTTCCATGATATTCTAATTTCTTGAGATGCACCTGTATGTGTGTATATATATATATATATATATATATATATATATATATATCTGTATGTATGTATGTGTGACCCTGGAGCACAAAAGCAGTCATAAGTAGCACAGGTATATTTGTAGCAATAGCCAACAATACATTGTATGAGTCAAAATGATCCAGTTTTCGTTTATGCCAAAAATCATTAGGATATTAAGTAAAGATTATGCTCCATGAAGATATTTTGTAAATTTCCTACCGTAAATATATCAAAACTTAATTTTTGATTAGTAATATGCATTGTTAAGAACTTCATTTGGACAACTTTAAAGGTGATTTTCTCAATATTTAGATTTTTTTGCTCCCTCAGATTCCAGATTTTCAAATAGTTGTATCTCAGCCAAATATTGTCCTATCCTAACAAACCGCACATCAATGGAAAGATTATTTATTCAGTTTTCAGATGATGCATAAATCTCAATTTCAAAAAAATTGACCATTATGACTGGTTTTGTGATCCAGGGTCACATATATGAAAATATAAATTTACATATATATTAAAATACTTATAATAAATCAACATAATAATAAACAACATCAATAATCAAAATAATAACAATAATAAAGTGAAACTGTTTAATCTGAGTTGGATGTTGATTTTTGTGCATCACCTGTGTTATTGTCATAGAATCGGATGTGTCGGTCCTCCTGTGCTGTGATGGTGATGGGCAGCGTCGGGTGACTGAGAACTTTATTAATCTGACATGGCGCATCTGAACATCAAACACATCAACGTCAGACAGCATCATGGGACTTTTCCATTCATTGATGATTAGACTATTATGATTCCATTTATTGAGATTTCTGGATAGGTTTTTTATGTTAAGTAGCAATAAACTAAAAGGGATGATGACACTGTGTGACAAGACAAGTTTCAAGAAACTTTTCTGTTTTCACCGAATCCTGTGGCTAAAATCTCAGAAACTGGTTCTGGCGTACCGGGTTTTCCGGCAGCTTGCGACTCCAGCTCCAGCAACAGTTGTCGGGTCTCCATATTGAAGATGCCCATCCTGCCGTTAGTGAAGGCCGTGACCATGTGAGCCGGATCACTGCACACTAGATCCACTGACGACGGGACGCCCAGCTCTGAACCGCACAGAAAAGGATCATTCAGTTAAAAAAAACAAAAAAAAAAAAATAATAATAATAATAAAAAAAAAAACAGACATTCATTAATAAAATGAAATAAAATATTTTTTGTAAACTGATGTGTGGTAAATCATATATTAATTCTTTAAGACTTTGTTATATTTGGGTCGATTTCAATGCTAAAATAAAAAATAAAATAAAAATAAAATATAAATAGAGATGTTGTCAGGCCATATGTCAGTAAAAAAACTATTTTCCTGTCCTGTCAGCCATTATACTATGCTCGTAGTGCGTACTCTTCTCGCGCTGCAGCCTGTTTCATTTCATATTAAAGCGTGAATGAAACTACGTGCATTCAGTGTTAGATCCGCGTCATGTTCAGCAGTGGCAGCTCAAAGTAATAGCAGCTGAATAACAAAATAACCAGCTGCTGTGATGTCTGCTCATCAAAGATCAAAAGAACAAAAAAGAGGAAATCAATAACTTTTGTAGCTTTAAGGATTTATCTATATTTAATTTAGAATTTAGTGTTTGATAACTTTATTCAATTTCTGTATATTTCCTACTTGCTGAAGGGCACAGGTAGCTAAATATGACATTTATTATAATGGGTTTATGTGAAGATTGTTTTAAGTTATTTTTTTAAGTTTAATAAATGTTAAAATTGATAGCTCTCATTTATACTGTAATGTTGAATGGCTATAGTCAATGGTTCAATATTAGGGTGAAAAAATCTGATACTCGCCACTCAGTCATAAAAAAGATGCAAACAAACACTAAAAAAATATACTGCATTTATGGTGTTTGTACATTAATTTGGAGATTGCATGTGAAATTATTGCAATATAAAAGTATATATTAAAGCAATAAGCCCCGTCAAAGCACTTAACAGTATCAAATTGGAGGACAGAGTGTCAGTAATGTATAATAAGATACTCAATTTTCTTATTATAAAACAAAGGTGTATATTTGTAGAGTAATTTACAACAGCTTCAAACGCGGCTCAACCAATCAGAATCAAGGTCCGGAACTGTCCGTTTTATAAAAAAAACTTTAATGTTAGGTGAGATTAACCGCAATTAACTTCAGAAAAAAGTGCATTTTTTACATTTTTTAATCGATTGACAGCACTAAATAAAATGCAGCAAATTTCTTGCAATCTGATGTGTGTGTTTAGTTGTTTTGGGGTGTGTGTTTAGTACCTTTGTCCTCGTTGAAGACAGCGATGGCGGGCGTGGTGTCCGCTGCGCTCCACAGCCTCACCGTCCCGTCGGCGGAGCAGGACAGCAGTCTGTGATGAGCCGAGCTGTAGACCAAACCCCAGACCGCATCTGTGTGTCCAGACAGCGCCCCCCGCAGGACAGACGGCTCTACGACGGACAGAGACACACATTTTATTCTTTTACTTGGATCCACAAGACAATCAACAAAAACAAAATCCAAATACCTTGGGAAGTCGTTTTGCAAGATGATAGGTATACATAGCTAACATACATTCACAAGCAGTGTTGGGGAAAGTTAGTGCTGTCAAACTATTAGACGCGATCAATCGCATACAAAATAAAAGTTTTAGTTTGCATAATATATGTGTGTGTTCTGTGTATATTTATTACGTATATATACACACACATACAATATATATTTTGAAAATGTTTACATGTCTATATTTATATTCATATAATTTCTATTATAAATAAATATATTTAATATATAAACAGCATATTTTTCTGAAAATATACATGCATGTGTGTGTATTTATATATACATAATAAATATACACAGGACACTTACATATATTATGTAAACAAAAAATTTTATTTTGGATGCGATTAATCCCGATTAATCGTTTAACAGCACTAATTACAATATTGCGTTACTCCCTAAAAACGTAACTAATTACGTTACTTAATTACTTTTTATGGAAAGTAATGCGTTACGTTACTTTTACGTTAATTTTTAAAATCTGGGCAGGGCTTGCTTTTTTGTTTTTAATATAAAAAGTTCTAATGAATAAGCCTCAGGCTGAAGGAAAAGTAAATTCACGTTTGTAGGAAGAACGCAGGAGATAAAAGTTCAATACTCTTCAACAATAAAAAAAAAAATAAAAAATTAAGCACAAATGTTAACTTGCCTAAAGTAATTTTTGATTATTAGTATGGTTGAATTGGATCATCGAAGGTCAGCAGCAAAAACATTGGTTAATAAAATGGGATTAAATAAAGGATTTGTGTTATTTAACATATTTAATTATTGCAGATTTGCATCTTCTGAGTTTGTATTTCACTGTTTTTATTCATTTTGAGATAAATGACTTACTCCTGATTTCTCTCGACATTAGGACAGGAGAGCTGTCAGTGAATTAATAGGAAAACTATCTGACAGAAATATCTGACAGTAAAGGTTCCATAATTGGTGACTGTTTTGTAATATAAGCGATATTGTGTCAGAAAATTATTGATTTGTGACAGAAAACTGCATCAAAAGAATTCAATAGAGTTTGGGTGTAACCCAGTGGTTATTTTTGGTATAGTGCCCAAACAAAATCTCACAGGAACCACAATTTTTGTGATATCAACTTCAAATTTGGAACATAACCTGGTTAGACATATGGCTTTGATTTTATAGCAATTTTAGAGTGAAACATATTTTATATCTTATATTATATATAATTTTATATTATATATCTTTACTGTAAACCTAAACTTCTATAACTTTTTTATACTTTCTTTTTTATGAAATGCTTTCACTTCTTGGCTGTCTTCTTTAAAAAGAGACCAACCTTAGGTCTGTATTCCAAAGCGTTCAGGAATTACAACCTTGTTGTAAAAAGCATTGATAAACAAGTGTTAAGTTTTCAGTGAATTTATACCCCCAAAGGGGCAACGCATCCTGGGGGATACAAACCATAAATCAAATAAAAGAGTCAAGTTTTGGGGAAAAAAAAATAAAAATTAAATTAAATTCATGAAATTGTATTATTTGAGTCCCAATAATATGGAAAATAACAATAAATTAATTTTCTGATGTCTCTTTATGGTAGTGCCCCTTTTAGGGTTAAGTAAAGATCATGTTCCATGAAGATATTTAGTAAATTTCCTACCGTAAATATATCAAAACTTAATTTTTGATTAGTAATATGCATTGCTAAGAACTTCATTTGGCCAACTTTAAAGGAGATTTTCTCAATATTTAGATTTTTTTGCACCCTCAGATTCCAGATTTTCAAATAGCTGTATCTCAGCCAAATATTATCCTATCCTAACAAACCATACATCAGTGGAAAGCTTATTTATTCAGCTTTCAGTTGATTGAATAATCTCAATTTCTAAAATTGAACCTTATGACTGGTTTTGTGGTCCAGGGTCACAAATGTGTCTCTCACACACACACTCAGGGACGTACCGTATGAATCGTATGGATCAATGTTGGGGTTCGGCGTGTTCCAACACTGAATGGTCCCATCCAAACCGCCACTGAAACACTGATCACCGCTGGAGCTCATCACCACACACAGAACCGGACCCCTGAGACCAGACCAGACCGGACCAGACCGGACCAGAACAACATCAGACACAGACCACATTAGGTTGGTTATTAGGGTTGGGTATCGTTTGAATTTTATTGATTCCGATTCTGCTTATCGATTCCTAGTTTCAATGCCAATAAGACAAAAATTCAATATATATATCTATATAAAATTTAAAAAAAATCACATTTATTCTGTGTCTTTTTGCAAAGCATTCTGCCGCAGCTGAATAACATGAGCAAAAATCAGCAGCCTACAAAACACTTACAAGAGGAACTTTTGCCTATGCTTTTAACAAAAATACCACAGCAAAAACCACTAGACTAATATAAACTTCAAATATTAAAGTGTTAAAGTCAAGTAAACAGTCAGTAATAAAATAGCAACAAACACATCAATTAGCAACAGCATAAATAAATACAACTGAACCAAATTTCAGGTACAGAAACTGTAATTAAAACTTTAAAAACACCATGTTTTCTTGTCATAAATAAAATATAGATTAATTAATTCAAGTTATTAAAGATATTCAGTCCAGATTAGTGAATGATTTGCTTTTGTTCTTTGATTAACAGTAATGACAGGCAGCGCGTTTATTAGGCTGCTGTCTCTTTAACACCAAACGCACACAGATATAAAAATACTGTACACAAGAGTTTTTCTTTCTCATCTGTATATGTTCACTTAAGACAAAAAAACGGCTGTGTTTATGATGATATACTGACGTAGTTTTCCACATATTGGTCGATAAATATGAAAGAAGTCAGTTCCAGCCCAGAACAACCTTTTCTTCAGTGAAATGCACAGAATTTTACACAAACTGGGAATCTGCACAGAGACCGCTGATCTCTGTTATATAGTTCTTTCCGTTCCTGCACTTAAATCGTTTTAAAATCACATTAAAATGCAAACGCAGGAACAGTTAAGCAGAAAATCGAACCGGTTCTAAAATGGAACCGGTTTTCGATACCTAACCCTAGCGGTTATAAGATCTGAATGTAATTCACACGTACCTGTGAGCCCTGAACGTGTAGATGGGCTCCACATCCAGAGCGGCACACCTAAAACAACAACAACCGGTTACACTGACCGACCTGAGCGAAGCACAGGGTTACTATCCTTAACTACAACTAGAGCTATTACAACATTTCTGAAATAAAGATGAAATAAAAAGATGCAATGAAAACGTTTATATTTTTTCATTTAGTTTAAGTTGAGGCACCACAATTACTAACTTAATGCTGAAACTGAAATAAAAACTAATTAAACATAAATAGTATTGTATAAATAGTACTATTAAAAAAAAAAAAAAAACCTAATAAAAAACATGACAAAAGCTGAAATAAAAATAAATGAAACCTAAATAGTAATATTAAAAAAAACGTACAAAAAAATCTTAAATAAAAAAACAAATTTAATGTAAATAGTAATATTAAACCTAAATGGTAATATAAAAAAACTGTAAAAAAAAACAACAACCCTGAAATAAAACTCAAATAAATAAATATAAATGAAACCTAAATAGTAATATTAAAAAAACTAATAAAACACTAAATTAATACTGAAATAAAAATAAATTAACTAATAAAAAACTGATATAAAAAACATCTTAAGGGCCCCAAAATCACCTCAGACCCCAGAGGGTTAAAGGGATAGTTCACCTTATGTTGGTCCCTTATTGATTTGCATAGTGTTTTTTTTCCCTGAAGGTCCTTGCATACTGACTCCGAAATTTTCGTATGCGGTTTTTAGGTTTTTTTTTTTTCGTAATCGTCATCGTTTCCTATCAAAATGCTTGCTATGGATGCGAAAACGCAGAAAATCGAACCTGATCCAAATTTTTTATGACAGACGAAAGTTTTGGAGGCAGTGTGAAAACATGATTGACACAACATGAGGTCGTATTTATTTTTTAACGTGCGAAAATTTCGGACTCCGTGTGCAATGACCTAAACTATGGAAGTCAATGGGGAACAGCAACTGAAGGTGAACTATCCCTTTAATGTTTAACTTTAATTTATTTTTTAAAAAACTAATAAAATGACAAAAGCACATAACAAAATTACAAAACATTACAGTGAAATTAGAATGAAAACAGATTAATTGAAATATTAATAAAATCCCTATATAATTAAGAGTATAACGAGCCTCTCACTTCTTGGTCGGGGCGGTTTTCTGCAGGTTCCACATTTTCAGCGTGTGATCTTCAGACGCGGTGATCAGAACCGGCTCAATGGGGTGAAACGCAAGACCGCGGATCGAATCGAAGTGGTTTCTGAGTGTGAACTTGGGGTTCCACGTCTTCCGCAGGGCGTCTTTATTATTAGTGATCTGAGAAAAGCAGGAAACATTCACAAATACAGTACATTTCCACTGAAATTAATACCAGCTGTAATTTTAATATCTATTTATTGACTCATTATTCAATCAGACTATTTGTGTATTAATTAAAAAAATGCCATTTTTGACATAGTATCAAAATCATCACACTACAGCTGCAACAAACAATTCACTTAATTAAAATATTAATAATGTTTTGCTTAAATAGTTTTGTCCGAGCACCACGGTTATTATAGTTGACTAAAATTAAAGCTAAAAGCATAAAACTTACTTGAAAATAAAATAAACATTAACTAAAATAAAATAAAGTATCATCTAACTGCTTTCATTATGATTATAAACACGATAAACCTGATAAAAGTTTTACATTTTTAACAAAGTAACAATCATCCCAATCAATCCCATACACCCATTATAATAAATGTTTCAATTTTAAAAGTTTAAATTAAAATGTTTAATATTTATGACAAATGTAATAAAAACAAAATAGCTAGGGAACTAAAATGAAGAATATAAAAATAATAACTGATTCAAAATATTAATAAAAACAATAATAGTCTCTCAATAATGAGATGAAAAAATAATGTTTTTCTTAATATTTTGAAATAAATTTTATTTCATTTTTGTTTTCATTTTAATTTTAGTTTAATTTTTAGTAATTTTGTTGATAGTTTTTTAAAAAATATAATTATATTTTATATAATATATTTTGAAGTATTTAATATGGTATAGTTTTAGTTATTTAGGTAATTCAACAAAAATAAGTCTTGCCTTTGCAACAAGCTGAAACAAGTTTACTTTTTTATTTAAACTTTAAATTTATGTATTTATTTAAACTTTAAAATTCAAATGAAAGTGGAAATTATAAAAATAAAAACTGATATGCATCATGATATTTACATACAGTGGTGTGAAAAATTGTTTGCCCCCTTCCTGATTTTTTATTTTTTTGCATGTTTGTCACACTTTAATGTTTCAGATCAACAAACAAATTTAAATATTAAATCAAAGATAACACAAGTAAACACAACATGCAGTTTTTAAATGAAGGTTTTTTGGGAAAACAAAATCCAAACCCACATGGCCCTGTGTGAAAAAGTGCTTGCCCCCTAAACCTAATAACTGGTTGGGTCACCCTTAGCAGCAACAACTGCAATCAAGCGTTTGCGATAACTTGCATTATATATTATTTATATTACATTACATTATAATATACGATATATAATATTAATAATAACTATAATAGTATCTAAATGATACTAAAATAACCCTTTTTCTTAATATTTGAAACAGATTTTATTTTTATATTCTGTTTTATTTTAATTTTAGTAATTTTTTTGGTTGCAATTTTTATTAGTTCTTTTATTATTATGTCTGCATAGTTTTTTTTAGTTTTAGTTATTTTACCACAACTTTAAACAATAATGAGAAATGTTGCCTTGGCAACTAGCTGAAATTAAATAACTTTAGATTTTTTGTTAAATATTGTATTTTATTTCAGTTAATGTGCATTTAGTTTCCAGTAATGAGAATGTTTTTGTCGTCTCTGGACTCACGTCGTAGGACAGATTCTCGGCCTCGTTGGCCACAGTGAGTCCGGCCAGTTCTCCGAGACCCAGCTCGCTCTCCAGCGTCTCGTCTGTCCCCATGATGAAGGACTTTCCCGAGGACGGGGGGAACGTCAGGGCTTCGACTGCAGAAACACACACACACACACACACACACACACACACACACACACACACACACACATACATATCAGCACACAGCAGCGTCTGCATAGTCAGAACTGGACTGGAATTTTAGTGATTCCGATCGATTCCGATTCTTTTCGATTCCAATAAGATAAAAAATCCAATATAAAAAAAATATTCTGTGTCTTTTTGCAAAGCATTCTGTTTTCTGTCAAGCATTCAGCAGCCTACAGAACACTTATAAGACGAACTTTTGCCTATGCTTTTAACAAAAATACCACAGCAAAAACAACTAGACTAATATAAATTTCACATAGTGTTAAAGTCAAGTAAACAGTCAGTAATAAAATAGGAACAACAAATCAATTAGCAACAGCATAAATAAATACAACTGAACCAAATTTCAGGTACAGAAACTAATTAAAACTTTAAAAACACTGCATGGTTTTCTTGTCATAAATAAAATATAGATTAATTAATTCAAGTTATTAAAGATATTCAGTCAAGATGAGTGAATGACTTTTGTTCTTTGATTAACAGTAATGACAGGCAGCGCGTTTATTAGGCTGCTGTCTCTTTAACACCAAACGCACACAGATATAAAAATACTGTACATGCGTGTTTTCTTTCTCATCTGTTTATGTTCACTTAAGACAAAAAACGGCTGTGTTTATGATGATATACTGACGTAGTTTTCTGCATACTGGTCGATAAATATGAAAGAAGTCAGTTCCAGCCCAGAACAACCTTTTCTTCAGTGAAATGCACAGAATTTTACACAAACTGGGAATCTGCACAGAGACCGCTGATCTCTGTTATATAGTTCTTTCCGTTCCTGCACTTAAATAGTTTTAAATCACATTAAAATGCAAACGCAGGAACAGTTAAGCAGAAAATCGAAATGCACACATCTTATTGAATACCCAGTTCTTGGAAACTTGGAACCGGTTCTACAATGGAACCGGTTTTCGATACCAAACCCTAACCGTGAGTGTGTCAGAAATACCCTCGTCGGTGCGTCCCAGCGGATGCTCGTTGAGGCGGGGCAGGCTGGGACGGACGGGAGGAGCCACCGGCGGCTGGATAGACGACAGATCCTCGGCTTCACGCAGGTTAGCCAACATGTCCTGCAGCTTACAGCGGTTTGGCCCTAAAACACACACCACAACAACCACACTTCATCTGAGAAACCCAGGCAAAATCCAGCCCACCTTCGACAAATATTTTTATTTTTAAAACAATAAACAGAAGCATTCCTTCTATGCTTCGTCTAGGCCGGAGATGCCCAAACATTTTAATACGAAGAGCAAAAAAAAAAAAAAAAAAAATCAAACTTTATTAAGGGAGGCGAGACAAAAGTAAATGTTGCATATATCCAAATATATTATATTAAAATATATTACATTAAAAAAAAAATATAATTAAACTAAAATTTAAACAGCAATAAATGAATTTTAAATTTTCTTAATCAAATGTTCTTATATTACAAAAATAAAATAAACAAAAATGTAAATTAGAATTGAAGATATGCTGATTTTATTGCTGTGTAAATCAGAATTTCAACGGTTTTCTACATGAATCCAGGAGAAAATCAGATAATAAACACTGCTATACAGGAATAAAATTGTTGTATTACTATATTATATAAAAATTTATTAAATTTTATTTTTATAAATAATTTTATTTTTAGAATTAATTTTAATCAAACTCACTTAATTTACAAAATAAAATAAAAAAAATGTTAAAACAAAAATGTAAATTAGATAAAAATGTAAATGAAGATGTTGATTTTATTGTCATCTAGTCAGAATTTCAATGGTTTTCCACCTCAATCCAGGAGAAATACAGACAATAAACTGATATATGGAAATAAAATTTTTATATTAATATTATATTCAAATGTATTAAATTGATTAAATTTAAATTATTTAAAAAATACAAAAAATAAATAATTTTTTAGAATGTTTGAATTATTTCTAATCAAATACACTTATTTTAGATTTCAATACAAAAATAAAACAAAAATGTTAAAACAAAACGTGATAAAACAAAGGCAGTGTAATTTTTGTATAATTGAGATGCTGTTATAGTTTTTGTTAATATTTTAAATTTTACCTTTATTTTCTGATTTCATGTTAATTTTAGTTAAAGTTTTAGTAATTTTATTGTGTTTTTGTCATTTTTAGTAGTTTATTTATTTGTTTTTTTATTTTAATACATCAACAAACAAAATGAGAACAGCTTTTTTATTCATTTATTTTATTTCATGTGGTGAAAACGGCTTTTATAGTTTTTGTTGTTGTTGTTGATTTAGTTAACTGTAATAACGGTGATCAAGGGTCATCAAAGGTCAACTTCTGGGTATCTCTGGTCTAGGTTTAGGGTTCAGTTTAACTTTACTTTCCTGGTCAAAGGTGAACTGTTTTTTGATTTGGCACGATAATCAATCAGTCAGAATGAAATGACAAAGAAATGAAGCACTGGAATAAAAATCAGAGGAAAAATTAGAGTGATAACTGATAAAGTGAGCAGCGATTGCTGAAGACCCATCTGAACTTTCTTACAGTGGAAGCAAGGAAGGGGGCGGAGCCTGATTTGTACACACACCCCATTCATAGAGGGGCGGAGCAAAAAGAGCACCCCTCTCAGAGCACCAGCATAAATGCAAAGAGAGCAACAGAAATGAGCAGCTGAAGAGCAAAATGAAGAAGGAGAACAGAAACAGTAGTTGTGTGAGAGATGCAGCTGGATCCTAAAAGAAAAGATGATGGGAGGAACAGAAGAACACAGGAGCGGATGACAGGACGGATGAGCGACGGGGAGGACTGAAGAGAGCGGCTGGATTTTTGTCAAACTAGCCAATAATTTTTGAAAGAAATTATACAAATACATTAGAAGAAACTAGTGATAAACCGATATAGCAGGCCAAATGAACGGCTGATTCTGACATGATCAGCAACACCTGATCAGACCAAATGGTTTCCATTTTTAAATGAATATATAAATGTGTGAATCTCACAAAAACAAGATGTGTTTGGATCAGATTTCATAAAAATAAAAAATGAGAAATTATGAATATTATAATATTATAAAAAATGCGAAAAATAAAAAATGAGAAATTATTCTGCATTTTTAAAAAAGAAGTTGTAAATAAAACAAAGATACATTCACAAGAAAAACAAGACTGTTTTACAAAAAAAAAATTAAATAAAAAATAATATTTCAGTCTTTCTGCTTCAAAATTTCACTTTTTATTTTTATTTTTTTAAATTGACCAGCAATTTCTGAAGTAAAATTGCAAATTAAAAAGTAAATCCTACACCAATTCTTTCAATGCATTATGATTTGTTATTTTCATGACTATTAAACATATTTAACCCCAATTTTTTTTTACAGTAATGTAGTAAAAACTTTGTATTAATAACCAGTAAAGAGAATTTGGGATGCAAATAATGCAAACCCCCCCCCCCCCCAAAAACAACAAAAAAAAACCTTAATAGTCCTAAAAATTTATATAACATAAATAAATAACGAATATACAGTCAAACCAAAAATGATTCAGAATTTTCGATATGTTTTACTAGTGGGTGCAGGACACTATAGTTCATTTATGTAAGGATAGCAAAATAAAGTGAACTGTGACATATTACACCCAAAAATTCTTCATACAGTGGACTACCAGTAAAACTGATAAAACTTTGGGACCAAAAATATGATTTGACACTTTAACCAGAGCATGTTTTTATTACATACCTTTCTATCAAAGTTATCTGACATTATCAAGATGAATTTGTTCTGACACAGTTTAATTGAGTTCTTGTCATATTTTATTACCATTTTCTAAACCACAGCGAATAAACTGTGATAAAGTGAGAAAGGTTGAAGATGTTTGAATAAATTTTAGTTTGACTGTATGTCCTTGAAATATGACCTGACCATGTTTGTGTGAGATTCACCCAGGCATCATATCGGCCTCCTGTTTTCCAGATTTCAGTCGTTTAAAGCAGATATCAGTTGAGCACTAGAAGAAATAAAAGAGTAAAGAAAGAAAGAGGAGGCAGCGAGCGAGAGGTTCCTGTCCCACTTACTCTTCACCCCTTTCTTGCCCTTGCGCTCCTTCTTGTACTGTTCCTTGAGTTTAGAGATCAGACCCTCATCCACGTCCCAGGACTCAGACGAGGGGCTCTGCTCTTCCTTTTCTACACGGAGGAGGGAGGAAGACACGTTACACGGCCTGACTCTGGATTTGCACGCTTTACTCGCATTCAATAAAAGATGCGATCAGAACGTCACACTGAACCGGATCACCGACTCTACTGTAAATATACATCTATCATAACATCATATCATAACGTCTGTGAACGTCCAGTTCATCAGATCTAACAGGACATGAGATCAGGACTAAAACACAGCCTCGGAGAAAGTCACATCAGCATTTATAGTTGCTAGCTGCTGATTGTATTGCAGTCTAAATCAGATTTTCAGCAGTTTTCTACCTCAATCAAGGCTGAGATCAGATGATAAATGCTGCTATACAAGAATTAAATTCGGGAACACATATATTATAAAAATATTTGCAAAACAATGACTGTGAGCTTATAGGAAATAAATCAGTCAAATTGGGTAAACAGTTAAGAAGTGCCATATTAATAAAAATAGAATAATAAAAATTAATAAAAATTATATTTGTTTATCTTAGTGAGCATGAACATAATTGTGCATAGTAATACAAGAAAAAAAAATATATGTAGTATATTTAAAGTAATGCAAAACACAGACTGCTTGTCTAATTGCATAGTCAAAATGGTTCATAACTAACTAGTAATGACCACGCGAAAGACCAGCAAGGTGTGGGATTATTTTGAATGAGATGGAAACGGAAAAGTTTGTGCAAACTGTGTTATGTCAAACTGGCTTACAATAACTCTACTGGAGCGATGCGCAATCATATTCAATAAAGGCATGTAGCGTTAGCTTAGAGGCCAAAGCCAGCAAATGTCAATCATGTCATACACTACAACTCGCCGCCGCTGCGGTCCGCGATCCCATCCGCGCGTCTATTTCTCTAAACAAAGACCCACTTTGGTGACCCACTTTGGTGGTGGTGCGGGATTTCCAGGCTCTTTTCGAAACTGTCTGCTTGCTTGTAGTTATCTCTGTGCGCCTGTGACTTCAGTTCCTGCCGAGCGCACTTTTTCAAGTGCAGAATCGCCTCTAGTCCCGTCTTTTGCCAGACCACGTTAACATGCTAAATTCACTGATCAAATGTGCATGGTCTGAGTAAGTAAAACGAGCATTGTTTTGTTTTTAGACGATATAGCCTACATGAAGTACATTTATAAAAGCCGTTTTAATGCTATTCCTTGATAAACTTTCCTATTGTTATTGACTTGTGTTTTAATATGTTGGCTAACGTTATATGAAGATGAAGAATTCTGTCAGTCTATTCATTGATCGATTTGAATAAATAAGCTATGCACTGGTTTATGTTGAGTGTATGCTCTTCTCTTCTTTTTCTTCTTTTTAACGACCACCTAAAATTAAATTAAGATAACGCGAGGTAAGCATACGGCATAATCGTGACCTATTTTTAGCAGAATTCATTGAGGGATTTGATAGTGTGATTCAAAGATTAAGTATTTCACGTGTGGGCTGTTATATAGACACACGCACAGTTTTTTTTTTTCTTTTGCCATTTTTTGGGGGTTTCTAGCTTTTAGACTAGTCGACTAGTCGGATACAAAACTTCTGTTTAAACGACAGTCAAATTAGTCGTAGCGCACATCCCTAATGGCAGCCTGAGAAATCCTGTCCGAATAGCGCTGAAGTCATGAAATACTACACATGGAGAGCTCTGGCAGCGGCCCGAGCTGCAGTTTAAACCCTTTCAGCACTGTTTTCAATTAGAGAGCTGATCGATGGGCGTATGGAGGAGAAAAATCAGTCCAGTTCTCTTCAGAGACTCAACAGAGATGGATTGAGGGGTAGGGAGTGTGTGTGTGCGTGTGTGAGTGTGTGCGTATGTGTAAGTGAGTGCGTGTGTGCGTGTGTGTGTGCGTGTTTGTGTGTGAGTGAGTGTGCGTGTGTGTGAATGTGTACATGTGTGTGAGTGCATGTGTGCGTATGTGTAAGTGAGTGCGTGTGCGTTTGTGTGAGAGAGTGAGCGTGTGTGTGAGTGTGTGCGTGTGCGAGTGTGAGCGTGTGTGTGCGTATGTGTAAATGAGTGCGTGTGCGTTTGTGTGTGAGTGAGTGAGTGTGCGTGTGTGAGTGTGCGCATGTGTGTGCATGTGAGTGTGTGTGTGTGTGTGTGAGGAACACACGAGGAGACAGGAACTCAAACACATCCAGTGCATTTGATGCTGCTCTGAAATACTGAAACACTGCCATCGACTGCAATGAAAGACAAAGCGAGGAGCAGCTCGTGTTCGTTCCTGCATGATGCTGGAGAAACAGCACAAAACAATCTGCATCACATGATAAATAACCCGCAGAACACTCTCTAAAGCATTACTGGAGCTGAGAGATGCACAGAGTAACTGTGAGCAGCAAAACGCTTTACAAAGAGACTGAAGAGCTGCTTTAAAGTGTTGAACTGAGAGACATGACTTCTAGTTAGATTTGAGTCTAACTAGAGGAAATTATATGATTGCAGAGATTAAATAAAAACTAACCAAACATCTAAAGTATCAATGCAATACTGCAAGGAAAATAAATGTGATATACTGATATATAATTGTAGCACCGGGGCTATTACCATAAAAAAAATATTTAAAAAATGTTGTTACTTGAAATATAAAAGTAAAATAAAAATATAAAATTAAAAAATAATATAGTAATATTTATATTTACATTTTAATGTTTCTTTAATTAATTTCTTATAAAATATATTACTTATAAATTATTAATTTCAGCTAGTTCAGCCACAAGAACATTTCTCATTTTGACCTAGTTAAGGTTCATGTACTATGATAACTAAAATGAAAATAAAAATGACTAAAAACTATACAGACATATTAAAAAAACAAAAACAAAAACTAGTAAAAATGACAAAAACACAGAACAAAATTACTAATATTGTAACAAATACAAGGAAAATTAAAAACTAAATACTAAAATATCACCAATCAGTACGACCATAAGCACCTTTAATTATGAATATTACTACACTGTCGTTCAAAAGTTTAGGGTCAGTATTTATTTATTTTTTAAAAGAAATTAATGTTTTTATTCATCAAGGATGCATTAAATTGATGAAAACTGACAGTAAAGACATTTATTATGTCACAAAAAAATCTGTTTCACATAAATGCTGTTCTTTTGAACTTTCTATTCATCTGTGAATCCTGAAAAATAAAATGTATGACAGTTTCCACAAAAATATTGTGCAACACAACTGTTTTCAACATTGATAATAATCAGAAATGTTTCTTGAGCAGCAAATCAGCATATTAGAATGATTTCTGAAGGATCATGTGACACTGAAGACTGGAGTAATGATGCTGAAAATTCAGCTTTGATCAAAGAAATAAATTACAGTTTAACAGATATTTAACTGTAGTCTATGAGAGTATTAATATTTAGGTACAATACTCACAACTTACATTTAAAAACCAAGTTAAAAAAGTTGGGAATATAATTAAATTTAATCTGGCAAATTTTAGACCTATTAGGAATAATTTAACTACTTAGGCTTAAAAAAATATATATTAATGCTATGATCTTTTCACACATGAATTACTGTCTCACCAGTTGGACACAGACAGACTCTGTAAAATTCACTGTAAAATTTGAACTAAATATGTGTTTTTAAACTGGTAAAATATGATTAAATTTGCAGATATTCTACTTGTGCACAAAATTTTGCATGGTATGGCCTCACCTCCACTTGATGAATTGATTAGGTAAAATTCTAAGTCATTTACTAGAGCCACTATTTGAGGGGACTGTATAATAGCACATGGAAGAAGTGCTTTTGGGCAGTCAGCATTTTCCTATAATCTGGAATACTATACCTATAGAACTAAGAAATATTAAATCTTTTGCTTCTTTCTCTGAATCGATAGAGTGGTTATTAGATAATCAAACATGTCTTCATAATTTGAAGTAGTGGTTTCTTGCTTGCTTCTGTTTTTTTATTTGTGTGTGTTTTTTTTTTTTGTTTTTTTCCTTTGGTTTGTGACTATGTTTGCTGGAATATGTTTTCTATGTATTTGTGGACTTTGGTTCTCACCATCAACCTGCCAGGGACTGCAGATGAAAATTAGCCTGAATGGCTAAATCTGGCAAATTTACATAATAGATTTGAGTACTTATGTTAATTAATGTGCATTGTTCTTTTAAAAATAAAAATAAAGAATAAAGATATTCACAAAGAAAACTGCTGTTTTAAATTATAATAATATTTCACAATTTTTACTGTATTTTTGATCAAATAAATGCAGCCTCGGTGAGCACACTTGCGACCCCAAACTTCTGCACGATCACAAACCCCTATACTGGCGCATCTTTGCCTGTTTGTCAGTATAATCTGTGCTATAAAGCGTCTGTTCTGCATGTGTTGGTGCTTTTAGCAGGAAGAGAGTTGACTCTTACCCCAGTCGGCTCGCTCTCCGGAGGACGGCGTTTCAGACGGGCCCTCCATGTCCTCATTATTGCCCAGAAAGTCGAAGCCCTTCAGAACCTCCTCTGTGTCAAAGTCGTCGCTCATGTCAGCTGAGGAAGAGGAGGGAGACGGAGACACCTTCCTCCTCACCATCTACGACAGGAAGAGGAAGTGTGAGCGAGGGCAGCTGGTGTAACTGACATGTTCTGGCTCTCGGTGTGAACGTTAGTTAACTCACGGTGGTGAGGTCCACGATGGTCTTGTTCTGTCCCTCGCTGTCGTCGTCATCGTCTTCATCGCTGAACTCAGCGGCGGCTTTCTCGATGAACTTGAAGGCTTCCAGCACCGTGGCGGATTCCGACATCTCCGCTTTACTGCGGGGCCAATCCACAAAGACACAGAAACAAGAGCAGACATCATTCATCACACCAGCATTTCACAGTCACACAATCCACAGCATCTCTGCTTCTTACCAACAATATAGATTTTTCATCCGACCTAGTAATTGCAAGTAGAGTGGAGAAAAAAGTGGGGGACAATAAATAAATATAGATAATATGGGCTGAAATGTGACTTAAAGAAAGAAAGAATGAATGAATGAATGAATATTGGCCAACAGTGAGTTAAATAAATAAATAAATAAATAAATAAAGCTAATATGGGCTGATATATCTTTAGCAAGTTAAATAAATAAATAAATACATACATTTAATAAAAGGTTGATATTTTCAGTGAGTAGAATAAATAAATAAATAAATAACTAAATAAATAAATAAAGGGCTGATATATCTTTAGTGAATTAAATGAACAAACAAACTAGCAAATAAACAAATAAATAGAGCCAGATATATCTTCTGGTAGGTAAATAAATAAATAAAATATAATATTAGCCGTCAGTGACTTAAACAAACAAACTAATATGGGCCAATATCACTTAAGGGAGTTAAATTAAATAAATAAACAAATAAATAAATAAAAAGTTGATATATCTCCAGTAAGTAAGTAAGTAAAATAAATAAATAAATAAATAAATACATAAGTAAATCTAATAAAGGTTGATATATTTTCAGTGAGTAAAATCAATCAACCAAATCAATCAATAAATAGAGACAGATATATATTGTGGTAGACAAAAATAAATAAATAAAATAATATAAATAAAAAATAATAATAAAAAATATTAGCCAACAGTGAGTTAAATAAACAAACAAACAAACAAACAAATAAATAAATAAATAAATAAATAAATAAATAAAGCTAATATGGGCCGATAAATCTTCAGGGAGTAAAATAAAATAACATGGAAATAAAATAAATAAATGTTGCTATATCTTCAGTAAGTTGAATAAATAAACAAACAAACAAACAAGCAAAAAAAACAAAAACAAAAAACAAAGACTGATATACCTTCAGGGAGTAAAATAAAATAGACGCTTATATATGTTTAGGGAGTAAAATAAAATAAAATGAAAATAAAATAATATTGCTAATATGGGCTGACATTAGTGCTGTCAAACGATTAATCGCATCCAAAATAAAAGCTTTTGCTTACATAATATGTGTGTATTGTGCATATTTATTATGTATATATAAATACACACACATACAGAATATATGTTTTAAATATTTACATGTATATATTTATATTCATATTATTTATGTCATATATAAATATATTTAACATAAATGTTACATATTTTTCTTTAATATATACATGCATGTGTGTGTATTTATACATACGTAATAAATATACACAGTACCCACACATATATTATGTAAACAAAAACTTTATTTTGGATGCGATTAATTGCGATTAATCGTTTGACAGCACTAGCTGACATGTCAGTGACTGAAGAAAATAAATCAGCTAATATGGTCTGTCTGACCCGATCATGGTGGTGGTGCTGTCCTTCAGCGAGGACGGCTCGGTCCCGTTCACCATGGGCTCGGTCCGCTTGTCTCCGGGTCGCTCTCCGCTGTCTCCCGCCAGTCCGAGCAGCGCTTTGACCCGCTGCGACTTCACATCCAGGATGGTGTCGGTGTAGCCCACCTCCTGCAGGTACCTGAGAAAACCGGAAAAACATCAGCGCTAGAGGCCAAACGCTTCAGACTGCACATTAACTCAGAGAAAAGTCTCTTACAGTTCATATTAATGCACTCAGTTAATATTTATACAAAGCAATAACCAAGCAACTGCAACCGTGACACTTATGATTTCAGCTGTCATTGAAAAATAAATAAACATACAGAATACAGAAAGTATCCTAAAAATCAAATGATTACAATAAGAACTAAAAATCAAATTTTAATCCTAAATTTTTTGACCTGTACAGAAACTATATTTTGCATAAACAGAAGCATGAAAACATCTTGCGTCGTGCCCCGATGCATTACTATAATGAGAATTTATTTGTCATGAAAAGTTACAATATAAAAAAATATATATATTACTGGTTGATAAATAGTTGTCATTTTCTATATGCAAAATATAATTTCTTGTTTTTATTCTTTAATTTCTGGGGTTAAACAGGAGCTGCAAGCTCTTCATATACTATTTTAGTTTTCATTAACATTTTGAATTAATTTTTATTTTCATATTTTTTGTTTTCATTTTAGTCATTTTTAGTCACTGATATACTATTACAGTTTTCATTAATATTTTGAATTAGTTTTAGTAATTTTGTTGGGTTTCTGTCATTTGTAAATTTTTAGAAATATATAAAGTTTTTATGTATTTAGATTATATTAGTTTTAATTTTAGTTATTCTATTACATCTTATTACTTTATTTAAAATATTTTAATGACTTTCAATTGTAGTTAAAATTTTAGTCATTTTGTTGTGTTTTTGTGTTTTTAAAAAGTATGTCTAAACAGTTTTATTAATTTTGCTGTTAATTTTGATTTTGAATTTAGTACATCAAATACAATTTTTAAAAACATTTTATTTCAGTAAATGTTTATTTTATTTAAAATAATATATTTTTATGGACTTTTAATTAAACATAACCTCGAAACAGAAGCATGGCAGGTTAAGCAAACACTGTTACAAACACGACAAGTAATTTCTGAGCATCTCAAATGCTGTTTCTTCAGGTTTATCGCTCTCTGGGACGTTCGACATGCAGTTAAAGTCTAACCCCAGAGGTGAGAGAGAAGCATCTATCAGTACAGTCAGCGTATGGTTCACGTACCTTCAGTTAACCCGACACACACACACACACACACACACACAGCGGTCCTGTGCTAACACTCCTGCGGTCTGATGTCTGGAGGGAGAGCGTTCGACTAAATCTTTAGCAGCAGCTTAAGAAAAAAAAAGAGAGACAGAGCGAGCGAGAGTGTGGCATCTCTCGCTGTACCAGCCTCTCTCCAGGCACAGCAAACTCAAACGAGACAAACAATCCCACATTCATTCAGCCTTACTGTCACTGACACACACACACACATCTATCAAAGGCATGCCATAGACTTCTATTGTTTTTATATAAAGCTAATTAAAAACCAACAGATTATCTCAAATCCAATTTTATCCCTCATATATATAGCCTGTTTACATTTTCACACTACAGGGCAGCTCACTTCTTCTGAACATGCTAAATGTACATTTATTATTTATTATTACATTTGTTTGCCTCTCTGTGCCCACATACTGTATCTTGATGCAACTAAATTCTCAATAAAACTGTTTTCATAGATATATTTTTTTCATATATATATTTTCTGTTGTCAGATAACGGAATGAATATGAAATAGTGACTAAAACGCGAAAAATTAAGACTACATAACCAGCTCTACCTTCCAAGATGTTAATCTGCACAAAAATCCTGATAATCGAGCTGTCGTCTGATAAAATCAAATAGCCTAAACATAAGATAAAGACAATAGCTGTTCTGTGATTTCGGCTATACTTGCGTGTAAAATTAGAGAAGCAACATAATATCCGTTTTAAAGCAGCACTATGTAACTTTTGGCGCTCTAGCGGTTAATAAACAGAACTGCACGCATCCCGCGGAAGAACTTTCTAACCGGAGCTACTTCTCTAAGCTTATGTCTATGTCCAAAAATAAGCACTTATAATAAGTGTACCGTAGTGATTGGGGATAAGACAAAAACGCGGTATGGAAGATGAATTCATGATGTACTCGCTCATTATATGCATTTTGCAAATTCTGAATTTTGAAAAAGTTACATGCTGAACAGAACAGACGCAGAGAGAGAGAGAGAGAGAGAGAGAGAGAGAGAGAGAGAGAGAGAGAGAGAGGTGTGCACATATATATCAGTGCTGTCAAAAGATTAACCGCGATTAATTGCATCAAAAATAAAAGTTTGTTTACATAATGAGTGTATACTGTGTATATTTATTATGTATATATAAATACAAACACATGCATGTATATTTAAGAAAAATATGTTGTTTAAATATTAAATATATTTATATAATATAAAATATAAGAATATAAATATATAAATGTATATACATGTAATTAATCGTTTGACAGCACTAATATATATATATATATATATATATATATATATATATATATATATATATATATATATATATATATATATATATATATATATATATATTTTTTATGTATGAATAATTTTTCCAGTTGAGGACTGAAGAGTCCTCAAAGGAGTTTTGTCATATCGAACCCACTTATCAGTCCCTCCAGGATTTTGTGGCACTTTTTTCTGATTTTTGCGGCCTAAAATGACTGATTTTGCTGTGGCTTTTCTCAAAATTTGCGGTGATATTTGCGGCATTTCTTATTGTTTTGCAGTGAAAATATACCACAGACAACATTCTTTTAACATTGTTATGATTTTTCTGACTTCGAGAACCATAGGGCTCCAGACCAATATTTGAGGACACCAGCACAAGTGTCATTAAGTTCTACAGAAGGTGGCACCAGCACCTGACAGTAAAGCACTCACCCTAATCGCACGTACATCTCGGAGATGTCTATTTGACGTCTGCATTTACATATGCAAGATGTATTTTTTAAGGTATATGCTCATCTGCAATACGTCTCCAAGACGTTTCTTGTCAGATGTCAAATAGAGATTTATTAGAATGCATGTAAAGCTGCTTCTGAGACGTTTATCAGATTACAAGGCAGATGTTTCCCAGATCTTTAGCAGACGTCTTACAGATTTACTTGTGCTGTCTGGGTAGTTGAGATGCAGATAAAATTAACTTTTATTACTGTCATTCATAATGTCTAAATATAATTTAATAAATACAAAAAACATATATTAGGGAGTGGAAAATGGCTAATAAGCCTATAAGTCTCTGCAGCCATATAGTGGTAATTTAATGTATTTTTTAAGTAAGTGTTTGCTTTCCTACATTATGAAACTTAGTTTTATAAATGGAGGCAACATGAAGGATGAACAAATAATGTCATCACATTAAAAATAACTTTCAAATTTGGTTACTTAAAACTTTGAAGTGCTGGGAAAAGTTGTGTGAAGCATTTAAAAACAATTAAAGACATTAGACCATTAGACCATTTCTGCCACAAGCTGTTCCTGTAGTTATGGTAAATCCAAGGTGAATGGTGGAGATTTGTGTTTACTGAAAGATGTTTTTCCTGGTTTCCACATCAGTGGCGTTTGTTCTGATATCCGTAGCTTTAACCCTCTGGGGTCGACAAACGCGGATACGCGTTTTGTGGCAGATTTTCCTGATAAGGCCGAAATGAGCTTGAATTACTCTGTCATTTCTGATCGTACAGATAAGAGCAATACACCATTCGAATCTGTAAGGGGTCTACTTTTATTTGTATACACTCATTATAACAACTAAACTTTGTGCTTTTGAAGAATAAAGAAAACAAACAGGGTGCGCTCTCTGCCTTCTCCGTCTCCGCGAGCTGCTTTTAGAAACGCGTCATTAAAATGAACTGTAACTCAGCAAATACTCAGCACACAGACATGGGAGTTATATCTATAGAAAGCTTGAAGTGTCTATTTTTCAATGAAGTAAATGAATGTCAAAAACAAACATTCTGTCATAAAGTAATCCGTATGAAACCAACACGATGTTCAGTCTTTCCCGTCTAACTCATTATCTTTAATGCCCCCTCGTGGCTCGCGCCGTTCATATGTAAATATCCACGTGAGACACGTGCGCATGGAAACGCCCAACATAAACAAAGCGCGAGGAGTTCGTTCATCGCGGCTACTGTTCGTTTCTGCAAGAAGACGCGCTGAGTAAAGACTGGATTTCCCTCAAAAGAAGAAGAACGATTTCATCCAGAAGAGAAGATCAATCTGATGAGTAAGTAATGTTTCTTTTTTGCATTAGTTAACGTGTTATTGTGACATAAACTTGAACACATTACTAATTGGGTTTTTCCCAAACTACATGATGAATGCTACGCATCTAAGAATGTTTAGACCATGTTTATTATTAATAATCTGTTCACAAATATATTTTAATAGCGTGCTAAACGATAACAATTACTTCTCAAATATAAAATATCCTTTTTTTATAGTACAAAGTACATCCTTTTATAGTACAAAGCATGCGTGAGTCTATGGCTGCAGAATCATATATTAGGCTACTATAAAATCATACATGATGTTCAGTATGGCTATATGACTACAAAATCATAGTTGGGTTTTTCCCAAACTATAATTCATGACTACAATGTTTGAAATTGAGTAAAACATTTTGAATATGATAGGCAATTCATTGTATTTAAATTTCTTACAGTGTGATGATGTTTTCATGCTCTATATAAAACAAAGGTAATATGAATGTACACTGTAACATGATGAATGCTACGAATCTAAGTATGTTTAGAACATGTTTATTATTAATAGCCTACTCTGTTCAAAAATAGATTTTAATAACGTGCCAAACAATAATAATTAGTTTCTCAGATATAAAATGTTTTTGTTCTTACGATAGTACAAAGCATGCGTGAGTCTATGGCTACATTTATACAGATGCTCGTGATATTAACATGCTCACAAATGTTTTTTTTATTTTCACTTTCAGTCTCTTCAAACTGTTTTCCTCTGAGAGTGCTGTACCAACATCAGATTTTCAACTACACTGATATTCTATGGTAAAACAAGCTCCTTGACTACTGATTATGTTTTTTTCTTCTTGAATCCATGGAAAGAAGCAGAAACACTTAAATAAAACAAGTAAATATCAGGTATGATTTACTTGTTTCACTTGTTGAACAGAATCTGTTGCAGAAATGACAAAGTCTGTTCACATCTCTGTGGTTAGATCAGTGTGCACAATAATGTGTCTTTGACCTTCATTATGTATGTTTTGATTATACTGTGTTGTAAATAAAATACAAATAATTAAAAAAAACAAACAAAAAAAACATTTTTTTCAATCTCCTCACATTCTCTCTTACCTGCCTCAAAGTTACAGTCACACTGATGGGCCATTAGGGGGCCATTAGGGGAGGGCCCTTTGTCTCTCAGGTGAGAATCACTTAATATTCAAGACCATTGCCACTCCCTCGCATATAGGCTTTTGATCACAAAACATGTCTTTAAATATTTAAATCAATATATTGTTTTCTGTGAGTGAGTACATAAGCTGATTTTCACATAATTTTGAAGCAAAAACTCTAGGCTGCAAGATCCAGTTCTCAAAAGTCTTGTAAACAGATGATCTGTATGTGTTTTATGGCCTTATTTCAGTGACTTCAAAATTTTAGTTTTTCACTAACCATGCATAAACGTTGCTTTCTCAAAAACACAATCATGTACATAAATGCTGCTAACATATTATTATAGCCCAGTTTGTGCTGTTTACAGTGTTATTAGACTTTAGCCATTTATATTTTTATAAGTAACTGAAAAAAGCACAAATGTCAGGGCATGTCGAAACTTCTCCAGGCCCCCAAAACACCCTCAGACCCCAGAGGGTTAACAGAATTCTGCGCCGAATTTGAATGCTTCTCACAAGATTTGACAGAGATGTTACTGATTCTGCAGTGAATTCGACTACTTTCTTCACTGTATCTCCCAGCGCTGTGTATAACGGTGTCGCATAATCGAGAGCAGCCTGCAGCTCCGGCTCGAGCAGATAAACGGTCTGCGCCGCGTAGCGCGGATTAGTTCCGCTTTCGGTTTGTTTGTCCAATGCAGCTATAGTAAATCGGTCATGATGAGAATGCAAGGCGGTTCATTCCATTTTTGTAATTAAGAAACAACCTTTCTTTGACTGAATGCGCGTTGCGATGACGTCACAGGACGCGTCTAAGCCCAAAATCTGGAAAATTTGCGGCAATTACGAAAATTTGTGAGCTCTTGCGAAAATTGCGGAGTTTGCTTGATTTTGCGATAAATTCAGCTATAGCAGAATCGCGAAATCCTGGAGGGACTGACTTATACACAGTGTTATTCTAGTATTATTAATATACTATTACAATATTTGATAATTTGAATTTAAAATTTTATATTTAATTTTTTAATTTTAATTTTTATTAATTTAGTTTTGTGCTTTTGTAATTATTATTATTATTATTATTATTATTATTAAATATTTCTATTAATCTTAAATTTATTTCATTTCATATTCCACACTAAAATACCTAAAGCTAAAAAAATAAAATACAAAAAATAATAAACTATAAAATTAGACATAAAAAAACCCCTACTAAAAATGACAAACACAAAAAGAAAAAAAAAAAAAACTTCAACTAAAAATGAAAACGGGATATATATACATACATATACACACACACACACACACACAGTATATACTATCGGCATGGATTTTTGCCGATAGCCGATAGTTCCGGCAATCAACTATTGTTGCCGATACATCATTTTTTGAGTTCAACAGAAGAGAGAAACTCAAACAGGACTGGAACAACTTGAGTGTAAGTAAATGATGATAGAATGTTCATTTTTAGGTGAACTGTCCCTTTAAATATCAGTCACACAAAACTATCCCAGTGTTTCAGAAGATGTGGAATATAGACTTTTTTCCTGAGTAAACAATGAGCTCCGCCATTACAAATTCTAACTTCCGACTGGATGCTCTTCTGTTCCGGTCTCCATAGGAACAAATTCAAATAGTGCCCATCTGTTTTTAACCTAGCTAACGTCGGCAGCTTCGTGTCGTCTACACACTCATTAAACTGGTGCTGACAAATGACAGTCATTGCGACACTGTAAAGTGATGGCGCTATGGAGCCATGTGCTTTTTTAAAACATTTTAATAGGTTTAACATTAGATTATCACCTAGGAATATACACCAATTTGACTAGAAACACTGGACAATGCAAAGCATCCTTCCGGTTAAGAGTCCAAGAGTCCGCGTTCAGGACAAATTAGGGATGTAACAATATTATCAATATGGAAATATCACGATAGAAAAACTGTCTGGATATTATGGTGGTCACATGACGATATGAAACGATAGGCCTTCCAGGCAAAAAGTGTAGTTTTTAATTATTTAAACTTCTTATTCTAACATAAAAGGTCTGTAAAGTTGTGTTTTGGTCATTATGCTTTGGCACAGTATCTGTCAGACGAACTCAAACTGAAAGCACAATATGCTTCATCTCTTCATCAAGTCTGTTTTCGCTGCGTGTTTTAAAGCGAAGCTGCACTTCGTTCAGACGATCAGCTCGTGATCCGGTGTTTTCCGCATCTCAGAACGGCTCCATTCACACTGAATGAATGCAGTCAACTCCTTTATTACACGTTCTGAGTTTAGTGCACATTTGGGACACAACGGTCACCAGTTATGCTTTATTTTCACAGCAGATGATTACAGCGTTTCACTAGATTTGTAGTGAGACGTGTTTTTGTGCCTGTTTTCACTGAAGCTGGAGTTTCCTTCAAAATAAAAGCTTAAAGTGCAGTATATGAATTACTGACAGCTAGCGGTTTAAATGCAGTCCAAACTCAAAATATCTCTTTCAAATGTAGAAATTAGGAAAGAAGTATTGTAATTTCCCTACTGTAGTGTAAAGCAAAATTAATATACCTATGAAATATTCATTTTCATTTATTTTACAGTGCAGTTGTTTTACAATATGTGGCTAATACTGTCATTGTTGTTATTATTAATATATTCTAGTTTGTTTGGCTTCCTAAAACACCAGTGTGAATGTAATTTAGACTGAGACAGTATATCACAAATAAAAAGAGGCTTGAGTCCTCTTTAAAGTTCAGCTATGAGTCAATTCACTCAAAAGTTTTTTCTGACTTAAGTTTTCTTAGTTAAAAACATGGGTTGCAGCTCCTCATTCTGAACTCTTAAAGTGCATTAGGTAGTTCCGCCCCCAATTCTTAATTTGTCTTTTTTTTATTTAAAATTGCAATATTATTGTATCGTGAGATTTTGATATTGTTATATCCCTAGGAAAAACGTCTATAGCGCACGAGTCGAGAGTCGTATGGACTATTGTGATGCATCATATTGTCTGATGCTGTAGCGCGACAGTCACGTGATCAGAGGTAGGGGTGTGAATCGGCACTGGTTTCACGATTCAATTCGATTACGATTTTTATTAAATGATACAAGCAGGCTACTTTTTAAAATAATTATTTTAGTTAGTTAATTAATTAATATAGAATTAATTAATTATTGTTAAGAATTAAAAGTAAATATAGCTTCAAAACATACAAGCAAATATAAAGTAATAAAGGGGGGAAAAGACAATTACAAGTGATTAACAAAAAGCACTTTTAGTATCTGACTGGGAGTGCTTTAAGTATCAAAAGTTTACAGATAATCATAGTTATGGGTTTTTCTTTTTTTCCTGGCATCATTGCCATTTGCAAGGGCGTAGGTTTGCTTTTGACATTGGTGGGGACATAAACCCAAGTGTCCCCCCGCCCGCTACAATATTTTTCGCTTTTTTGATAGACCTTGGACCACAGTTTCATGTCACCTAAAGTCTTCATTTATAGCTTATGTTTGCACATATTCATAACAGTTTTTTTTTAGTTTTTTTTTTAGTATGTTTAACAGACAATAATTCAACAATTTTTATTTTGTGAACCAACAACATCATCAGCATCAGAGTGCTGGGTGTCTTTATCACGCATCACTTTATTTTTATATTAATCAAATTGGACCCAAGATGATTCTGAAAGAATACTCTGCTGTTGCTGTAGTAATGAACAACTTTCATGAGCATCTGATTGACAGATAAACCGCATGCACTTATTTCAGTGTTGTTTTTTTTATTTTGTGGATTATTTCAGCTAACAGTTTGATTTGTACATTCAGTTGAACAACTTTAAGTTAAAGTTAAAGACTGTCCGCGGCGGACTGTTGTTCAAAATCCTGCACCACAGAGTGCCACTTACATATTTTTACCATAAAATCACATTATATTTGTCCCAAATTATTGTTAATGTTCATAATGACTTTATCCTAGGCTGGAAGATTGTGTATCTTTCCGCACAACCTTTTTCTGTCCGTATGCTTTATAGGAGCTAATAATAGCCATATTGAGCTTTCTCTTTCAGTTTGCTCTGTTTTGTCAAACACCGTACTTCAAACTCATCGATGCAACTTTGTTAATTCCTGTAGAGAACTTCTATATTAAATGTTTTGGACTGCTGTCTTGAATTGGGTACAATACCTGTGAGTTGCTCTAATTTGATTATTACTGATGAGATCATAGACACTGGCAGCTTTAATAGACTGCATTCACACTAATGCACAGATCTATTTCCACATATCAGGTGTTTCGTCCTGTTCTGAAAACATAACTGACTATGTTTACATCAATTTCGTATCATAAAAGTAAATGCAAGTGCATTTAACCGCAGCCGCGAGCTTCAGGACAAACAAACACAAAGCGCACGTGAAAGTCTGTCAGTACGTGAGTTTCGTGCATCTAATAGTACTGCATAATAGGCTGTAATCAATTATGGTCTATTACTGCATCGATGCAGAATCGTCCACGTCCGCATCGCGATGCATCGATGCAACGATTAATTTCGACACCCCTAATCAGAGGTGTGAGTTCATCTGAGTTTCAGGATTACAGTCGGAGCGCTAAACCTTATCAAATCACTGCGGTGTGAACGGTGCTGGGCTTCTTTACATCACGCCTGAACTGGGTTTTCCTTCTGAATGCTGTAGTTAAAATGAGCTTCAATATCACAGTCCATATGATAGCCGACGCTCATGTATGCTGGAGATCAGCAGATAGATCAGCGTTTATAAATAGATAGGAGTGTGGAGGTGTGGAAGAACTTCATGTTCGGTGTGGGAATGACCTGAACTACTGTACCTTGTGTGTGTCACGTACAATCAAACAGTAATACACCGCAATTCTTCTACTCTTTATCTACTTCATCTCTTTACTCATTTAAATACTCTTAACTGCTGTTTTAATAATAATTATAATTTAAATTCAGTCTAAATTAAATTAAAAATGCTAAACCCCCCCCACATAAAATCAAGATGCAAATTGAAACATATATATATATATATATATATATATATATATATATATATATACACACACACACACACACACACACATATATATATATATATATATATATATATACACACACACACATTTAATTTAATAAAAAATTAAGGGTCTTATGAAACCTGTCAAGAACATTTCACCCTAAAATCAAAAGAATAAAAACTAAAATGATGGAATAAATGCTAGAAATTATATTTTGCATAAACAGGACCATTAATGATGTCACAATATATAAAAAAAATAAATTAATAGTCCTACAATAGACTTCATTTTCTATATGCAAAGTTTAATTTCATGTTTTTATTTTGATTGCGTGGTGAAAAATATAAACATTTAATAATAATATTTTAATAATTGTTTTTATTGAAGAACATACAGTTCTTGAAACTTCTGGAATCACAAAATGAATTATAATCAATTAATTTAATATAATTAATACTCCCAGTTTCTGCTCATAAAAAACTTGGAAAACAAGACGTTTTGTCATACTCTGTTTTTTATTATTATTTATATACTATCATAGTATTTATTAATAATATGAAGTAGCTTTTATTTGTATATTTTTAGTTTTCATTTTCATTTCAGTTTTATTTGCTTGTGTCATTTTTCTTAGTTTTGTTTTATCTTTTTGTTATTTTTTTTAATTTCAATTTTAGTATTAGTAATTGTTATTTTTTATGTTTTTTTAATCTGTTTTTATTCAGCTTGAATTAATTTCCAGTTTTAGTAATTTTAGTGCTTATTTTATTTCAGTTTCATCAACTTTTTCATCTACTATTTTATATATATATATAATTTATAGTCATTTCTTTTATTTCAGCTTTTAGTTTTAATTAACAATAACAATGCTGGTCATAATTACAGCAGAAAAAAAAATGTCTTTGAATATTGTGCATTCATTGGATATTCATTTCTGAAGTTCTGTAAACAAACGAAGCAGGTCGTCATTTTCAGTGACGCGAACACAGCATAAAGTGTGTGTGTGTGTGTGTGTGTGAGTGTGTGTGTGTCACTCACTGTCTCAGCAGCTGTCGTCCCTGTTTCCAGCTCAGCTGACTGTTGGGCGGTTCAGGAAGAGCCTCGTTCTCGTTGCCCTCATCTAAAGGTCAAAGGTCAGACACAGGACGACAGACACCTGTCACTCACAGTGTATCTGCTTTACAGTGACGTCCATCAGACAAGAAAGTCTGGTTTGTTTGCTTGGTTTTACGGAAGGTTCATGAAAAAATCCAGCCTAATTTGTAGAAGTGTACCTCTACTGACCAGACAAGAGTTTTGTCTGAAATCCCATGATTTCTGAAGACTTGAGATCAGTTTTATAGACAAATATAAATGTGCTCTTCACATGTTCCTCCACTAGTCTTTAAAGGCATCCCAGGATGCACCTGATGAAAGCAGAGCTGGAATCTAGATGGAGATCATGTATGAGATTTTTCATTTGTGTCACATGAACACTGCATCATTCACAAACTTCTGTGTTATCTATGTTATTAGCACTTTTTATGATTAAAAAATGAGCAGATGTGTCCAAACCTTTGCCTGCCAGAGCATAATTTGATTATTATAGTATTATGTAGGGCTGCATGATTAATTAAAGTAAAACTGAAATCACGATACATCTTAGTGTGATTATTGCATTAACATGCATTTGGAAACTCAACCATCTTCTCAAAAACAAAATAAGAAACTTTCAGGTGCCCTGCAGATTTACGTCAAAATAAAGTTTGAAATGATAAACCAAGAAATGATAAAGAAATGATAAACCAAGTTTGATGGTTTATCATTTCAATTAATCAATTAACATTAGTGTTGAAATTGTACACTTTTACTGTAAAATAAAATTATGAATACATTTTGAGTACATGATTTTAAATTTTTTAGAGTGAAATATTACTGTAATTTAAAAAAGACCAAGAGAAAAACTTAATAAAAAATAAGAAAAACATAATAATAATAATAATAATAATAATATCATATAATAATAAAATAGCAATATTCACTAAATATATTAATGTAGTATTTTTTAAGGAAATAATAACACAATAGTAATATTTCTTAATTAGTTTTTATTTAGTAATTTTTAAATTTTTATTTAGTGTAGTAGTAGTAATAGTAGTAATAATAACAATTATCATTATTATTATTATTTTGTTGCAATATTTATATATAAATCACAAAATTTCAGCCAAATTGTGCAGCCCTAAATACAAGTACAGCAAACCTGGATATTTTAAATCATATCAAATCACAATCAAGACGTAAAATAAAATTAAAATAATATAATTATTATAATAATTTAAATGCATTTTTAAAATTTTACAGTTAAATATTACAATATTTTTTTTTGTTTTAGTCATTTTCATATTTTATTTAGTAATAATAATAAATAATAATAATAATAATAATAATAATAGACTTTTTTGGCCAAATTGTGCCGCTCTACAAACATGCACAGCAAATTATTATTATTATTATGATTATTATAATATTACTTTTCTTTTGTTCTATTACTTCTCTGTGTGTGTGTGTGTGTGTGTGTGTGTGTGTGTGTGTGTATAGCATTTCTTGTTCCTGCTGGTGTCTGCAGGAACTGTGAGCAGCTCACACTCTAGCGATGAAGGCTGAAGGCTGACGAAGGCTGTTGTTTACCTGAGTCGTAGCTGGGGGGCTTCATGTCTCCTTGGTTGAGCTCCGTCCCGTACTTCAGCTTGTGGTATTTGGCCCTGCGGAGGAGAGAGAGAGAGAGAGAGAGACTGTTGCCACGGCGACAGCACCTCCAGTCACACACGCGTGTGGGATGAGTCTATAAATTCCCCGAATGTGAGAAGTCTTGATGGGATTGAATACCACGGTAATCAGACTGAACTCTGGGAATCGCCTCGCATTCCTCAAACCAAAGGCTTTCAGCAGAAACACTGATGCATTTTTGCCTAATCTGATGCTGTCAGACCGAGACGGGTTTTAATCCAGTCCATAACTTACATCCTTCTGTTAATAATAATACATTATAATAATACATAATAATACTCTTTTGCATTTTGTATATAAACTGTCCTCACTGTATGCAAGTCATTGCTATGCATGCATGTGCATTAACCATATTTTATATGTATGTATGTATGTATGTATGTATGTATGTATGTATGCATGTATGCATGTATGCATGCATGTTTTTTTTCCCCCCAGGGCTTTTTAAATATATATTTTTAAATATATGTTCATTTTGTTAAATTATTCTATTTGAAATCATTTTAAAAATATATATTCATTTTATTTTTTAAATTGTGCTTTTTCATCCAGTTAATCTGGGAAATAATAAGTAGCTTAATTGATTAACAAAAAAACAGTTACTAGCATTTGATTTAAGGAGAAAAAAAACATCAACCTGAAAACAGCAAATCTAATATTATTTTACAGGTAGTTTTGACTGTAAATTCAATTAAATGAGCTTCATTCAAAGCAGTAAAACAGACTCCAGTGACGCACATCAGATGAACTCAATATTAATGTGCTGTTGCTTGGTAACTGTAAACAGCAGAACTAAGAGGCTGTTTCTTGGTGACAAAAGCATGAGATCCAGACAGAAAGCGGTTGTGTTATTCTGCTGTATGAGGACGGAACCTCAGCTACTGATGCAGGAACGGCTCTGACGCACTGATTTAGGGCAGGGCTCTACAGTGCGACCATTTGCGACTGAAAACTACTGCATGCAACTATGAAAAAATATTTAGGAGCACCAGTGCGACTGACCCGATTAACGTGTTTGCGCTGAGAGGAGCTTCAAAGGTTTCTAATGTTCTTACAACGTGCTTTTGCAGCGTTGAGTAATGTATCACAGCATAGATCTACTTTTAATGATTATTAAGGGAGTTTGCAAATGTGATATTGATTTAAAACAACAGTTCATTAAACAAGAAGTTAATATTAAGGTGACTTACATTGTCTATGACATTATTGCCTGATTTTGCTCTAATTCGTCAAAATATTTTCAAACAAAGTCACAGCTAAGCCGCTGTGCATCTCCATTCAAACACAGTGGTGTTTCGTTTATGAATGAACCTCGTTTTTAAATGAATCTAGCGAGTCAGTGATTCAATTGCTTCGTTCCTGACTGAATCAGCCGTTCGAACGAATCAACTGAATGAATGATTCAGTGATAAAATCAGTGACTTGCCACCACCTACTGGCAGTTTTAGTTTCATTTTTAAAGTATCTTTTCTGGTATTTAAATCATTTAATATTTCTATAGTCAAAATTTTATATTTAAAACATTAACCTCAACATGAATTTATGAATTTAATTGCACTCATGCCACCTCCGAGTCTCATTAAACGTCTGAAAATACACATACAAGCCACAAATTTTTTTAATACTTATTTCATTTGATTGGTAACTTATTCATATTCTACTTTTTTTTGTTGTGGTTTTAATTAGAAATTTTAAAAAAGATTATAAATATATATTTTTTAAGAGTTAATGTATTAATTTAAAGTTAGAAAAATGTCGTTACAAACATAAAAACTAAATTCCCTGTACATCAGTCAAATATCACCTCGTAATGGAAAGGCAAATGCTCCTGAAATTTTTGACTGTGCTCCTAAATTTTTTAAATTAACGCGTTTCAGAGGTTTCCCGGCGTCTGAATGACAGACAACGAGGGGTGTGAGATATGTATCGTCTGTGATAATATCATAATTGTTGTTTTAATGATGTGCGATTTGACATTACACATTTTTGACATTTTGACAAACACACCTACAGAGTGCACGCTTACATTACGTGATGAATTCTAGTAGGTTAAACTCTACTGCGCATTTACAGCGCGTTCTTTCACTGCATGATTCAGTCTATTAAAATGATTATATAATTCAAGATATGGGGGCAAAAAATGTATATATTTATATTTCATATAGTTAATCAATATGACATGAAGATTGACGTTTTTCGGCATGATTACAAACGTGATATAGAATTTATACAACAGTTCAATAAACAAGAAGTTAATATTAGGAGACTTAGGTTTTAGACACCTTATTGACTGTAGTGCTCTACTTCGCCAACAAAAAATAATTCCAAACAGCCACAGGCTGTTTTGTGTCTCTGAGCATCATGACGGTGTTTCGTTCCTGAATGAATCAAATGTTTAAATGATTCAGTTCAATCGCAGTGACTCACTTATTAACAGTGGCTTGCTGCCACCTACTGGCGGTTTTAATTTCACATTCAGAGTATCTTTTAGTTTTACTTTTATTATTTAAATAATTTCAAATGTTTTGTTTTTAATAATTCAAAACATTATTTATGCATTTGTAATTGCAGGTTAAATGCATTCATGTCCTGCCCTGAACAGTGTGTAAATGCACCTAAATGCCACTTCAGATGCAGCTTCTGTGTTTTCTCTGCATTGCAAAGATGAATTTAGCTGATACTGATTTCATTTGTTTGATAACAGCCCAAATGTCTTATTACTAGGGGTGGGACGATAAATCGATACGGCGATATATCGTGATCCTTCTCCATGCAATACGAGAATCGATATCTGGTGCCAAATATCGATATTTTAATCAATACAATAAGGTGCTATAAATACATTTTCCTACTCCCAGAGTCTAAAAATGCGTGGAAATCGCAGCCGCATCATTTCCACATTCTTTCCAAAAGCGCTCTGAGCAACTATGAAGCGCATTCTCTATGAAGATGGGGAAGCACGAGGAACCGAATGATAAACAGATTTCCAGCCACTGTATTAGCTCTACAGCTATATATATGTTTATGGAGATGAAAACTAAAAAACTGCCCTGGAACAGTTATCAGCATGGACCATAGGCACCGTTACTGCAGAGCGCACATTCAGTCATGAGTAGCCTCTCCGCTTGGATCGCAGGTGGATTTCCCTCACTATGAGAGAGAGAGAGCGCACCGCAGGCGCGTCCAGTTTTATGTGAACAACACTGGATGCTCTCCCTCTCTCTCAGATATTACAAGTGCGCGTTATGTAGTGTGTGGGCACCGACCGGGCAGAAACATAAATCTGCACCTATGGCATGGAGGACGAAACAAAACCTTGTCAGAGCCGTAATGCGGCGCAGAAGTGTGCAGTGTGTGTGCTTGCCGCGCATCTACATTTGAAACAACCAACCTGAGTGCGCAAAGGACGCGATGTGAACGGCTATTTTTCTGTGCAGGGCTCCGTTTTTATGATGAGAGGAGTAGAAAGGTTGAGAAAGCACTAAAGGTAAATTTTGAAATGTACCAGGTATATATTGAAATGTACCAGGTATATATATATATATATATATATATACACATAGAGAGAGAGAGAGAGAGATAGCGAGCGAGAGAGAGAGAGAGGCTATATAAGTTGATAAGCAGTTAAATGTGCTTGTTTACACACAGAGAAAAAGAAATGTGTAAGCATTTAATAAGTCCAAGAATAAAATGATTAATTTACTCAACATGTTAAAATTGATTTACAGAACTTTTTTTTGCTGTTTTCTAACAGTTTGGACTTGAATAAAGAAAGAAAACTTGCACTTAACCTTTTCACTGGCATTTTGTTTAGACAGATATCGCAATACATCATTATAGGATTTTCTAGAAATATATCGATTATCGCAAAATCGCTGTATCGTGATATTATCGTTATCGTGAGCCATGTATCGTGATTATATCGTATCGTGAGGTACTCTGCGATTCCCACCCCTACTTATTACTCTAATTCACTGGTTAAATGAAAGAATTTGACTCAAAAGATTGTGTACACTTGTAGAAAAAATGGCTTTATAAATGTAAAAATGCCCATTAAAGGTAAAAATCAATTTAAACTTATTGGAAAATATTAATTTCTGTCACTGCTGTGAACTGACCACCACACAGAATATGAAGAATATCAAAAACTGCAGCTGTCCATGGTAGTCCTTAAGATATCAGCACAATAACACATTCAGCAAAATATCGTCTAATTATCTTTATCGATAAAATCACAGAAAAATCGTTGTTTTGTCCATATCGCACACCCCTACAGAGGACGAGTATAATCTCAGCGTTACGGAGGCTGAGCGTGACTCATCATGAGAGCGGATGCGGGAATCATGGGAACTCATCATCAAATAAACCTCAAACACTCCCTGCAATCAAGCTA
Organism: Spinibarbus caldwelli; assembly: GCA_039654775.1. NCBI lineage: Eukaryota > Metazoa > Chordata > Actinopteri > Cypriniformes > Cyprinidae > Spinibarbus > Spinibarbus caldwelli. The sequence continues at coordinate 1,430,539 of CM077254.1, forward strand.
CATAATGTCTGTTCACACAGACACGCGTGAATGATGTTCAGATGATGAAAGTGTGTGTGTTTTACTGACCGCTCCTGTTTGAGAGCATATTCCAGCATCTTTATCCGTCTCACCAGATCCTTCTTCAGGTTCTCTTGGCCTTTCCTCTCGCCCTGCAGGAACGCAATCTGAGCCTGCAATAAAATATACATATTCATTATTTATACAGAGCTAGAAATGTGTCTAGAAATGATGATTTTCTTTACCTGGCTGGAAAACTGTTAAGAACATTTCAAAAAGAAACTATATTTTTCATGAAGATTTTCCTGTGAGAGATCATTTCTGACATTATTTTAATTGGCAATTAATCACATTTTATCCCAAATGATAATTACTGCAAGTATAAATCATTGCAGTATGTTGTATAGATTTTAATTAATGCCGATTTAAAAAAAAAAATAAATAAAAAAAAAATAAAAATATAATAGAACCCCCCTCAAAAAAACTTTTTTTTTTTCATCACACTGAACATTTTTTTTTCAATTTAAACAGAAAAAAAGAAAAAAATTATAAAAGAATAAAATGTTATCACTGTAAAAAATAATTTTTTAATTCACGCCAATTAAAAAAAAACAAAAAACAAAACGATAATTTCAATTAATTAATGCTTATTTAAATAACAGAACAGAAAAAATATAATAAAAAACAAAAACACTTACAATTTTTTTAGTTACACTGTAAAAATATTTTTTCAAATTAATTCATGCCAATTAAAAAAAGAAAAAAAAGAATTGAAAAATAAAAATACAAAAGACATTACTGTGAAAAATTATTTATGATATTATTGTAATTGACAGTTAAGCACTTTTTTATTCCAAATGATAATTACTGTAAGTATACATCATTGTAGAAGGAGTTGTATAAAATTTAATTCACACTGAAATATGCATAATAAAAAAAAAATAAAAATAGAATACGAAAATGGAAAAAATAATTATTTTCAAATGAAAATATAATCCCCACAAATTGGAAAAAACAATGATTTTCATAACAATAAAATAATAATAATACATTATTGTAAATAATACATTATTGGGGTACATTTTATAAGAAGAGACTACTTCAAGCTTTCTACTCCAAAATGTCATCTTTAATTCAACGTGTTTCTTTGTGAAATTCTGAAAATTGAGAAAAAAAAAAAAAAAAGTCTCTCTCTCTCACACACACACACACACACACACACACACACACACATTAGGGATGTGCACTACGACTAATTTGACTGTCGTTTAAACGGAAGTTTTGTATCCGACTAGTTGACTAGTCTAAAAGCTAGAGACCCCCAAAAAATGGCAAAAGAAAAAAAAAAAAAAAAAAAAAAAAAAAAAAAAAAAAAAACTGTGCGTGTGTCTATATAACAGCCCACACTTGAAATACTTAATCTTTGAATCACACTGTCAAATCCTTCAATGAATTCTGCTAAAAATAGGTCACGATTATGCCGTATGCTTACCTCACGTCATCTTAATTTAATTTTAGGTGGTCGTTAAAAAGAAGAAAAAAAAAAAAATGAGAAGAGCATACACTCAACATAAACCAGTGCATAGCTTCATCTTCATATAATGTTAGCCAACATATTAAAACACAAGTCAAAAACAATAGGAAAGTTTATCAAGGAATAGCATTAAAACGGCTTTTAAAAATGTACTTCATGTAGGCTATATCGTCTAAAAACAAAACAATGCTCGTTTTACTTACTCAGACAATGCGCATTTGTTCAGTGAATTTAGCATGTTAACGTGGTCTGGCGAAAGACGGGACTAGAGGCGATTCTGCACTTGAAAAAGTGCGCTCGGCAGGAACTGAAGTCACAGGCGCACAGAGATAACTACAAGCAAGCACACATTTTTGAAAAGAGCCTGGAAATCCCGCACCACCACCAAAGTGGGTCTTTGTTTAGAGGAATAGACGGCGTGGATGGGATCGCAGACCGCAGCAGCGGCGGGTTGTAATGTACATGACATGATTGACATTTGCTGGCTTTGGCCTCTAAGCTAACGCTACATGCCTGTATTGAATATGATTGCGCATCGCTCCAGTAGAGTTATTGTAAACCAGTTTGACATTACACAGTTTGCACAAGCTTTTCCGTTTCCATCTCATTCAAAATAATCCCACACCTTGCTGGTCTTTCGCGTGGTCATTTTGAGCTCGCCGCAACTGACACGAATAAAACGCATGCGGGGTCTGAGGTAAAAATGTAGTTTCCGCCCAGATACACTTTTAAAAATATTTATATATTTAAATATTTTCATATGTATTCTTTGTCAAACGTATTATTTTAATTTGTTATTTAAAATGGTTTTAAAATGTAACGTTAAAATGATAGTAATTTTAATGATAAAATCATGTTTTTTTTCCTCTCGTGTAATCGACTATTGTTTTCAGTGTCGACTAGTAGGAGCTGTACCATTTAGTCGACTAATCGACTAGACCTGCACATCTCCAATATACACACGTGGTCAGAATTGTTGGTACCCTTGGTAAATATGATCAAAGAAGGCTGTGAAAATTAATGTGCATTGTTAATCCTTTTGATCTTTTATTTTAAAAATTTACAAAAAGCTAACCTTTCATTGGATAAGAATTTAAAATGGGGGGAAATATCATTATGAAATAAATGTTTTTCTCTAATACACATTGGCCACAATTTACGGCACCCTTTTATTCAATACTTTTTGAAACCTCCATTTGCCAGTTTAGCAGCTCTGAGTTTTCTCCTATAATGCCTGATGAGGTTAGAGAACACCTGACAAGAGATCAGAGACCATTCCTTCATCCAGAATCACTCCAGACCCTTTAGATTCCCAGCTCCATATTGGTGCTTCTTCTCTTCAGTTCATCCCACTCATTTTTTACAGGGTTCAGGTCAGAGGACTGCAATGGTCATAGCAGAAGCTTGCTTTTGTTCTCAGTGACCCATTTTTGTGTTGTTTTTGAGGTTTGTGTTTGGATTATTGTACGGTTGGAAGATCCAAACATGGCCCATTATAAGATTTCTAACAGAGCCAGTCACTTATTGATTTATCATCTGTTGGTATTTGATAAAATCCATGATGCCATGTGTCTAAACAAGATGTCCAGGACCTCCAGCAGAAATATAGACCCACAACATCAAAAATACAGCAGTATATTTCATTATACACATGGGGTACTTTTTATCCCTGTGTTCACCAAACCCATCTTGAGTGTTTGCTGCTAAAAAGCTCATTTTTTAGTTTCATCTGACCATAGAAGCCAGTTCCATTTGAAGTTCCAGTTGTGTCTGATAACTGAATATGCTGGAGTTTGTTTTTGGATGAGCGAGGAGAATTTTTCTTGAAACCCTCCCAAACAACATGTGCTGATGTAGGTGCTGTTTGACAATTTTTTTTAAAGGAATCCCTGGGTATTAAGACTTGCATGGCTTAATATAACGTAAATGATGTCTCTTACTGAAATATGTAGTAGAAAATCCATTAAAGATTTATGTTATTTTAAAAAATCACATCGTTTTATACATTTTTTGGACTATGGGGGCGCCATTATTCTGATGATGTAAAATGGTTGCACTCTGTGAGCTACTAGTGCTACCTGTTGCTATTTTTACCACAACACAACTCGGAATAGACAACTCGGAAAATAAAACACTGATATGATGACCACAGCTACTGAAAGAGCTTACAGGTGGCGATGGATATAAGTATAGGCTTAAACCAAATGCTGTACCATCGATTTTTCCCCACAAGGAGTGTAAACGGCTTGGATATCGAGGGAAATCTGCGCTGAGAAACTCCTCTAGCGGCCGTGGCGTAATGATAAGTGTTGGTATGTTTACATCCTAACAGATGCATCTAGTGTTTCTTGTCTCAGCCGTTTGTAAGCTCTTTCAGTAGCTGTGGTCTACTAAAAGACTCAAAGGCATCAGGGCTAAAGTGGAGAGGAAAAAGAAGCGGGTCTTTAGGAAGTTTTATTCGTCCACAGGCATCTTCCCATTCTTTTCTCTTCTTGGTGACATGCCAATCAGCTAATCAACTCAAAACACCTGCAAAGGTTTCCTGAGCCTTCAAAATGGTCTCTCAGTTTGGTTCACTAAGCTACACAATCATGGGGAAGACTGCTGATCTGACAGTTGTCCAGAAGACAATCATTGACACCCTTCACAAGGAGGGTAAGCCACAAACATTCATTGCCAAAGAAGCTGGCTGTTCACAGAGTGCTGTATCCAAGCATGTTAACAGAAAGTTGAGTGGAAGGAAAAAGTGTGGAAGAAAAAGATGCACAACCAACCGAGAGAACCGCAGCCTTATGAGGATTGTTAAGCAAAATCGATTCAAGAATTTGGGTGAACTTCACAAGGAATGGACTGAGGCTGGGGTCAAGGCATCAAGAGCCACCACACACAGACGTGTCAAGGAATTTGGCTACAGTTGTCGTATTCCTCTTGTTAAGCCACTCCTGAACCACAGACAACGTCAGAGGCGTCTTACCTGGGCTAAGGAGAAGAAGAACTGGACTGTTGCCCAGTGGTCCAAAGTCCTCTTTTCAGATGAGAGCAAGTTTTGTATTTCATTTAGAAACCAAGGTCTTCGAGTCTGGAGGAAGGGTGGAGAAGCTCATAGTCCAAGTTGCTTGAAGTCCAGTCTTAAGTTTCCACAGTCTGTGATGATTTGGGGTGCAATGTCATCTGCTGGTGTTGGTCCATTGTGTTTTTTGAAAACCAAAGTCACTGCACCCGTTTACCAAGAAATTTTGGAGCACTTCATGCTTCCTTCTGCTGACCAGCTTTTTAAAGATGCTGATTTCATTTTCCAGCAGGATTTAGCACCTGCCCACACTGCCAAAAGCACCAAAAGTTGGTTAAATGACCATGGTGTTGGTGTGCTTGACTGGACAGCAAACTCACCAGACCTGAACCCCACAGAGAATCTATGGGGTATTGTCAAGAGGAAAACGAGAAACAAGAGACCAAAAAATGCAGATGAGCTGAAGGCCACTGTCAAAGAAACCTGGGCTTCCATACCACCTCAGCAGTGCCACAAACTGATCACCTCCATGCCATGCCGAATTGAGGCAGTAATTAAAGCAAAAGGAGCCCCTACCAAGTATTGAGTACATATACAGTAAATGAACATACTTTCCTGAAGGCCAACAATTCACTAAAATGTTTTTTTTTTTATTGGTCTTATGAAGTATTCTAATTTGTTGAGATAGTGAATTGGTGGGTTTTTGTTAAATGTGAGCCAAAATCATCACAATTAAAAGAACCAAAGACTTAAACTACTTCAGTCTGTGTGCACTGAATTTATTTAATACACGAGTTTCACAATTTGAGTTGAATTACTGAAATAAATGAACTTTTTCACGACATTCTAATTTATTGAGATGCACCTGTATATTTATATATAATATAAAATATAATGATATAAACTTATAAATACAATAACATGCAAATATTTAAAAAAATATGTACTGTGTGTGTGTATTTATATATACATAATAAATATACACAGTACACATACATATATTATGTAAACAAAAACTTTTATTTTGGATGCGATTAAACGCTATTAATCGTTTGACAGCACTAGTTTAAATCCTGCATGTCTGTTTGTACTACAAACAATGCTAAACTTCCTCAGGTAAGTGTAGAAACATGCTAGCAATAAACTCAGAAAGATTTCAGCCCTGAAACAACTTCCACACGACCTCTTGGCTTCTCCAAACAGATTCGATTATGGCTCGTTTCCATTAAGCGGTACGGTTCGGTACAGTACGGTATGCAATTATTTCCGTTTCCACTGTCAGAAGTTGTGAATGGTACCAAAATAGCGAACTGTACCACTTTTTGGTACCCTTCCGTTGGGGTACCTAGCACAGCAAAGGGTACCAAAATGGTGGAGCTAAACTCACTGCAGAATGCTGATTGGTCGACTAGAATCGTCACTTTTGCTTGATACAAAGGGATAAAGCTTCTCCTTCACTCGTTCCGCTCTGCTGTCCGTGAGTGTCCGTAACTTATAATTACATCAGAGTGCGCAAACACAAAAAAAATATAACGGTGTATTTTATAATTTTATATTTTCAGACAGACAATAGCCGTTCTTGTCTGTTCTTGGTGAAACGTCATTGCCCAAAAACCCGTGTAATTTTCTAAATATACAGTAATTGTGTCATGAAATGTAGTTTTAAGAGTTTTTCAGGCGAGAATGTAGTTGTTTAAAACTCAAATCTGCGGTTTATTTATAAAGATAGCACCTATTTTAAAATTTGCTATGCCAATTTCGGAGCTCCATGCGATCACCGGGCACTCAGTGCTCATGTATTCGCATAGAGCAGCCTTAGCTTGGCTAGTCCTTCCAACATTTGCAGCTGGCTCTGATGTCTCTGTAATGATTAAACATGAGATACAATTCGTTTTAGGTAGGCTATATTTAACAGGCATTCGTGCTCTCATGAATCTATTATTTGTTCCTGGTCATATCGTTTTGTCTGAGCACAAAGTTATGTTTAACTTTATATATTTATTTTGAACTTTACCGTAGCACAGCACTGACCTGTAGCATACGTTTGACTGAATTGTTTGTTGTCTTTATTTCTTCTTATACTTTGTACTTATACTTTTATAATGGCTATTATTGTTCATTAAAACTGACATTTAACAAAAAGAGGCAGAGTTGTGCTTATTGTCGCGCTTTATCGTCGATCGCTACTTTCCGGCATACACCACGCCTACCAAGTAAGAGTACTATTGGCAGTGGAAACGCAAGCCTGATCAGGGTTACCCGTACCGAACCGTACTGTACTGTCCCGTACCGCTCAGTAGAAACGAGCCATTAAAGCGACACTAAACTGGTTTAAGCTCAAACAGAACATCCTCTAACAACAACCAATTAAATTACTCGTTCACCATCACAACTTCTTGTCATCTGGACTGATCTCTTACATGAAGAACAGAAGAAACGGAGCCGTATGCGTGTTTCACTGTCGATTTTAATGAGATTTCATCAGGAAAGCAGGCTGAACTCAATAAAGCTCAGTCTACACTCTCTGATCGACGAACTCGTCTCACTTTAATGTGCACTACTCGCCTGCCTCGTCCTTATAATCCTTCAGCTGTTTCTGTCTTTCCTATTTTATTTTATTATCAGTCTCTCTTGTTGTTAACAGATTACTTTTGTGTTTCAACCAGTTATATCTATCATTTTTATTTCACTTTTAGTTATTTTAGTACGCTGTTAAATCTAAATGAAAATGAGAAATGTTTACTCGGAAACCATCTGTTTTATTATATTTTGAATTTTATTTCAGTTAACATTTATTTTATTTCAAGTAGCAAATTTTTATGGTTTTAGTTTTAGTTAACTAGAAATAATATAATATAATAATTCTATATATTGTCGCCTTGGAATTATAAGGTTCTATCTGCATTCTGAGCAATTTTGAGATATTGAGCTTCAAAGTTTTTGCATTCCATAGACTTCCGTAGATAGAACCCTTTTTGTTTTCTAAAAAAAAAAAAGGCCCAAAATGTACAGAGCTTACAAAAGAAACATCACATAATGTAAATAAGTTGTCACAGAACATGAAATATGTGAATAACTCCATTTTGACAAGAAATGTCAGATAGAGCCTTATAATTCCAAGGCGACGATATAGAGATATATTTATATAGATTCAAAATATTATAATATATAAATATTATAAATAAATATATAAATAATATAATACTATTATAAAAAATATAATAGTATGTTAATAATGGTAACACTTTACAATAAGGTGTCATTTGTTAACATTACTTAATGTATTAACTAACATGAACAAACAATGAACAATGCATTTATTACACTATTTATTAATCTTTGTTGATGTTAGTTAATGAAAATACAGTTGTTCATTGTTCATGTTAGTTCAAAGTGCATTAACTAATGTTAACAAACACAACTTGTGATTTTAATAATGCACTAGTAAATGCTGAAATTAACATTAACTAAGATTAATAAATGCTGTAGAAGTATTGTTCATGTTTACTAATGTTGTTAACTAATGTTAACTAATGAACCTTATTGTAAAGTGTTACCACAATGGTACTAAAATAACTTTGAAGTGAAACCCAGTCACACATTCATTCATGAGATTTCTACGGGAAACACCAAACCTTCTTCACCTGCTGCAAAACCACAAATATGAAAAAAAATCTGGGCCACAGTCAGTCACACGAGAGCGGGACAGACATGGGGAATGATGGGAGAAATCCTCGTCACACAAGGAGCTAAACATGAAACGCCGCTGAAGAAGTCACCCATTAACATGCATCTGCATTTCCTTCAAGTGTGTCGACGACCTCAATAACTCCATCCTAAACGCCACAAATGAGACTCGAACCCTCAAAACCCTTTCATTTAAACAAACGTCTCTGCCAGCATCCCGCGGGGCGATTCCAGCGGAGGCGTCCCTTTCCTAAAAAGGCTAGCCTGTATTTTCTGGCCGGAGGAAGAGAGAGAGATTAGGAGCACCAGAGAGCAAGAAAAGCGGCTGAATGCAGAAATAGTGCGGTGACGTCGACGCGGCCCACTCGCCTCCCCAGAGGCGTCTCTTGACATGCCTGCAGAGAAACGCTGGAGCCCGAGAGAACGGAAGACGCTTCAGCTGCAGCTCATGAGACGACAGAGAGATCCTCATCATCACCGCTGCTGCTTTCACTGACATCTCTGAAACCATCTGAAGGGTTCTTCCTTATTTCAATGTACTGAAAAACTAGACTGCTTACACCAAAAGTCATGCAAATTACTGATAAATATTACAAAATGCTTTAAACCTATTAAAACCACACTATTAAAATGATTTTACAAAGCAAGTATATAGTACTTGCAGATTCTTTGTAATCATTTGTGATATTTACTAGCAATTTCTGAGGGAAAGTTGTTTTCAGTGCAGGATTATTATCCTAAGAATACTTAAAAATAAATAAACAATCAAACAAACAAACAAATAAAAGTAAAACCATAAAAATGTGTAATTATTTGAAATTAAATAAACATTAAACTGAAAAAAAAAAAAAAACATCGTGAAAAAAAAACATCGTGAGTCCTTGATTTCTAAAAAAAGAAAATAATGACAAAACATTAAATTCGAATTAATCGATAAAATTGGGAAAATAAGCCTGTGAATGCTTAATATATATATAGGGCTTGACATTAAGCATTCTCATGTGGTTGTCATTTACTTGTCCGAGTATAAAAGTTACTTGTCTGGAGAGATTTTTTTTTTTTTTTTTTAATTGAGTTTACATTTACATTTATGCATTTAGCAGACGCTTTTATCCAAAGCGACTTACATTGCATTCAAGTTACAGTTTTTACATTTTATCAGCTCTTGCTTTCCCTGGGAATCGAACCCATGATCTTGGCGTTGCTAGCGCCATGCTCTACTATTTGAGCTACAGGAAAGCTTGAGTTATAAATATAATTATTTATTGTGGTTATGCAAAACACATTTAGTTTATTTAGCTAGATTTTTCTTTTTAAATAAAGTGTGATAACACTGTTATATTTTAAAATAAAAAGGGAGTGTTAATTACAAATATAATTATTTTACATTAAACTTAAAAATAAAATGCTAATATTTACTTTTTTATATATATATATATATGAATTTTCAAACTTAAATTTTTATTTTTTTTAATTAGTTCAATTTAATCAGACAATTAGTATAATAAGACATTTGGGCTGTTACCAAACAAATGAAATCAGTATCAACAAAATTCATCTTTGCAATGCAGAGGAAACACAGAAACTGCATCTGAAGTGGAATAGATATATTTACCCACTGTTTAATGCAGCTCTGAAGGACATGGAATGCTTTAAACTGCAGTTACAAATGAATAAATAATGTTTTGATTCATAAAACGTTGAATACTGATATTTGAAATTATTTAAAAAATGAAAAGATACTGTAAATGTAAAATTAAAAACACCAGTAGGTGGCATCAAGTCACTGTTTATAAGTGAGTCATTGCGACTGAACCGAATCATTTAAACGGTTGATTCATTCAGGCACGAAACGCCGTCATGTTGCTCAGAGACGCAAAACAGCGCTGTGGCTGTGTTTGGAATTATTTTTGTTGGTGAAACAGAGCAGAAACAGGCAATATGGTGTCTAAAACTTAAGTCTCTTAATGTTAACTTCTTGTTTATTGAACTGTTGCATAAAATCACATTTGTAATCATGATGGTTTTTGGAGCAACGGCGCAAACGGCGCTCGAACTTCGTGTGAAACTATATGAAATTATATAAATATATACATTTTCTGCTCCCATATCTTGAATTTTCTGATCATTCTTCATTCATCATTGATCATCATGCATTGTAGTACTGAATCATGCAGTGAAAGAACACGCTCGCACGTGCGCTAGTCTAACCTAGACGACTTTATGTAATGTATGCGTGCACTCTGTACGTGTGTTTTGTTTGATTCTTGCAGTACACTCGTTAAAACAACAATTACGAAATTATCGCAAACGATATATATCGCACACCCCTATAACAAAGGCTATTTCATAAATAAAGGCAGTCATTACTGTTTTTGGTGTTGACTTTTTCAAGTTACTTGTCCGACTGGGCAAGTAAATGTCTCTTTCACTTGCCCGTCCAAAATATTCACTTGTCCCGGACAAGCGTTAATGTCGAGCCCTGTATATATATATATATATATATATATATATATATATATATATATATATATACATACATATACATATACATATACATATACACACACACACACACACAACATGATATATAGTTTTTTATTAATATTTTGAATTTATTTTTCATTTTTATATTTTCTGTTTTTATTTAAATTTTAGTTTTAATTTTTGTAAAGTTTGTGTTTTTGCCATTTTTTAAATTTTTAAAAAATATGTATATAGTTTTTACTCATTTTTATGTATGTTTTAGTTTTAGTTATTTTAGTACATCAAGCTAAACTAAATCGAAAAAGCCTATCCCTACTAATAATGAACAATCATATTTTAGTAACTACCATCTAACATTAACAAAGTTTAATAAATGCTCTATACATAGCTCACATTAGCTAATGCATTAAGGAATGTTAACTAATCACACTAATTGCAAGTGTTGGTCTTTTATGCAAAATATTAAGTGCAACATCAGTGTCCAAATACGTTCATTAGGGCTTCAGTAATCTGAACATACAACTAGAATTAACAAATCAGACATACATGTGGTTGCGTGTGGCATGAAAACCTGCAGCGTTTTCATGTAGGTAAGCAGACACACAGTGGCTCCGTGTGTGTTCAGTGTGTGCAAAGCATGACGTAGCCTCTTGTTAAGCAACAGTGTGTGTGTGTATTAAACAACGCTTTCATTCTGCTTGAGCAAGCTGTGGTCGGTTTGTGCGGTTAGAAATGACTGAGCGCTCAACTGTTCCCGCGCTCGCACCAATACAGTCTTATTGTGTTCAAATGCTCTTATCTGCAGTCAGCAGTCAGGCAGATGTGTTCAAAAAAACACTCACTCCAAAACGGATATAAATGTCTTAAACTGGAAATAGAGATGGGAATAAGATGAAACGATGCTGTATTTAATTTGACACAAATGAAAATGCCTACAATCCATAACTGAAAGGTGCTTCATCTAATTTGATCATTGTCTTCTCATTTGGATCTTTTGAAAAAAAGCAGATGAGATGATTCATCAGATCATATGATTCATATTAAATGACTGAATCACTAAAAAAACAAAACAAAAAAAAAAAACTTCATTATATAAAACAAGTACAAAACATTTAAACTAACATCATAAAACTAAATTCTGATTGGACAAGACACATTCACAGCTGCTGTAAAATATTTCACACACACCTGCGACACACTTCATTTCTATTCAATTCAATTCTAAATGACGAGCTGTGCATGAGCCATGAAAACAACTAAACTCCACTTCACCAAACAAACACTTTTCAATAACAGCTTCATGCTTTTTAGTGTAACTTATTAAACAGAGACAGCCTTGTTGTTTCGGTCAAATTAAACTCTGACGAACACCAATAACTATGTGAATAGCCGAAATAAAGCTATATATAATATATTATAATATAATATATAATATATAATATATATATATATATATATATATATATATTATATATAATATATTATAATATAATATATAATATATAATATATAATATATATATATATATATATATATATATATATATATATATATATATATATATACACACACACACACACACACACACACACACACACATATTAGTGCTGTCAAACGATTAATCGCATCCACAAATTAAAGTTTTTGTATATAATAGACATTATTAAATGACTATTAGATATTCAGAGCCTTGTTTAAATGAAATGCAAATTTTGCTTTAGATGAGAACGTATTATAGCATTTGCCTTCCTGTTACTAATAATATAATATAATATAATATAAAATGCTATAGGCCTAATGCTTTTTTGCATATATCGTTTACTCTGTTTAAGAGTTCTGCATAATAATTCATTAGTTAGAATTGTTAAACAGAGACAATAAAATAATGAAAACAGAAAACGGGAGCTTCGTGACCTCAGGTGCTGGCATTCGCAGTGCTTTCAATAGAAAAGTCAAAATAAAATATCGGCCGACATATCAGCCACACAGGACAAAATTATTGCCCCATGCAATAATGCAAAAAAAGACAAATATCAGCCAATATATCGATATATAGCCAAATATTGGTCAGCATAGGCCAAACAAACAAACTAAAATTATTGGCAAATGCTGATAATTCAAAAATGCCAAATATCGGCCGATATATCGGCCAAACAGAAAAATGTATTTTCCAATGCTGATAATAATAAAAAAAATGCTAAATATTGGCCGGCATATCGGCCAAACAGAAAATAAATAAATAAACTGGTTGATGCCAATAATTAAAGAATTCCAAATACCTGTTGATATATAGGCCAAACAGAAATATTGAATTATTGGCCGATGCTGATAATTAAAAAATGCCAAATATCGGCCGATATATCGGTCTTGGAAATATATAGTCTGACCACTATTAGGCAGCTTTTGATGATAAATTGATATCAATGCATGGACCAAACATAATTTAACATAAACCCAAAGTAAAAAATAACGTTCGAAATATTTCACTATATCCACAAAGTGGGGTTTTAATGGTGAAATAGCTAGTATTTATATTTTCTCTTTCAAAAAGAAAAAAAAAATTAAGAGATTAATTGCATTTGGTCAGAAGGTGCTAAATTTGTTATAATATGAAAATATAAAAACCTTCCTACATTTACAATGTTAATAACTGTGGAAACAGTCTGTGAAAGGGTCCATTGTCAATATAACATACAAAATAGTAAATCACACAGCCGTACGTTTGATCACAGCTCTTTCTGTTAATACAGAACATCTCTACAGCTGCCACAGTAGTGGACACAATTAGGCCTGTCGCAATAATCAATATATCGACTTATACATATATATCGACATATATGTGCATGACCTCAATAATTTTTGGTGGCGCAATATATCGCCCATTATATTTACTTAAAAATTAATGTCACCATGTTTTGTACATTTTACTTGCACCTGTGTCTTTTGCCGCTTCTCTTACATAACGTGGTGTAGTCATGAGTTGCTAGTTCAAATTTTAAAAATGATTCTACAAAAAATGTTTCATCTGCAGATATGGTCTTATTTAGGGATCTGTGCCTTAGTGCATACAGACATCTGACTGCTAAGTAGTGATTGTGTTTTTCAACAATAGTGTGCACCCTTAATTTACAGAGAAAAGAAGGTCAGGGAAAAATCTGTAGATGGTAAAAATTCTCCATAAAAGTTCTTTGTGCATTTTTCTTTTTTTCTACTTGTTACTTTGCACTTTTTGTTACGTTCATTTACTATTTATTCAAGTTTTTAAGGTATCTAATATTTTGATACTCAATTTCCATGATCTAAATATTCTTAAAAATTAAAAGTTTGTTGTCATTTGGAAGTCTGTGTACATTATATATTCAGTGGCATAAAATGGTCTTTAAAATGACAATAATATCGCTTATTGCAATTATTTCTGGGGCAATATATCGCACAACAAAAAGTTGTTATCGTGACAGGCCTAGACACAACAGTAAAAGCACCAAAACATCCCATGGGCCCCGTCACAATCCAATAAGGACGAGTTCAGATCGGCAGGTAAATGCTTAAAAAAACGTCATGGTCTAATCTGCAGCTGAGCACTAGAAAGAAAACCACCGGGGCGTCATTTACATGATCAGATGAGTTTATTTACTGAGCCTAAAGAACAAAACAGTGAGTCAATCACACAGCAGATGAGTCCCCGTGAAGCGGCCCACTGTGAGTTATGAATGAATGAGCTCGTCTGCTCAGGGTTACCATCATCCGGAGAGAGAGAGAGAGAGAGCACACAAATAGTCGCTCGCCCAAAATAGACGCTCATTTGGATCCTCGTACAGCAAACTACACAGGCTATCCTCTAATGGCGTCGGCTGGCCAGAACGTGCACTACTTAGAAAGTCAGTTAATGGTCTGTGCGGTCTAAATAGTGAGGATGCAGTATGGATTTATGGGCTCCCCGAGGGCAGGTGCTGCGCGTCAGGAAAGTGTGGGAGGATGAGCAGTGTGTCATCTTCCCTTTGAACACGTCGAACAAAAACGCCTCACCAACGCTTAGCAATTTAAATCAACATTTATAGGTTTTAGCGCTGTTCCGTTGAGTCGAGCGCCCACATGCATTCACCCTGCAGCAGAGGAATCAGCTCTGAGAGGTATTCTGGAACCAGATGAATTTTCTAAATATGGAGATCAGCGCTGGTTTTCTTAGATAGGCAAAGTCACCTTTTTTATAGAAAAGATCATTAGAATTGGTGAAATATTTAAGTTATCAATTGCTAAAATAAAGTAAGGCTAGTCAGGCTTTCATGGCGCTGTTAGATATTACTGTACATCTAATATAAATTTAATATTTTTTATTTTTAGTAATTTAGTTATGCCATTCTGTTGGTTTTATTAGTTTTTTATTTTTTGAATACACGTTTGCATAATTTTTCCTATTTAATATAATATAATATTAGTTCCTATATAAAAATACCATAAAATAATATTGTGTAAGAATGGAAATTGAGATACCTACAATACCAGCAAAAATACAAAACTTTTAATTTTTAATTAGAATTTAATTTGAAAAGATGAGAAATAGATAGAGGCTTTTTTTTTTAACATAACACTACTTGCACTATTCATCCTGGTTTTTATTAATATTTTGATTTAGCTTTTGTTTTTTATTTTCAATTTTTTAGTACTTTGTTAGGCACTTTTGTCATTTTTATTAGTTTTTTTGAACACACTACTTGCACTATTTTTTTCTATATTATAAATACCATAAAATAATGCATAAGTATGCAGAGAGATTTCTGGGTAAAATATAGCATATATTAAAGGCATTTAAGCAATAAAGTAACAATACAGTCACATAGTCACACTTATAATTTAATTTTAGTTTAATTGTTAGTAATTTTGTTATGTACTTTTGCCATTTTTATTAGTTTTTTTTTTTAACACTACTGGCACCATTTATTCTTTATTATAAATACTAGGGGTGGGAATCGCAGGGTACCTCACGATACGATATTATCACGATACATGGCTCACGATAACGATAATATCATGATACAGCGATTCTGCGATAATCGATATATTTCTAGAAAATCCTATAATGATATATCGCGATATCTGTCTAAACAAAATGCCTGTGAAAAGGTTAAGTGCAAGTTTTCTTTCTTTATTCAAGTCCAAACTGTTAGAAAACAGCAAAAAAAGTTCTGTAAATCAATTTGAACATGTTGAGTAAATTAATAATTTTATTCTTGGACTTATTAAAAGCTTACACTTTTCTTTTTCTCTGTGTGTAAACAAACACATTTAACTGCTTAACTTATATAGCCTCTCTCTCTCTCTCCATGTATATATAAATAAACCTGGTACATTTCAAAATTTACCTGGAGTGCTTTCTCAACCTTTCTACTCCTCTCATCATAAAAACGGAGCCCCGCACGGAAAAATAGCCGTTCACAATCACATCGCGTCTTTTGCGCGCTCAGGTTGGTTATTTCAAATGTAGACGCGCGGCAAGCACACACACACTGCACACTTCTGCGCCGCATTACGGGTCTGACAGTGTTTTGTCTCGTCCTCCATGCCATAGGTGCAGATTTATGTTTCTGCTGGTCGGTGCCCACTGTTCACACTGCATAACGCGCACTTGTAATATCTGTGAGAGAGGGAGAGCATCCAGTGTTGTTCACATAAAACTGGACGCACCGGCGGCGCTCTCTCTCTCTCATATAGTGAGGGAAATCCACCTGCGATCCGAGCGGAGAGGCTACTCATGAACTGAATATGCGCTCTGCAATAATAACGTGATCGGTGCCTATGGTCCACGCTGATAACTGTTCCGGGGCAGTTTTTTAGTTTTCATCTCCATAAACGTGTATATATAGCAGTAGAGCTAATACAGTGGCTGGAAATCTGTTTATCATTCGGTTCCTCGTGCTTCCCCATCTTCATAGAGAACGCGCTTCATAGTTGCTCAGAGCGCTTTTGGAAAGAATGTGGAAATGGCGCGGCCGCGATTTCCACGCATTTTTAGACGCTGTGAGCAGGAAAATGTATTTAGAGCACCTTATTGTATTAATTAAAATATCGATATTTGGCACCAGATATCGATTATCGTATCGCATGGAGAAGGATCACGATATATCGCCATATCGATTTATTGTCCCACCCCTAATAAATACTATGAAATAATGCATAAGTACTCAAATTGGGATGGAAATAAATAGTTAGAATGAAATGTTTTAATGGTGCTGTTAGACAGGACAGCATGAATTTGGGTCAGAACTGAACTAAATGTTCTTCTGTCCTGTGCATGTGACTGATAAACTCACACAAGACCCACTGGCCTCTCTGTGTGTTTTTGTGTCATCGCAGCTTATGCATCAGTATACATGCAATAATCAGACTGATGGATCAATCAGACTGAAAGGCCTTCATGTAAACACCTCAATCAATCCAACTACAATTTTGATCAACTGTACTGAAAGGGGTTTTGTAAACCTGAAATAATCCGATCAACAGGAAAAAATGTTGATCTAAAGCTGTAAACTATACAGCAAATCCTGTCAGTACATATAATAATGGTATAATATTAAAGATTAAAATTAAACTTAATTGCTATTTATTTTTTAGATATAACAAACAACAATCAGACAATGAGTTGTATACAAATATTTAAAATCGCACATATGGAAGTTTTTATATGAACTTTTTACTGACATAATTATGTTTCTACATTTTACAATGCACAACATTTAAACTTTCAAGACAGATTTATTACATACAATATACATACAATATAGCAAACATACAATATAGCACTAAAAAAAATGTTTTGTTTTTGTGCATGCATCAACTGAGAAATGGCACAGAATAAAAAAAGACCAATTTTTTTAATACAAAATTTTGTATTTGTTCTGCCCAAATTTTTAATACAAAGGGACAAAAATTAAACTTGGTTGAGAGCTGTGGGCCAAAATTAAATGCTGCATTACATCTACCTACATTATAATAAAATGTGTGCAATTTTTAAGTAATTTTTAATTTTTAAATTATTAAACAATTAAAATGTTTACTTATTAAATAGTTAAACAAAAATATATATTTTTTTTACATTTTTAAACTATTTTTTAAAAATTAACTTCAAATTGCTTTTTTTTTCTTTTTTTTTACATTTTACAATGCAAAAATAAAACAAACTATTTTTAAAAAATTAGAAAAGTTTTTGTCTTATGATATGGCATTTGGTCATCTCTGGACTAAAAGATAAGATTCTTGGGATTTCAGAATCAAAATGAGAATCAATTAAAAAAAAAAACAATCGAGAAATCAATATCGTCAACCCAGATCTAATGTAAACATATCTATAGTCTGATAACGGACGACAATAATCAAAAACATTACACACACACACCCCGTTCAAATGTGTGAGATGTCTGTGAATATGATCGTACAACAAATGCAGATTAGTTTTGTTTCACCATCTCAATCACATTTTCACAGCTCAAAACAGTCCAGTTCTCCTCTTGGTCTCAGAATCGGGTCATTTGCCTAATAGCACAATGTTCAATGTCACAAAAGTTCAATGAGTGTCACATGACCCTCACACTGCTGACACAGAGGCTGTTTCAAAACACAGGCCTGTCTTACCATCACATCCATTTTTTTTTTCATTGCAACCCGCTCAGTGAATACAAATACTGATTATAAATATGCTTATATTTTATGCAATACTAAAAAATGCATTAAATTATAATTAAAATTGTCTATTTTATCCAATATTTAAGTTGTGCATTTTTGATTCTCTTTGGATCTCTACATTAATTTATGATCTGAGATTTGTCCTGTGTGATCAGCCTCATCGCTTTCATTAGAAGCTGTTCCTGCACATGGACACAGGCGGCCAGTTCTTTAGCATTCATTTCCAATGGATTTGACATTATGTAAATAAAATGAACTGAAATATCAATGCACTTGTTTCTATTTCGCAAACAATTTGTTTTATCAGCAATCAAGTCACGGTTAAACTTAAAAGACTTAATAATGCACGTGCATGATAGGGGTGTGCGATATTGACAAAAAAACAATCTCTCTATATTTTCTGGGATTTTATCGATAACGATAATTAGGCGATATTTTGCTGAATGTGTTATTGTGTTGATATCTTAAGGACTACCGTGGACCGCTGACTCCTAAAGTTTTTGATATTCTTCATATTCTGTGTGCTGGTCAGTTCACAGCAGTGACAGAAATTAATCTTTTCCAATAAGTTTAAATTGATTTTGACCTTTTATGGGCATTTTTACCTTTATAAAGACATTTTTTCGAACAGTGTGCATCATCGTTTGAGTCAAATTCGTGCATTTAATCTGTTAATATGTTCAGAAGACTGAATGCGTTCCAGCAGAACATACTACCTCTAACCAGCTGACACTTATTTTGTGCTTTTGTTTCTATCTATAATTATCTTTTTTTTCCTAGTAATTTAAAAAAAAAAACTTATGGCAAACGTTTCAATTTTTTATTTATTATTATTATTATTATTATTATTATTGTTGTTACAAATAGTTGAGTAGTCATGTGGAAATTTCTAATACTACATTAAGAATACTCCCCCATACCGAACCATACTGAAACCGTGACCCCAAAACTGCAATACGTACCGAACCATAAGAAACTTGAAATGTTACACCCCTAGTCTATAGTACATTATTTGGGACTTGTAAGGATGGTGGAGATGGTAAATTGTGAAATGACCATGACCTTCCTGTCAGTCATGTGACAGTGATGTGAGGTGCGACGCAGGGCGTTACTCCTCCACCGTTTACCTGACACAACAACAGGCAGGTGTGCATACCTTACTATACAAGGACAGACTTGCTTTTACGGGCCATGAGCCATGAACACAAGCATGAAGGGTGGCGTTACTAGAGCATGCTGGGACCTAAAGCTGACACACTGGTTCTTACAGGACACGCGCTGCTCCAAATGACGGCTTTTAAACAAAAAACAGGAAAACAACAACAAAGAGTTTAAAGCACCAAATGCACTCATGTCCAAGCCAGTGCAATTTTAATATTATTTATGTGTTGTTTTATTATTTAGTATTTTATATATTACACTCGCTATCATTATATATTATTTTGGAATTCATTATTTTATATTTTAAGCTTAAATGTAAATCATTATTATATATAATTTTTTAAATTTAATTTAAATATTTTATAAATATAGATATTTATTATCTATTTTAATAAGAAAAATACATTATTCATATCTAGATTTAGCTTGTGTTCAGTTTTCAATTTAATTTTAGTTTTCGGTAATTCTGTTATGCACTTTAGTCAGTTTTATTAGTTGTTAGCCTTTTTTAATATTACAATTTAGGTTTAATATATATATATATATTCTTTTTCAGTTTTAGATTTAGTTCAGTTTCAGTTTTTATTTCCATTTAGTAATTTTAGTGCTTCAACTTATTTCAGTTGGTTGCCAAGCAAACATACTTAATTTTCTTTTTAGTTTACATTTGTTTTTATCTAACATGTATATTTTACTTTATTACAGCTTTATTTCAATGAAAAAAAAAATATTTTGAGTAGTTTTAGTGAACTATAACAACTCTGGTCTGAGCTGAGAGTTAATTGGTTATTAGCTAGAAATCAAAGGACATGAAGTAAGAGTTTGTCAGGAATAAACAGAGCGAGCAGATTACGGAGAGATTAGTGCACTACTTGAGCCGTTTATTAGGAAATAAGGCCATGTGTGATTGACTGACTGAGTTCATGAGTCAGTGAGCTGATGTCAAACCCGAGCTGAAGCCGGTGGGAAACTCGTGTCCGTCGCACCCAATACACGGCGGAAACCTGAGAGCGCCATTCTCACCGTCTCCTCCACGCAGCAGATCAGATGGCGCACGCAGATGGCCGCGCATTCACACGCTCCAACACACACACGCAACAAGAGCAGAGGGAAACCCAGGCCTGCATCAATTATTCACCTCTGTGCAACCGTCCTGTCGCTACGGTCCGAAAAACAGCGAGAAACAGAGGGAAAGGGACAGATGCGCTGATAAATATGAGCAGCACAGCACTGCGGTTTATATGTATATTTGTCCAGAAATAGAAAAATATTAATTCTGCTGTTAAAAACAAATAAAGAAACAGAGAGTAGTTATTATATGCAAACAGTGTGAGAAACTCTATATTTGTGCAGTGTGCGCATGTCCAAAAAAAAAAACAAAAAACAAACAAAAAAAAAACAATTACGATTTGAAGCTTGTGACATATAAACGCGCACATCAAACCGATCACTTTATTTCAATCGGAATGAATTCAGTCCGATTGAACCAAAAATTGTGCATGTAAACATAGCCACTGTTTCTATGGAGAAAATGAAGTTTTTACTTCCAAAACTCGATTTTATGACACAAAATATTAAAGTATCTTGAGCTTGTGTTAACCACCAGAGACCTTATTTCAGGCATTTAAACTAAAAACCCATTAAAAAAAAAACAAAAAAAAAAAACAAAAACAAAAAAAAAACAACAACAACAACAACAAAAAAAAAAAACTTCAGCACAACGGAACCAAAAGTTTTAAAATGCAATTCATTTCAGAGTTTTGGCCTGCAGCACTCTATAATTCCCTTCCTCACATAAAATACACTACTATGCAATATGCATACTAGTTTATTTCAAAAACATTATTATACTACTCCAAATAAACCCGGTTTCTGACAAAACTGAGAATTTGGCTACATGAAGTAAAGGGTTTGTTGGCTACGACTGTGTTTGCCCCAAAATATCTGCTTTGTGTTTAGATGCAGTAAAATCATCATAAGCCACACTTTCGGTTTACTCCCATCATAAAATGTTGAGTTGCATCAAATTTTGCAGCCTTCTCAAAACTGCAATGGATACCAGAAAATAGGAAAAACATGGTGAAATGTACATGCAAATATGTAGGAAAATAAGTAGTGTGTGACAGAAAATGGACGTTCAGACACTCATGTGAACTTAAACCTGTCAAACGAACAACCTGTGAGAACATCAGCCTAGGGCTGCAACAACTAATTGATAAAATCGATTATTATCGATAATGAAAATCATCGACAACGATTCTCTTTATCGATTAGTCGGGTCTGCTCACAGTGCACGTCCAACTTCAGCCGGTGCCGTCAAATTAACGTTACAGCACTGAATAATGCATTTCTATGGCCAAAATGCATCTAAAAATAGTGGAGGAAACAGAATGAGATGCTGCGGGAGAAGTACGAGATCCAAGCTGCACAAAACATGAGAATTTTTTATTTTAAGCTTTAAGCTAATGCATTAGCGTAATGCCCTGTCAGGCGCTTTGACAGATGCGTGTGCATCCTCAGCGCAAAATCGTTCAGTTTACAGTCATATTCTTATCTGTAAATTCACACGAGCATTTCCATTTTTGCATAAAGTTCCATCCTGACAGTCTGTGTTAAGTTTAAATCTTTACTGAATGAGCGTGAGCGCGGCGGACGCGTGAACGCGCGTCAGAGAGGGATTAATATTCAGCGCAAAAACATTCATTGTGCTGAAATATCTGTTATTGAACATTAAATTAAGGTTTAAAAGTCAACATGAAGTAGGGCTGCACGATATTGGAAAAAACTCACATTGCGATATTTTGTTTTTCTGCGATATATATTGCGATATGAAAAAAAAAAAAAAAAAAATCACCAAATGACTTGAATAGCTCTATTTGGAAAGAAAAAAAAATATTGATATTGTAGGTAAGTAAATCAGCATAGGAAATAAACAATTTACAAGCATAGATAAATATAATAGAACAAAGATACAAATGAAATAAACAGTGCTTTGTATTTTTAAGGCAAGTCCAACAGTATTCAGGTGCAGAAATTGAATAATAAAATGTAAAATAACACTGCATAATACAGTCTTCATTGTATAAATTAAATCTAATAAATCGGTGTTAAAGCTACAAAAGTGATTTTTCTCTGTTTTGTTGTTTGATTATGACACAGAAAGCAACAGAGACATTAAACTGCTGTTATTGTTATCCTCTTTCTTTCTCAATTGTTTACCTAAGACATAAGCAACTGTTTTTTTTTTTTTTTTTAACAAGGATACTTGGAGACATGCATTTTGACACGGTTTCGCGCATATGTGTCGAACTACACTGGATGCGGCGCGACACGACGAATCCCCGCCAGTAAACTGATATGCCTCGCTCTATTTATGACGTACTGACACAAAGTTGACACGATTGGCAACGGTCGCTTTGTCGCATCCAGTGTAGAAAGACTTTGGGGCCGTTCACATGGTGCATCTGCAAACGCGTGGAAAACTCCCGCCGCGCCACTTCCTCCTTCTTTCCAAAGCGCTCGGGAGCTTGCGCTTTCCTGGCGCCTGCCGTTGCTAAACATCCGTGATGTGCTCTCCTCGACAACGCGGAAGTTTCAACAAAGGATAAATGGATTTCCAGCACTGAAAATCGCTTGCAGTAGCTCTGCTACTAAATTTATTTAAAAATGGGTATCTCTGTGCAGCTGTCGCGTCCGGAGTAGACACGGTGTCTGTGTGTGAGCAAAGAAAACGATCAGTATAAATATAACGATCAGGCCTGCTAAACATCGCACATCCTGCGATGTGACTATCGCGGATGCGCACATCGCGATATCGATGCTGAAACGATATATCGTGCAGCCCTAACATGAAGTGCACGTATTTTATGAGAGTAGGAACTGTAAAGGGATAACCGTGTATAGCTGTCTGAATATAAATATCAGACGCTTCATAGCCGCCTTTTACAGGATAAAGAAATTACAGTAAACGTGACTGTGATCAAAAAGTTGGTTAACACTGAGTTTGTGTTTTTATTCATCTTTATTATCATCTTAATTTTTGATGAAGAGATTTAAACTATAGGCCTATATATATATATATACAGTGCTTAAATTTATTAAAACAAATTTAAGGTTTATAACAAATAATGTAAGCTTTGTGCCACTGCTGCTCTAACAGTATTGGTGTTTACTAAAATCATTTTTTAGCTATCTGTATTGGTTAGTCCTCCAATATGCGTACACTCTTTAGTAACAGTGGGCTATTTTTAATGCTATAATATAATTATTTCTGTTATCTATGAAAGATTTTTTCAAATAACCAATTACAGTCAAAAAGTAGCTAAACAATGGCAGCAAGAATGCATGCAGTTATGAAAGGCAGGAGGCTATTTTTTTATTATGTGAATAAATATTTAGTTGTTTCAGTTTGTTATTTGCCCAATAAATGACAATAACATTTTTAGATTTAAACAATTCTTTGACAGATTCCTAAAATATTTGTGCTTTCTCTTTATTATGACAGGTGGTCTAATAAATTGTTAAGCACTGTATGTTTTCATAGCATTCAGTTGGCACGTTTGTTTGAAGGACATTGGGCAGAATGCAGAAGTGTTTTTGTCAATAAAATAAAAAAAAGAAGAAGAAGAAAATGTAGCTTTTTTATCCGATTAATCAATTAATTGAAAAAAATAAAAATAATCGGCCAACTAATTGATTATCAAAATAATCGTTAGTTGCAGGCCTACATCAGACGCTGTTACTCATGGCTGGACGGCCGGAGAGTCACACGCCAGTCTGACATCACTGCCATTCTCAGTCAAAACACACACACACACACACACACACGCACTGCAGTCAAAACAGTTGCTGAAGCTCTGAGATAATTTCCCAGTGACACTTGAATTCAAATGCCATGGCCTCCATCTCCACAAACAAATCAAAACATGTCAACATCATGTAATGAAGCCACGTTTCATGTCAACATCAACCAATTTATTTAGTGTTATTTCTAAGCTATTATAGTTTTTATTAATATTTTGATTTGGATTTTATTTTTTTTTCCAGTTTTTAGTAAGTTTGTTATGTGCTTTTTTTTAGTTTTATTAATTATTATTATTATTATTATTATTATTATTATTATTTTTTTTTTTTTTACAATTCATTCTAATCAAGATTAAGATTTCAGGTTTTAGTTATTTTTCATTTCAGTCTTAGTCATTATTTATTTCATGTCTACATTATTGAGTGCAATGCAGTGTTATTTTAGCATTATTTATATATAGTGCTGTCAAACGATTAATCGTGATTAATTGCATCCAAAATAAAAGTTTTTATTTACATAATATATGTGTGTGTACTGTGTATGTTTATTATGTATAATCACACACATGCATGTATATATTTAAGAAAAATAAGCTATGTTTTACATTTTAAAATATTTATATATAATATCAATTATATTAATATAAATATATACATGGAAATATTTTCAAAATATATACTGTATGTGTGTGTATTTATATATTTATATAAATATTTATGTTTTTTGCATTATAAATATACACAGTATACACATATATTATGTAAACAAAAACTTTTATTTTGGATGCAATTAATCACGATTAATCATTTGACAACACTATTATATAGTATTATTTATATTAGGGATATGCAACAGCGATCGAGTACTCGAGTATGAAAACGATGCATTCATATCTGATTAATCTAATAGAGGATGCGTTAGGATTTTAACATTTATTAACATGCTGAATGCGCTGCATATTACCAGTGTTTTGTGCTCAAATGCAATGCCAGATATTGACTGAGTTATTTGAGACAGTCATATTGCTTTTAGACATTTCTTTTTTAAAAATAATGATATAATAATGCAGCAGTGCTTTTTTCATCATATTTGTTCAACAGTAGGCATACTTCAATTAAAACTTTTTTCGCACTTTGTATGGCTTCGAAAACGTGCAGGCAATTTCAGGAATCACTTGATAGTGTAGATGAAAATATAGCACAAATCTGCCAAAAACATAGCATTATAATGAGAACTTTATAAAATGTGAAATTCTGTCTTCTTTCCTTGTCCGTGTTTCAGCGTGCTTATGAAAGTGGATCACAGAGCTCTCTCTCTCTCTATAGCGCGTAACTTAAAGTTCACTGGCATTTGCATCCTTTTGTGCAGATACAAGTTGTAATGTTACATCTATGTTATGTATCTAAGTTATCTGATTAATATCATAGGAAGTGTCATAGAACGGGCTTCAGTTTATTGGCATAAAGTCACTCTTAAGCTTCACCTCAGGCAGCTATTCCTTTTTAGATGCTTCTTTTTTAATAACATTGCTGCATCATAATCATAATCTAACAGTGTTCTAATCATGTGTTCATGTCATTTTTATTTTTAACATTCATTAGTCTTCAGATATTTTCATGATCTCCATTACAGCCATGTCCTCCATTCATTGCCATTGCCCCATGCCAATCACTTATTTTTTTTTTTTTTTAAGCAATTTTGTGTTTTTGTCATTTTTATTAGGGGTTTTTTTTTTTTTTTTTTTTTTATTTCAGATTTTCACTTAAAATTAATCTAATTATTTTCCAGGGCAATATTTCCAATTTTCTTTTAGTTTAAATTGTTCTAATAATTAATTTTATTTTATTTCAGCTTTATTTCAAATCACAAAAATGTTTTAGTTAAAATAGCTTGAGTTAACAATAACAATCCTGATGCAATGAAGCAAAGCATCCAACAAACATAAAATATGTGTTGTGCATAAATCAGCTGCTGTAATGTGATGCACAAAGTTCAAGTAAACTTAACTTGGACTGTCCACTACTCAATCTGTTCAATTTGGACGTTGTGCTAAAAAACTGGACAGACTGCAACAGAATGGAATTGAATGGAAAACAGCATGATTCACAGCCAGATGCATGCATACACTGACTAACTAGGAGAAAATCTATACTGAATAATATTTGGAATTCAACAGTATGTGTCAACATTTACTGCTAAAGGCAAATTCGTTCCAAAAGTGCTGTAGCGCAGGGGACAAATTAAGAGATGCATCATCTCCGAGAGGGTTTTAGCACAGCCCAACAGTCACTGAACAGCATGCTAAAAACCCTGCCAATAATTAATAGCCTGTAAAGCACCATCACTAAAAATATTAAAGCTTAGACTACTTGACCATCCTGACCCGTCCCTAGTCGAGCGCAGTGCTGAATTGCTGATGTGAGTCATGTGAAAGGACCTAAAGGGCTAGTCAAAATCCAGCTTATACCACAAACACCCCTCTCTGGTCAAGCCTGGCATTCCTGTTTCACAGCTGAGGGCACGACGCAAGTGGAGAGAGAGAGCATCAGCAGTATGAGTCACCAACATCAGCTTATAAAACTCAACAGCTTCTGTTCTGTCCTGCTTCCCAGCGTCACACGAAGACACTGCCTGCACACTTGGCCTGTTGCACACTCGTTTGCGCTGCTAATGGCCTTTAATTTCACGCCGCTGCGTCTTGTACTTCAGGTAGCAGGAGCCTATGTGCAAACGGGAGTGAATTATATTTCTTTCAACTGATTGTCAAGGTGCCTGAGGGTGATTTCGACATATGACGGCCTCTCCTACACGCCGTCGCCTACGCAGAGCTATGAAAGGCACGCTGGTTACGAAAGGAACAAAACATCAGTCAGGATCTCCTCAGCTAGACGCTGCCTTCTAGGGATGCCAGATGCATCAGTACCGAGCTCAAACGAACATCATGCAAATGTAAAAATGTTGTGATATCAGTCCAGTCCTTCCACAATAGACTGATAAACACTCACATGCAAATTTAAATGTAAACTAGTGTGCACTTCTTGGTCAAAATGCCATTTTGAGGCATTTTTGCACAGCTGAGTTAAAGCTGCTCTGTGTTTGCTCAAAATTCAGTGTAAAGATGCAATGCTGCATAAAAGCCAGACTAAATTAAGCCTGCTCTGGCCCAGCTTAGCTCCTAGTATCACAGTACACGTCAGTGTAATTGTTGTGCAAATGCATTCGTACAGTACCACCTCTTAGAAGCATTAAACAGAAGACACTATAATGCCACTTCAGAGGCGATTTTATGCCACCTTTACAGTGTAAACTTGGCACTGGTGAGGTATTATCTTCTAGTTAAGTGTTTTAATTGAGTTAAGGCTGCTCTGTGCTTGCTCTACATATTGTGTAAAGACATAACGCAGCATAAAAGTCACAATAAATTAAGCCTGCTGTGATCCACCTCAGCCCCTCGTATAAAAGCACACCGTTGTATTTGCTGTGTAAATGCATTCATGCCATCTCTGAGCCGCAAACAGTCAGTGTAAATGCCACTTCAGAGGTGTTTCTGTGCCATCTTCGCAGTGTAAATTTGGTATTAGTGAGGTATTAACAGCTAGTTACGTCTTAACTGAGTTAAGCTGCTCTGTGCCCGCTCAAAATTCTGTGTAAAGACAATATAATTTAGCATAAAAGCCAGATTAAATCAAGCCTGCTCTGATCCAACTCAGCCCCTCGCAGCAAACAGTCGGCCTAAAGACGCCTAAATGCCACTTCAGAGGTGCATCTGTGCCACTTTTGCAAAGTAAATTTGGCACTGGTGAGGTATGTCTCAGGTTAAGGCTGCTCTGTGCCTGCTCAAAATTGTGTAAAAATGCAATGCTGCATAAAAGTCAGATTAACTTGTTATGCCTGCTCTGATCCACCTCAGCCCCTTATATCAAAGCATACAGTTATATTTGCTGTGTAAATGCAATCGTACCACCTCTGAGCAGCATTAAACAGTCACCTAAATTTACTTAATTAATCACAGCCTTTGCAATTTAACAAACACTAGGCCACATCAGACTCCGACTGTAAATGACAATGCAGTTAAATACCTGTAAAACTTCATGCTCAACTTCATGTTGTATTGTTTTACAGTATCAAAATGAATAATTGTTTAGATTTCCCAGTCCTGATCTGGCCACTGAAAACCAGTCCGGTCAAGCGGGTTCATCTGTCACATGGCCAGCACAGTTTCCGCTCACACTTTCTGTTTGTCCTTCATTCAACATGCATAATAAAACACACAGGCCGCATGGAGCGACTGTACGGACGTCCGGGTAAACGACCCATAAATGCCAAAGATATTCCCACAGCATTCATTAATCAATCGCTGCCCTTTAGGACTAAATATCTCATCTCAATCACACAGAAGTGCGCGTCAAGGACTTACAAGCAGTAAAGCATGACATTGCACAAGGGTACACAGAGGTTTGGCCACTACGAGAATGCAAAATAAATTTAGAATGCAAATATACAAGAGTAAGTGATTCATCAGAGCAGGGTTATTATAGTAAACCAAAACTAATACCATACAAAAAAGAAACATTTTCATTACTTGAAATAAAACACTTGAAATTAAATAATATTAATGAAACCTTAAACTTTTTTTTATTTTAGCTAGTTGCCAACATTTCGTTTTCATTTTTTGTACTAAAACTAAAATAAAAATGAATAAAAACTATAACACATTTAAAAAATTTAAAATAAAATTGACAAAAATATAAAAAGAAATCTAAGAACATAAAAAAATAAAAACATTCAAAATGTGAATTAAAAACTGTAACTAAAATAACACTGCAAAGAGACAGCAATACTAGTAGTGCTACCATATCAGTTAACCAGACAGTCTACACTAGATAGTCACTAACTTAGTAGCCTCACAGAGGAGTGTCTAGTGTTTAAGGACTTCGTCATTGTTGTGACGATCGAGTGTCTGGAAGCAGATAATGCAGACAGACCTCTTCACTCAGAGCTGCTGATGTCACTGCAGCCTTTGACTCCTATTGTGACGTCATCGTGAGAAATCAGACACAGACGAGACCCTCACAGAAACACGACACAGTAAAGCACCCAGAAATACCAAACCCACGTCTGTGTCACTTTTTTTTTTTTCATTTCAGTCGAAAATATGCTAGGATTTACTTTAGGGCCATTAAGTTTTTTTATGCATTATTACATTATTTTCATGATAATTATTGTCTGGATGCTGTCATTTTGAGTTTGCAATTATCTGCTATGAATATTATTAGTCATTACTGTGCTAAATCATGACAATGACTCAGGCCAAACATCATATTAAAAAAAAAAAAAAAATGTAATATATAAAATATTATATTTAAGATATTATAATATATAAAATAAATATATAATAATATATGTGACCCTGGAGCACAAAACCAGTCATAAGGGTCAATTTTTCGAAATTGAGATTTATATATCATCTGAAAGTTGAAAAATAAGCTTTCCATTGATGTATGGTTTGTTAGGATAATA
The DNA here is from genome assembly GCA_039654775.1 of Spinibarbus caldwelli. Classification (NCBI taxonomy): domain Eukaryota; kingdom Metazoa; phylum Chordata; class Actinopteri; order Cypriniformes; family Cyprinidae; genus Spinibarbus; species Spinibarbus caldwelli. Next base: position 1,460,419 of record CM077254.1, read on the forward strand.
CAATATTTGGCTGAGATACAACTATTTGAAAATCAAAAAAACAACAACAAAAAAAAAACAACAACAAAAAAAACATCTAAATATTGAGAAAATCACCTTTAAAGTTGTCCAAATGAAGTTCTTAGCAATGCATATTACTAATCAAAAATTAAGTTTTATATATTTACGGTAGGAAATTTACAAAATATCTTCATGGAACATGATCTTAATATCCTAATGATTTTTGGCATAAAAGAAAAATGGATCATTTTGACTCATACAATGTATTGATGGCTATTGCTACAAATATACCTGTGCTACTTATGACTGCTTTTGTGCTCCAGGGTCACATATATATTTACTCTTATTTTTTTATATTCTGTTAAATTACTCTGTACAGTCATTATATTTTTAAAAGCAAAATTAAACAGCAAATTTACAATATAGAAAATAAATATATTTTTTGTTCTTAATTATATAATTTATATACAAACATATGATGTCATAATAAAATATTAATGGTGTTACAAACAGACTATGTTTTCTTTATGTAAAAAGTAATTTTAATATATATATATATATATATATATATATATATATATATATAGTTTTTAATATATATTTATACTGTGTATTAATGTGTGTGTGTGTGTATATATATTATACACACAGACATATAGATACATATACATTATATACATTTACACAAACACACACTCTCTCTCTCACACACACACACACACACACTAATGGTGTTCCAAACAGACTTGATTATGATGCAACATACATTTATACATTTAATTATTTGCATATAGGACAGCACAAACGTAAATTTAGATTTCCACACACATTTCTAGAATTTAAGTAATGTAAAGAATGTGCAAGCAGAACTCTGAATTCTGTTTCTGTTCTCACATCTTCACGTCAAGAACACGGCCCGCTCATATTACAAACCAAAAACACGAGATATTATTTTCCCCCAGTCGGTTTGAGTCGCAGTGGAGCACGCAGATCTCGGTGTTTGTGATGAACTGGATAGAGTTACAGTACGGAGGAGAGAAACTCGAGTGTTTGTGCCGCTGCGGTGAATGCAGGGTCGCGTGTGACGTCAGCGCGCGAGAGAAAAACAAGCCTGATTCTGAGTTTTGGCGGACAGCGTTCAAAACGCCTCAGAAAATAACGGTCGGAAAAGGCGCGTTACCTGCAGTTCGGCCCGTTCCATCTCCCATTGCGCCCGTTCCACCTCGAACCGGGCCCACTCGTGCTGCAGAAAGTGTAAAATCCCCGGAATACTGTACTGAGCGCGGGCCGTTTCCCCGCCGCCGCCGTCGTCGCCCGGTTGAGGCGCTTTCGCTCCACCGGGAAGAACCGAGTTATTGTTGTTGTTGAAGAACACACCGGGGCCCGCCTGCTCGTCCATGGCTAGGCCGGGAATCGGAGGTCTGATCGACCGAACGGACGCTGGATTTCGTCCGAGAACGTGAAACGGGGCGAGCGCTCGACTCACCGCGCGCTGCTGCTGCTGCTGCTGTCACTTCATGACGTTTCCGCTAGCGCTGGGCGAGTCGCGAATGAATCGTTCTTGTGAATCGATTCGCTGAACTGAACCTCAGAAGAGAATCAGAATCAGAATTAGCTTTACTGCCAGGTATGTTCGCACATACGAGGAATTTGTTTTGGTGACAGAAGCTCCACAGTGAGACAGAATGACAGTGACAAGACAAGACACAGATAATAAACATAATAATATACAAATATACAAAATAGACAATGTGCAAAATAGCACAAACACAATATACAAAATAGACAATTTAGTATGTACAGGTATGTTAGGTGCAAATTTGAAATGTAATAAGTATGTGTGTTAAATAAATAAATGTATGATAGTGTTGTATGTTTCATGTTTATTAAGTGTTCAAATGTTCATGAGAACCTGTTGAACCGATCAGAGTGAATGAAATAAACAGCTGACAAATAGCCTAACATGGATTCGGACTATGGAGGGCCAAATTACTGAAAATTTAATCATTAAATAAATGTTGAAATATATAAATAAATCGTTAAATACATAATTATATACATAAATAAATGCATAAATAAATATTTCCATCTTTATTTGACCCTCTAACTCCAGTACTCTCTATTCTAATTCTATTTTATCTATTTGTTTTCTTTTTTATTTAAAAAACATGACCCTTTAAGACTTGCACTCTATTTGTTTTCTAACTGCTTGTTTTCTATAAAAAGGATCTCTAACACTAGCTTTCTCTATTCTTTTTCTATTCTATCTATTTGTTTTCTTTTGATCTATTATATAATTAACAACAACAACAACAACAACAACTAAAACCTTGCTATGTGTACTGCGTTAGGCTAACTGAGACTTGTCACAGCACTTGCTTATTATTGCACTTTTGTTAATTCTGATTGCTTCTATTGTCCTCATTTGTAAGTCGCTTTGGATAAAAGCATCTGCTAAATGACTAAATGTAATGTAAATGTAAATTATTCATTCGTCCATCCATTTATTTATTTCCTCCACATTCATTCATGATGTGCCGACAACCATAACCCTGAAAATGAAATGTGGAGGAGATAAATAAATATTTAAAAGAATGAGTTAATGAATAAATGAATAAATGAATTAATAAATAAATAAATGAATATATATATGAATGAATGAATGAATGGATGAATAAATGAGTGTATTTAACAATTAATTATGTATTTAACGATTAATTATATTTAACGATTAATTATGTATTTAACGATTTATTTACATATTTCAACATTTATTTAATGATTTAATTTTGAGTAATTTGGCCCTCCATATCAGACATTTCAAATTTTTAGCTTGAATTCTAATAGATGTGTAAGATGTAAAAAGCATATATTTTAGTGATGTGTCACATCACTAAAATGTTATTTATAATAATATATTTCTCTTTTGTATTTATATCACAATTTATTTTAATTGTATTGAAAATGATTTATGTGTATGTTAGCATATTCTGAGACGTTTTTCACCATTTTGAATCACTTTGTAGCAGTTAATTTCAGTATTATTGAGATACTATTATTTTTTATACTTATATTTATATTTTATTACATATATTTTATTTGTATATACTTATTCATTTTTATTAATATTTTGAATTGGTTTTTATTTTTATATTTTCCTTTTCATTTTAATTTTAGTTAAAGTTTTAATAATTTTGTTGTTTGTGTAGCTTTTTAAAATGTCTTTATAGTTTTTATACATTTTATTTAAATGTTATTTTAGTACATCAAGTTAAACTAAATGAAAATGAAAAATGTTGCTTTGGCAACTAACTGAAATAAAATAAGTATAGGCCTATGTTTATATATATATATATATATATATATATATATATATATATATATATATATATATATATATATATATTATTTATTTTTTATTTCAGTTAACGTTTATTTAGTTTGAAGTAACAAAAATATATTGCAATGGTTTATTTTGTAATGATTGCAGTATTCTGTGTAGTCTCTCATAAAAACTGTCTATAATATTTATATAAGAATTAGAAAATGTTGTTTATTGCTTGTGTGCAAAACTGTAAGGTGTAATGTTGGGAAAAAAACAACAACATTTGGCAATATTTTTCAGCAGGTAAGAAATGTATCTATCAAAAACATAACTTTGTCAGAATTCAGAAGTCAGAAAAAGCTTTATTGCCAAGTATGTTTGCACATACAAGGAATTTGTTTTAGTGTCACAAGCCACAGAGAAAACAACAACAACAGTACAGAAATAATAAAAAAATAAGATGAGAATAAAATATATAATAAGCTTTGGATAAAACGATTTCTACTAAATACTTTAAATACATTAAACTTAAAATATTAAAATATTTATCAAACAACAAAAAGTGCATGTAACTGGACGCATGTCTCAGTGAAGCCTTTAAAGAACCGACTCGTTCAAACGAACCGATTCTGTCAAAAGAATCGCGCTTCTCAAGGCTGGTTTCCGCTCATTTCACGCCCACAAGCAGGTCACAGATCGCTGCCAGCACGAAACGCTCTGATTGGACAGAACGAACAACTCGTAATGGAAACAGCCAATCAGAGGCGAGTGCGCAGAGCATCCTGGGACTTGTAGTTCGGATGCATTCCAAACATTCTCATTCCGAGTAATTGTTTATTGTTTGACTAGCTGTTAGCAATCTTGCAAAAACACCACATCAGCTGTCTAAGTAAAACCACAACTCGAAGACTAAAAAATGATCGATTTTGATAAATGTAGCCTAAATAAAAAATAAATTAAATAAAGACAATTTTTTGACGATAATCATCAATTTTATTACCACTAAAATAAGTATGTAAATGGATAACAGTACAGTAATTAATGAAAGAACGCAGGTTATACATGGATTAACATAATAACAGTCAAGCGAATGCTTGTGTCATAATTTCACAACGGATTCATTCGTTTAAGTGGTCATGTCATGTCATGCACGAACTGTTATACAACACAACAATACAAACCTCTGTGTTACACACCCATGTGTCTGTTTCTATGAAGGTGAAACCCGTGAACAACACAAAGATCCATTCAGAGCCTCATTTACCTGCGACATTGCAGGAATGTGTATCTTCATACTTATTATAGGCTACATAGCAGTTAGTATGTGTAGACAAAAACACATTAAATATTAAAATAAAAAAACCTTACACATGCAAACATCAGCACTTTGTATTATTGTCTATTTGAAACTGTTGATTTAATTATTATTAAATCGTGACGTGGGTAGCGTAAGCCGCGTGACGTCACGGCCGGCGCAGTATTTAATTAGTGTGTTAGTGCGCTTCAGAGTAATTAGTGCGCGCGCAGGTCAGATTGGTAACGCAACATGCCTCCACTGGAGAAAACGCAACTTCCCAAACCTTTCAAACAAAGGAAGAGTTTAGGTAAGTGTCTTTATATCACGCACTCGATTATTTAATGACATGCTGTGAAGTTTAAAAGCTGTCTTTGCTTTTTTTGTAATGTTGATCACCGATCAGTTACAAGGAAACAAGAGGTGGTGGGAATCCGAACTAAGTTTCCGACTAAAATCCCGGTAAGAAACGCCCGGTTCTGAGTTTGGTTCACCTCTTACCGGCTGTTTGCGTTAAACGGTGTGTATTTTAGGTGATTCTGGAGCGATATCAGAGAGAGAAGTACTTGCCGCCTCTGGATAAGACCAAGTTCCTCGTGCCCCAGGAGCTCACTATGACCCAGTTCGTGACCATCATCAGGTCTGTCATCAAATGTGTGCGGAGTCTCTTGAATTAAATTGTCACCTGACTGTCGAAAGTAACTTTTATTTCTTTCCAAACAAGCTTTTATTTTCTTTAAGGCGTGTAAAAACTGTATGCTATTTTGTTTTATCTTTTATTAATTTGACACTTTATGAATGATAAACTTTACTAATCTACAAAATGTGCAGTGTTTTTAATGTATCAAAGCTTCACAATCATAAAATTATTAAATAATTCTATCTATCTACACACTATTTGTTAAATATTAATACAAATAAGAATTAAATTTTAAACAGATTTACTTAAAGTATTTAATTTATGAATAAAGTTTGAAAAGTGTTTAAGTAAATGTTTAATTCATAAAATTAAATACAAATGATATTGTTTTTATGGATGTGAAAATTTAATATAAAATTTGTAGGTTTCTATATGCAGTAGTTTTTACATTCATAATGACTAAATTATGAACATTTTTAATTGTATTAAGGTTCTATGAATGTGACTCTTAATATGAAGAAATCTGTAATATGTAGTGTAGCTTTTCACATCCATATAAATATGAATAGTTAAAATTTATAACAAATATAAATGCATTTTATTGATTTAAAATTCTATGAATGTTAGTTAATTATATTAAAAAAAATCATGTGGATTTTAATATAATTTCACATTCATAGAATGTCATAAATTATCAGTGCATACAATTTATGAATGTGGAACTTAGACTTTTTATACATATATTCATGTTCATAAAATAAATGCAATTTAAATTAGAACAAATAAAAACTTTATTGTATTAATATTCTAAGAATGTGAAAATATTTAAAATCATTTGCAGTGTTTTTATTTATATATATAATTTGCATTCATATATCATAATATTAGTGCATATAATTTATGGATGTGAAACTTTTCATAGATCTGCGCTAGATCTATGCATGCAGAATTAGTAGATGATAGAGCATATAATACTGGTCATGTGTACTTCATGCATTTCTCATACTGCACTAGTATTGTTAGTAAGATCCAGTGAACAGCCCTGAGAATCTGCGAGGTGCTCGAGGCGTCAGCTGATCGTCACCTGGCTGGATTTAAGCGCTTTCTCACGCTGTGGCTTTTCCTCATGTCTGATCTGATTTCTCAGGAATCGAATGACCCTGATGCCCAATCAAGCTTTCTACTTGCTGATCAATAACTCTGGCATCGCCAGCATGTCTCTGACCATGGCTCAGCTCTATAAGGACCATAAAGATGAAGATGGCTTCCTCTACATGACGTACGCTTCACAGGAGATGTTTGGACACTGTAATACTAACAGGTGACGTGTGTCCAGTCGCCGTCGGGGGGGTCCAAGAGGTCTCATTTACTTCACTGAACTGTGATTAAGTATTTAAGTCTTTGTATATAATGTTAGCGTTTTAGATATACTATTCTTTTCTAATGTATGTTTTAATTGAGTAATAAAATCTTTAATTCATGCATCGGTCACTAGAGGGAGACGTTTGTTCATTCATATGCTGCAGAAGTCCTCAAATATGCCTGACTAATAAACTGAATGTCAGTCTTTCATTGGTTAATCGTGTGGTGATGGAAAATAAAGGATATTGTTTGTTTGATGCTGCACAAGGTTGCATTTGGGCGTCTTATTTGATTTTTTTTCCAAGGTTTTGTCTTTTAATTTGCAGTGTTAAAGCAAAGCATTTTCATTTATTTTTAAAAGCACTTCATTGCCTTGTAAAGAGAATTATTATTATTTATTTTTTTTTTTTTTTAAATGTTTGTACAAGGAGAATATTCTCAAGGTGTAAAACAGAATGTTTAAAGCTAGGAAGTCTACTTATGTGATTAACCCACTATATTAATGACTCCTTATGACCCATTTCTCAATACTTGCTTCAGTTTCAAAAATAATGTACAACAGCATCTGTGTGGGCTAAACTGTGGACCATTTATCATTGCTTTGGCATGAAATGCATTCACTGATTACATCTTTCAAATTTACTGTCAGACACAGAAACCTCCATCAAAACTATATACCTGTTTGCATGTTTCCAAACAACTGAACTTCAGAACTAAACTAAAGATTTGCTACATTTCTACAGTAATGTTCAAATACATCCCAAATCTAAACATTAAGTACTATCAAAATAAATGTATCTGAACACCTAAACAGGTGTTAGTCTTTTAATTTCATTACCAATTTAGGAATAATTTTGTGCAGTAATGTAAACATGGCTCATGTAGAGGGTTAATACTGGTGCTGTAAACCTTGAAAATGCTTGAATTTTGGGTAAAGTGCTTGAAACTGTGACTTGTAATTGGCTGTAATGACAATACTTTGTTCTATTAAATTGTTTAATTAGTAATTAATATTTTAAAATATCAATTAGTATATTTTAAAATATCAAAAGTGCAGAAGTATGCATATCAGTATGTACGGTGTTGGGGAAATTTTCTTTTAAAAGTAATGCATTACAATATTGTCACACTATAAAAAAGTACATTACTATTGCATTACTTAAGTGCTGGAAAAGCTTAAAAATGCACCTTAAAAGTGCTTGAATTTGACTTTGGAAAAAGTGTAAGAACCCTGCATGTAACATACTGTATACTACAGCAGAGAGTTGTCATTGAATGATTGATTTGAGACATGTATGAGGTGTTTTGGCAGTTTCAGTGCATTTTGGATGTGAAATTTACTGCTTTCCCAAGCTGAAATTGGGTAAGGATCACTGTGTGACAAGTATTGAGAAATGTGTCCTAGCGATCATAAAAACCATAATAAAATTCACTTCTGTATTATTTCAGCAGTTGCCAGCCTGCAGGTGGCGCTCTTGTGCTGTGATCGGCTCCTGTGTTCATTCTCCACTAACTGAGTTTCACCTGTGGGCATATTTAATGATTTAGGAGTGAATTCACTTCGTACGAGCAGAAAGGGTCAATTTAATTTGGGTGTCTCATTCTGTTAATGAGGATTATTTAGCTGTTCATTTGGTGGTGGATTATTGCGGATGCCTGGAGGATGTAGATTAGTATGATGGTCTGATAGCAGAAGTACATCTCTGGGGCTGTTCTTCACGCAGTGATTACATCTGAGTGATGTGTTTCCCTGTGAAGAGAGTTTGCTACTCTACAGCTAATGCTTTTCTGTACAACAACTGTGTTGCTTGCTTGTTAAAAGCACCATTTTAATATTTTGTTTCATAAATCATTTTCAGAAGCAGGTAGATACCAAGATACAGTTGTTCAGATGATAGATAGATAGATAGATAGACAGACAGACAGACAGACAGACAGACAAATAGACAAATAGATAGATAGATAGATAGTTAGACAGACAGACAGACAGATAGATAGATAGATAGATAGATAGATGGTTAGTTTGTTCTTGAGAATGTTTATGTTAGTTGATTGTATGAAGTGAATGTGAAGGTCTTTGAAGAGACTCTCTCTGTTGTTTGTCTGGTTAATGCCGCATGCTAATTAACAGCAGCTCTGAGATTCAGACTCTAAAGTTAATGAAGCCTGTTGTTCTTCTGCAGACCTCACTAAGATCCTCTGAACTTCTGGACCTGAAACACAAGAATGAACTTCACTCTTTACTGTGAGACTCCTGACTCTTCTAAAGAAATTTCAGGAGATAAAATCAATAAAAAATCAGCTCTTTAGAATTATATATAAAATATATACGTATATATATATATATATATATATATATATATAAGTATCGCTTTTCATTTATTCTCTTTCCTATTACTTGTTTCACTTCTCTTTCAATTTTTATAACCATTTCTTACTTGTATGTTTGGCACAGTTGTTTTTTTAGGATTACTGTTAAACTAATGTAGTTTGTTTTGTATATGTTATCTATTTTAATTTTAGTTACAGTTGTAGTAATGTTTGTCATTTTATTAGTTTTTTTTCTATTATGTCTGTATAAGTTATTAAGTTTTAGTTTTATTTAATTTGAGTTATTTTAGTACTTCAACAAACTACATGGAAATGAAATAATATTGAATTTATGGATGTGTGTGTGTGTGTGTGTGTACATACACGCAGTTGTTTTTGGTGTTTGGCTTAGTTTTATGTTAGAATCATTATTACACTCTTACACCTTTTGTTCTCTTAATATTTTGAATTGTTTGTAGCTTTATTTTGTTTTCATTTAAATGTTAAGTTTAGAAATTTTGTCATATGCATATCTCATTTTTATTTAATTAATTTTTTTAATGTGTGTGTATATATACTATTTATAAAGTTTTAGCTTTTAGTTTTGGGTCAGTTTTAGTTGTTTTAATACTACAATTGATTGTTTCTGTTGTCCTCATTTGTAAGTCGCTTTGGATAAAAGCATCTGTTAAATGACTAAAAGTAAAGTAAAGTAAATATATATTTTCTGGGGTCCATCATCTGTTCCTCTGCTGTAATCAAGGGTGTAGGTTTGATTTTGGCATTGGTGGGTTCATATCGGCCAACAACAGGCATTTTATTGTTTGATCAAAATTATTGTTAGGGACAATTTAGTGTCTGATATTGGTAAGGACATGTCATAGAATCTCTACTAAATTCTACAGCCTTGAAAACCATAACAAGCGATGTTCGATAAGAGAATAAATATTTACATTTACATATACATCTATTCATTTAGCAGACGCTTTTATCCAAATATAATTTGGATAATTTGTAATTTGTGTTTGTATATACGTAATTTGTGTTTCGTGCTAGCTAAATGTCACAAAATAAACAAAAATCTGTCTCTAAACCTCTCTTTTCTTTATTCAAAGTTGATCTAGACAAGTAGCCCACATGATCAAACAATGATCAAAGTCAGATTCAGTGATGTGTCAGGTTCGAAACACCCCTAGTCATAGAAAACCCCCTTGATGGCACTTTGAGCTTGATAGTTACTGAAATGTTGTATGGAAAGAAAGCTGAAAAACATCTCTTTCAAGCTTGAGTTGATGGAGTTGATATATGATTGACAGAAAAAAACATATTTAGTTAAAAGTGCCAAAAATAATAGCAAAACACCAGATGGAACCAGACCCTATAGTATTTGTGCATAGACTGAATACAAGCACTTAACCATCCACACTCTTAAACCAACGCGCACACGCACACGCACACACACTTACTTCCCAATCTAGTTGTCCAATAAACCTGCCATTTTACATTACTAATAATATTTGACAAATTGCTTTGTTTCTCTTTTGTAAGAGGCTTTGGATGTGATAGTCTGCTAAATGCATAAATGTAAAATGAAACTGCAAATGTTGCTATTTTAAACACTAATAGCAGTACAGTAAAATGTCTCAAGAATCAGTGAGTTTTTTTTCTGGCACAAAACAGTGAGAATATAAATTAGGATGATAATTTCAAATCCAAACATATTAAGTTACACTAAAAACATTATATACCCAAATATTTATTAAAATGGTTTTGTTAATTGCAATAAAACTAAAATAAATAAAATGCATTTAAGATGAAAAACTACAAATGTTGAAATGTTTCTAAAAAATGAGAAATGTTGCCAGAGCTAAAAAAAAAAAAACGTTTATGCTTATAAAGAAGTGCTAAAATAACTAAAACTGGAATAAAATTAAGCTATAGAAATATAAATATAATAGAAATATAAAAAACTAATAAAAATGCACATAGCAAAATTACTCAAATTAAAATGAAATAAAAAAATGGCAATTCAAATATTATTAAATACTATAATAATTATAATTATATATATATATATATATATATATATATATATATATATATAAAAGTAAAATATCACTAGTTGCAATTGCAGTAAAATACAGTAGGATTTTTGGCTGGAGATATAAATCTATAACAACTGTAGATTTATTTTGACTTTAGGTTTGTTTGCAGTCCTATCTAGATGCCGATATTCAAAATCCCAAACTCTAATTTTTTTTTCAAATATTATTTTAGTATGCTTTACAAAAAATGCAGTTTCAGTCTTTTTTACTTGAAAATTGCATCTTTAATTCAATGAGTTACCTGCCATTTCTTTGAAACGATTTGTGAAATTTCCTACACAAATTTCTTTTTCCCCCAGCATAAATCAGACTAGTTCTGAAAGTATAATTTTTTTTCATGGACATTTTATCATAAGAAACACAAACAGCATCTCAGTGACCTCTGACCTCGGCTGACACACAATGGCTCGTGTTCAAATCAAAGGACAGCAGGAGACATTAATAATTCACTCACACTCTTCGGGAAACATAGTGACATCAGTGCTCCCACCATGCCTCAGAGAGCGGGTCAGGTGACCACAGATCATACGCTGCAGATGAATGAATATTTCATAACCGTCCCTGGAGGTCTGTAGAAAGAACACATGATTTTTTAATGGGACAGGGGCTTTAATGAGTCGTGTGTGGATGATGTAAACGCTCCATCAGCTTCTGCTTTAAGTGCTTCCTGATGTCTATAATGTGTTATGAGGTGTTTCGCTTCACAATTAGCAAACAACATCATTAAGAACAAGTCGTCATCATCATCATCATCATCAACATCATCATCATCAAGTGTGTGGCCCTTTTGAAGCCTCTCTCTTGGGTTTATTTTACTCTTCAGAATGAGTGAATTTGACTGTTTTATGGCAAATAGAGATAAAAACGGTTCACTTTAGATGTGCTGCGTTAGATCTTTCACTACAGAAGTTACACTGAAACAGCTGAAACATTATGTGCATTACTGTACATGCTGTTTTATATAATGATTGTGTGTTGTGGAAAAAAGACCCAAAACAAGAAACTAGATTTTCAGTTTCTGAATTAAATGTGACAGTTTGCCTTTGCTAAATCTGCTGGTAAAATTAAAGCAATATATATATATAATAAAATAGCATATTATATAAAATATTAAAAATTAATATATATAATATATGATTTTATATATAACATGCATATTGAAACATAACAATGTGTAATGAAAAATAATAGGCTGTATGTCATTGTATATATAATGAAAATGTGGCCAAGTATGGTGTGTCCCATTCTCAGAATTTGTGTTATGCATTTCACCCATCCAAGTGCACACACACACACACACCTGGAGAACTGATATATGTTGTTTGATATATTAAAACAATACCTAAACAACTTTTTTGCACACAACATTTATATACAATATATTTTATATTATGTTAAGCATACTATTATATAACTACATAAATATATATATATATATATATATATATATATATATATATATATATATATATATTATAAAAAAAATAGCTATTATGAAACATTTCTTGCACACAACATTTATATATATATATATATATATATATATATATATATATATATATATATATATATATATATATATATATATATATATATAATTAAAAATAGTTTGATATATTAAAAAACAAAGTATCTCCCTTTGGAGTGGACTTTGAGATTTGTAACTTTGTAGATCTTTTTTATGCCCAAACATACACACTACACACTGACTAAAATTCAAAAGGTGAAAAAGCATAAAGGACCCCTTTAAAACAATAGCTATTACCAAATATTTTACACAATATTTATATATAATAAAAAATGTCTACTATATTTACATATATATATATATTAATTAATTAGACATTTTATATACATATACACACATTTGAAAAATATTGGTAAGTGTTCTGGCTTTACAGATATCATTGGATCAGAGAGCAAAGCTAAAATCCCAAGTGAGTTTGTGGCAAAGCAGCAGGTTTGCTGATACACTGAAACACCTGCTGACAACCGTCTGTCACACACACACACACACACACACACACACACACAGGTACAGTACATCTGTTGCTGTCTCTTGATTCTCAATGTGATTATGAATCCATACACATGACACACATATGGCTTTACCTTCTCATTTGTCAGATGTGTGGATCAAGCAACGGGTCACAGTGAGGCATTTCACTCAATGTGAGACACAATAATGACCTGCAAAGAAAAACAGACCAAAAATGCATCTATCATATACTAAATACAGTTTGGTGGCTGGTAAATGTTCTGAAATCTGTGCTTGTCACAACACACCTGAACAGCGGTCTGTAGGTGGCAGTATTGATCCAGCGAAACAAACGTCTCTTTCTGTCTGACTCCAGTCTGAGATCAGCTTTAGATTGTCTTATTATAGGGAGATGAGAGGGTCTGTATTACTTAGTATTAGAGAAAGCGTAACGGTCAACTTGATTCACTTGTGCCTTAATAACCAATCACATTACAGCCTTGACGTCACTGAATTTCAGTCAGAGTCGTGCGACACTCAATCACTGTTTACGGATCCCATAGGAATGAATCGGAAGAGCCGTAAACTGAATTCCACCTGTTGCAAAAAGTCAGTGATTTCTCTTATAAAACAGCATTTTTTTTTGGTGTAAATTCTAAAAATAGTTAAATCCAAAAGAACTGTTTAGTGTAAAACATGTTGAAGATTAGCAGGTAGGCTGTTTATTCATTAAATGATGTTTATTCAGCGCAGTGAAGCCTCTCCTCCATTGACATCCATTCAAAAAAACGGCCTCTGGTCTCCTTTCTGTTAGCATTAGCCATTACGCTTTTTTGGCTAAAGGTTGCAGGCTTGCCTTCTAGTGGCTTTGGGCGCTGTTTCGGACACGATGACTTCATAGGAGCCCTGTGAGTGTGTTTATGTGATGTGGGACAGTAAATCATCGTTCAGACCCTCACGGACCTCCAGCAACAAAGCACACACGTGTGAATTGAAAGCGGAAGTTTAGTCTGGTGCCATTAATGCAGACAGTTGCAGCTAATGCGTTTGGCTGCTAATGGACATGGCCAGCATTTACAGAATGGATACTGCACAATAGTTATATATATATATTTTTTAATTTTCTATAAAAAAAATACTTTTATGTATAGCTGTTATGCATTTTGATATAAATAACTTGTGTGCAAAAAATTGTCTGCACATAGTATATATACAGTAAAAATTAACTAAAAAATAACGTGTGCAAAAATGTTTTTGCACATGTATACAGTAAAAATTAACTGATTATATATAATAAAAATTAACTGAAAATTATACTACATATAAACAATTATTAAATATGTAGTATATATACATTTATTCATTTATTTTCATAATAAGTAATATAAGTATTTAATATTTATTTTATATAATATATATTGTATACAGTGGTGGTACAGTTAAAAGTTTGAGGCACTTGTGTACAAATGCTGTAAAATGAGGATGCTGTCAAAAATAATGTCATAAATAGATGTTCTTTATCAATTAACTTCTATTAACTAAATTAAATCAAAATTTGGTGTTAGCATCCTTTGTGTTTAAAGCAGCTTTTGCCCTCAGATCTCTGTGTGGAGCAAACAAAAGTCTCACTGGATTATTACAATTAATGGCAAAATGAATGTTTGGAAATGTAAACTGATATTTCCTACTGACACACTACATCAAAAGATAGAAATAACTGACTTAAAACTATTTCTTACCTGGTGAAAATACTAGTGTTCTAACCATTTTGGCCACCACTGTATATTATTATTTTTTTATTTTTTACTATTTTTTATAAATATTAACTTTTATATATAACTTATATATTGTATGTGGTTTGGGAACTTTTTAGTTTTATTAGTTATATTTAAGAGCAAATTTATGAACTTAATTTAATATTGTCACCCTAATTACAATGCTCATTGTGCTATAAATACTTCTCTGAGTCTGACTGCAGAACTGAATTATATTTATAAAGATATTTCCACCTTTAATGAGTTCAGTGTAGTTTCCGAGGCTGTAATCCTCTGGAATGCTGCATCTGACCTCTGACCCCTGACCTCCTTTATTGAGATCATGTGAACAAGAGAGAAGGAAAAATAAGGGATAACAAAGTCATGGGGAAGAAAATGAGGTCAGACAGAAGATGAAGGAAACCCGAGTGATTTCTGAGCCGTTAACGGTCCAGACGCTCTCAGCGGAGCATCACATGATCAGAGGTGTGTGGATGTCATGAGCATTGCAACCTTCACCGCTGCATCTTTGAGCTCCAGCCAAACTGTCAGCAACAAATAAAATCATAACCATATCTACTAAAGCCTGTCAAAAATCATCAATCCACACCTACTGAAGCCTGTTTCTGCCACAGAATAAAAAAATAAAAGGCTAATTGCGACTTTTTATCTAACAACTTGGAGGTTTTTTTTTTTATTTCTGAGAAATGCAAAATACAAATGGAAATGCAAAATATAAACTCACAATTCTTACTTTCTCACAATTCTGAGTTTATCCTGAATTCTGAGTTTATATCTTGTAATTCTGAATTTATACCATAATTCTGAATTTATATCTCATAATTCTGTTTATATCTTGTAATTCTGAGTTTATATCTTGTATTTCTGAGCTTACATCTCATAATTCTGAGTTTATATCTGAGTTTATATCTCATAATTCTGTTTATATCTTGTAATTCTGAGTTTATATCTTGTATTTCTGAGCTTACATCTCATAATTCAGAGTTTATATCTCATAATTCTGAGTTTATATCATAATTCTGAGTTTATATCTCGTAATTCTGAGTTTATATAGTGTAATTCTGAGTTTATATCTCACAATTCTAAGTTTATATCTCATAATTCTGAGTTTATATCTTGTACTTCTGAGTTTATATCTCATAATTCTTAATATCTCAAAATTCTGTTTATATCTTGTAATTCTGAGTTTATATCTCACAATTCTGAATATCTCATAATTTTGTTTATATCTTGTAATTCTGAGTTTATATCTCACAATTCTGAGTTTATATCTCGTAATTCTGAGTATATATCTTGGAATCCTGAGTTTATATCTCGTAATTCTGAATATCTCATAATTCTTTTTATATCTTGTAATTCTGAGTTTATATCTCACAATTCTGAATATCTCATAATTCTTTTTATATCTTGTACTTCTGAGTTTATATCTCATAATTCTGAATATCTCAAAATTCTGTTTATATCTTGTAATTCTGAGTTTATATCTCACAATTCTAAGTTTATATCTCATAATTCTGAGTTTATATCTTGTACTTCTGAGTTTATATCTCATAATTCTGAATATCTCAAAATTCTGTTTATATCTTGTAATTCTGAGTTTATATCTCACAATTCTGAGTTTATATCTCGTAATTCTGAGTATATATCTTGGAATCCTGAGTTTATATCTCACAATTCTGAATATCTCATAATTTTGTTTATATCTTGTAATTCTGAGTTTATATCTCACAATTCTGAGTTTATATCTTGTACTTCTGAGTTTATATCTCATAATTCTGAATATCTCAAAATTCTGTTTATATCTTGTAATTCTGAGTTTATATCTCACAATTCTGAGTTTATATCTCACAATTCTGAGTTTATATCTTGTACTTCTGAGTTTATATCTCATAATTCTGAATATCTCAAAATTCTGTTTATATCTTGTAATTCTGAGTTTATATCTCACAATTCTAAGTTTATATCTCATAATTCTGAGTTTATATCTTGTACTTCTGAGTTTATATCTCATAATTCTGAATATCTAAAAATTCTGTTTATATCTTGTAATTCTGAGTTTATATCTTGTATTTCTGAGCTTACATCTCATAATTCTGAGTTTATATCTGAGTTTATATCTCATAATTCTGTTTATATCTTGTAATTCTGAGTTTATATCTTGTATTTCTGAGCTTACATCTCATAATTCAGAGTTTATATCTCATAATTCTGAGTTTATATCATAATTCTGAGTTTATATCTCGTAATTCTGAGTTTATATAGTGTAATTCTGAGTTTATATCTCACAATTCTAAGTTTATATCTCATAATTCTGAGTTTATATCTTGTACTTCTGAGTTTATATCTCATAATTCTGAATATCTCAAAATTCTGTTTATATCTTGTAATTCTGAGTTTATATCTCACAATTCTGAATATCTCATAATTTTGTTTATATCTTGTAATTCTGAGTTTATATCTCACAATTCTGAGTTTATATCTTGTACTTCTGAGTTTATATCTCATAATTCTGAATATCTCAAAATTCTGTTTATATCTTGTAATTCTGAGTTTATATCTCACAATTCTGAGTTTATATCTCACAATTCTGAGTTTATATCTTGTACTTCTGAGTTTATATCTCATAATTCTGAATATCTCAAAATTCTGTTTATATCTTGTAATTCTGAGTTTATATCTCACAATTCTAAGTTTATATCTCATAATTCTGAGTTTATATCTTGTACTTCTGAGTTTATATCTCATAATTCTGAATATCTAAAAATTCTGTTTATATCTTGTAATTCTGAGTTTATATCTTGTATTTCTGAGCTTACATCTCATAATTCTGAGTTTATATCTGAGTTTATATCTCATAATTCTGTTTATATCTTGTAATTCTGAGTTTATATCTTGTATTTCTGAGCTTACATCTCATAATTCAGAGTTTATATCTCATAATTCTGAGTTTATATCATAATTCTGAGTTTATATCTCGTAATTCTGAGTTTATATAGTGTAATTCTGAGTTTATATCTCACAATTCTAAGTTTATATCTCATAATTCTGAGTTTATATCTTGTACTTCTGAGTTTATATCTCATAATTCTGAATATCTCAAAATTCTGTTTATATCTTGTAATTCTGAGTTTATATCTCACAATTCTGAGTTTATATCTCGTAATTCTGAGTATATATCTTGGAATCCTGAGTTTATATCTCGTAATTCTGAATATCTCATAATTCTTTTTATATCTTGTAATTCTGAGTTTATATCTCACAATTCTGAATATCTCATAATTCTTTTTATATCTTGTACTTCTGAGTTTATATCTCATAATTCTGAATATCTCAAAATTCTGTTTATATCTTGTAATTCTGAGTTTATATCTCACAATTCTAAGTTTATATCTCATAATTCTGTTTATATCTTGTAATTCTGAGTTTATATCTCACAATTCTGAGTATATATCTTGTACTTCTGAGTTTATATCTCATAATTCTGAATATCTCAAAATTCTGTTTATATCTTGTAATTCTGAGTTTATATCTCACAATTCTGAGTTTATATCTCACAATTCTGAGTTTATATCTTGTACTTCTGAGTTTATATCTCATAATTCTGAATATCTCAAAATTCTGTTTATATCTTGTAATTCTGAGTTTATATCTCACAATTCTAAGTTTATATCTCATAATTCTGAGTTTATATCTTGTACTTCTGAGTTTATATCTCATAATTCTGAATATCTCAAAATTCTGTTTATATCTTGTAATTCTGAGTTTATATCTCACAATTCTGAGTTTATATCTCGTAATTCTGAGTATATATCTTGGAATCCTGAGTTTATATCTCACAATTCTGAATATCTCATAATTTTGTTTATATCTTGTAATTCTGAGTTTATATCTCACAATTCTGAGTTTATATCTCGTAATTCTGAGTATATATCTTGGAATCCTGAGTTTATATCTCGTAATTCTGAATATCTCATAATTCTTTTTATATCTTGTAATTCTGAGTTTATATCTCACAATTCTGAGTTTATATCTTGGAATCCTGAGTTTTTACCTCGTAATTCTGAATATCTCATAATTCTGTTTATATCTTGTAATTCTGAGTTTATATCTCACAATTCTGAGTTTATATCTCGTAATTCTGAGTATATATCTTGGAATCCTGAGTTTATATCTCATAATTCTGAATATCTCATAATTCTGTTTATATCTTGTAATTCTGTTTATATCTCACAATTCTGAGTTTATATCTCACAATTCTAAGTTTATATCTTGTAATCCTGAGTTTATATCTCACAATTCTGAGTTTTTATCTCACAGTTCTAGGTTTATCACAATTCTGAGTTTATATCTTAAAATTCAGACTTTTTTCTCACAATTCTTAATTTGAAAAAAGTAATTATAAATGATTAATTTTATAATTATTAAAAATACAAGAAATAATCATATTTTATTAATAATAATTATTAATATTATTATTAATATTATTACTATACTACTATTGCTATTACTATTTTATAATTATTTTTATAAAAATAACTAGATTTTCTTAAAGAAAAATCAAACTGTATGGCCATCAAACCCACACTGATGAACATTGTCTTCTTGAGAGTAATATACACAGACGGTCAAAATAAGACCAGAACATGTATTAAGAAACCAGATTTAATTCTCGAATTCTTAATTCTCGGTTCTGAGCTCAGACCAGGATTTGTTTAATTTCTGTGAGCTTGACATTTTATCATCACGGTGGAACCTGTTCACAGTCCGGGTCAAGCAATCAGATGTGGGATGTATTGTGTTTTTAGAGGAGAGGACACAGGAGCTTCAGTCTCTGCTCACAGTATCCGTTTCCATCACTTTAACCGATGATGTCATGTGCATCCCATGAGGCTGTGCTTCTGTTTCACCATTGCTTCAATTATTTACAGTGTTTAATTGAATCAGTCGAAGCAGAGAGAGTCCCGGTGAAACCGTATCCGCTCTCAGGCCCGTCCGAGAGTATCGGTGCTCGACATCAATGATTCTGTGATTGCGCATGCGCGGGAAATGAAACGCAGCAGTTCGGGTCGGATCTCTCACCCACACAAACAAAGCGAGCCGAATACAAACAGAAATGCAGGAAAACTTGCATACGCACACAGAGCTGCAGATGTGAACACAAACACGAGCTCAAACAAACAAACACGCATCTGTTCTGTGCCCTCCTGATTTTACCTCGACCTCTAACGCTATTAAACTACCATCTGCTGCACTGATTTACACCTCAACACATTATTTGTCTTCATTTCACTGATTTTAATATTTAATGCATATATATATATATATATATATATATATATATATATAGTTAGTTTTGTCAACTTCTAAACACTGTAATGTTTTGCGAGCAGGAGGGGTTAAAAACGAGAGAGCTCGGTGACGTCAGCTGAAAGGAAAGTCATTTCAGAAGCGATTATCCAAAGAAAATAAACACATTATTTCTTGGATTGCACTCATTATTTAACATCTTTTAAATGTGTATATTATGCATATACATTTTAAATGCATTTATTATTTTTAATTTTAAATGCACATCTATAGGCTAATTAGTTTTGTCAACTTTTAAACACTATTATTAAATTATTTAAACTTTTTAATGCATATATTATGATTTTGAAATGCCTATAGGGTTAGTTTTGTCAACATTGTAACACTATTATAATGTTTTACAAGCATGAGGGGTTAAAAAATAAGAGAGCTGCGTAATGTCAGCTGAAAGTCATTTCTGAAGTGCTTATACAATGAAAAGAAACAACATATTTGACTTTCATATATATATATATATATATATATATATATAGGTAGATAGATAGATAGATAGATAGATATACACACACACACACACACACATTTGAAATGCATTTATTTAAATATTATAAATTTATTTATTTATTTAAATATATGCATTTATAAGTGCATATATAGAGTTAGTTTTGTCAACAGTACAATTTATTAACATAAGTGTTAAATAAATGAAATGTGACCAATTTGTTAACAAATAAAATGCAACAAAAACAAACATTAACATAAATTAATGAAATGTAACAAATGTATTAATATGAATAAATAAAATGTAACAAATTTATTATATTAACTACATATGCATGTTACTATTAATTATATCAGATATCAATTACATATACAGTGGGGCAAAAAAGTATTTAGTCAGCCACCAATTGTGCAAGTTCTCCCACTTAAAAAGATGAGAGAGGCCTGTAATTTTCATCATAGGTATACCTCAACTATGAGAGACAAAATGAGAAAAAAAAAAAAATCCAGAAAATCACATTGTAGGATTTTTAAAGAATTTATTGGTAAATTCCTCGGTAAAATAAGTATTTGTTCACCTACAAACAAGCAAGATTTCTGGCTCTCACAGACCTGTAACTTCTTCTTCTTCTCACAGACCTGTAACTTCTCTGTCCTCCACTCGTTACCTGTATTAATGGCATCTGTTTGAACTCGTTATCAGTATAAAAGACACCTGTCCACAACCTCAAACAGTCCAACTCCAAACTCCACCATGGCCAAGACCAAAGAGCTGTCAAAGGACACCAGAAACAAAATTGTAGACCTGCACCAGGCTGGGAAGACTGAATCTGCAATAGTTAAGCAGCTTGGTGTGAAGAAATCAACTGTGGGAGCAATTATTAGAAAATGGAAGCCATACAAGACCACTGATAATCTCCCTCGATCTGGGGCTCCACGCAAGATCTCACCCCGTGGGGTCAAAATGATCACAAGAACTGTGAGCAAAAATCCCAGAACCACACGGGGGGACCTAGTGAATGACCTGCAGAGAGCTGGGACCAAAGTAACAAAGGCTACCATCAGTAACACACTGCGCCGCCAGGGACTCAAATCCTGCAGTGCCAGACGTGTCCCCCTGCTTAAGCCAGTACATGTCCGGGCCCGACTGAAGTTTGCTAGAGAGCATTTGGATGATCCAGAAGAGGATTGGGAGAATGATGAAACCAAAATAGAACTTTTTGGTAAAAACTCAACTTGTCGTGTTTGGAGGAGAAAGAATGCTGAGTTGCATCCAAAGAACACCATACCTACTGTGAAGCATGGGGGTGGAAACATCATGTTTTGGGGCTGTTTTTCTGCAAAGGGACAAGGACGACTGATCCGTGAACCACACGTGAACCACGTGTAAACGAAGGAATGAATGGGGCCATGTATCGTGAGATTTTGAGTGAAAACCTCCTTCCATCAGCAAGGGCATTGAAGATGAAACGTGGCTGGGTCTTTCAGCATGACAATGATCCCAAACACACCGCCCGCAACGAAGGAGTGGCTTCGTAAGAAGCATTTCAAGGTCCTGGAGTGGCCTAGCCAGTCTCCAGATCTCAACCCCATCGAAAATCTTTGGAGGGAGATGAAAGTCCGTGTTGCCCAGCGACAGCCCCAAAACATTACTGCTCTAGAGGAGATCTGCATGGAGGAATGGGCCAAAATACCAGCAACAGTGTGTGAAAACCTTGTGAAGACTTACAGAAAACGTTTGACCTCTGTCATTGCCAACAAAGGGTATATAACAAAGTATTGAGATGAAATTTTGTTATTGACCAAATACTTATTTTCCACCATAATTTGCAAATAAATTCTTTAAAAATCCTACAATGTGCTTTTTCTGGACTTTTTTTTTTTTTTTTTTTTTTCTCATTTTGTCTCTCATAGTTGAGGTATACCTATGATGAAAATTACAGGCCTCTCTCATCTTTTTAAGTGGGAGAACTTGCACAATTGGTGGCTGACTAAATACTTTTTTGCCCCACTGTATATTTTAAATGCATTTATTTTAAATGCATGTATAGAATTAGTTTGGTCAACTTTTAAACATTATTATATTGTTTTGCAAGCATGAGGAGTTGAAAAAAATAAGACTATTCATTACTTTTTGGATCTAGCTCATTATTTAACAATTGAATTATTTACATTTTAAATGCATGTATAGAGTTAGTTTAGTAAACATTTCAACACTATTATATTGTTTTTGTGAGCATGAGAGGTTAAAAAATAACTCATTATTTCATAGATTTCACTCATTATTTCACCCTTTTAATGCACATCTGTATAATTTCAATTTTAAATGCATATATTGAGTTTTGGCATCTTTTTGGAGCAAACTAACTTACAAACACTTGTAATTAAATAAAGAAAAATTTGAATTTACAATATGTTCCTTTTTAAACAGCAACAAAAAGCACAGGGCCCAACAGAGCTACAGTTGTGCGCATAAACTAATGAAATGATAGAGATAATGCAGCAGTCACTGCTGTTTATTCTGAATACTGCTTGAGTGGTTTGGACTGCGTGTCTTGTGAGGCTCAGGATATTTAAAGCAGCGTTTATTACTTCACCACACCAAACCCAAGAGGAAAGATGCAGCGACTGAATGAGCTGGTTCGCTTTCCAACATCAGCGGCCGCTGGAAGAGTGAAGTCGAGTCTAGAGAGCATATTCATCATTCACTCTCTCAACACAAAGACAGGCCTTGTCTCCTGCCCAACACACATCAGCGCTTCTCCTCTCCGCTCATCCCACTGGAGACTCGCTTTCCAGAGCACAGAAGAATAACCTTTAGCAGCTGCTGGAGACATGATGGGCATCTCGCTGCTAATGGAGTCATTCTGCACTGAAACCGACTGAACTCCTGCCAGACGGCAAAGCAGAAAGAAAGTCACTCAGAAGCGTTTGCTAACTTCATTCATAGCATGTCTTTTGGACTTGTGCAATGGTAATATGGTATTCTCTGAATTACATTGGAGTACCAGGTAAATACCTTAGTATATGAATACGGTAATCAGTCAGTAAAATGGTATATATCTGAGTATGCTGGAAAACCATCACTGTCTGTACCATGGTATAATCACAGTACTATTCATTAGCATAAATGTTAAATAAATAAATAAAATTTAACAAATTTATCAAGGAAAATAAATAAAAAGATATTTAAGGTATATATTAACAAATAAATTACTGAATAAATTATTAAATTAATGAAATGTAACAAATTTATGAAAATAAATAAACTAATAAAATGAAATGTTACACATTTCTTAAATAAATGTAACAAATTTACTAATACAAATAAATAAAATAAATGAAATTTACTGAATGTAATAAATAAATAAACATATTAATATAAATAAATAAAATGTAACGTATTAACAAATATATTAATAAATACATTAAAATAAATAATAAATCAATAATGTAACAAACAATACAAATGTATTAAAATAAACAAACAAACAAAATGTAACAACTGTATATGAACAAATGTATAAATAAATGAATAAATAAATAGATAACTAAATAAATGTGATATGCTGTCATAACTCCAGCTGCATGAAATGCATGTGTGCAACAGTTAAATACACCAAAGCTAAAAACTAAATTGTTAAATTTTCACATCACACTAATCAAGTATAAAAATAACTTAAATTTACGATTTAAATATGCTATCAAGAGTGATGTTGTAAGTTTGTGTGGTTGGAGCAGAAAACAGAAGCTCTGAGAATGTGATGAAGTGTGTCTTTGGGCAAGAAAGGCAGATGCCTGGCCCGACATCAGCTCATAACTCCAATCCAACTCAAATACCTACAGCGAGAGGGAGGGGGAACCATAAACTAACAATTTCCTGAAAACACACTTTCCTTAAATCCCTCTAAAGCTTTAAACCACACACACACACACACACACGCACGCACTCGCCCCGACAGGCCTCTGTCACTCCTGACTGTGTAAGAGGTTATTTTTGACAGACTTCCACTTCTTCACACAAAGCAGAGAGCATTTGAGCTTTAGTTTGACTTTTTCAGCTGTTCTCAAACAAACATTCAAACTGTGTTCAAAAACACATAAGCTGCCAACATACATAAACAGATGCCTTCGAAGGTCCAAAACACACACTCCATGAATGCAATGACTAGATGTATAAGCTTGATTTCATGCATTTGCGAATTATCAAATTTGTCAGACTGCAATAACAACACTATAGCATATAAAATATGTAAGTGATAAGTGTGTCATATGAAGCAAAGGCTTGATGTTAACAATAAAATTTTTAATAAATCATTTTCAGTACTGAATGCAATATTTATATCACAGTGTCTTGTTTTTAGAGAATGAGCTTTGTGCAACAGTATGCACTGCAAAAAATTTTTTGTAAATAAAACAAATATAATTGAAGTACCTTTTACAAAAAAAAAAAAAAAAAAAAAATCAGTCTTTTTACTTCAACACTTCACTGTTTCTTTGTAATTATTGCTGAAATTTACTAGCAATTTCTGAGTGAAAATAGTTTTTAAGCATAAAATACAACACTTCAATACCTTAAAGTGCGGTCTAGGAAGGTGGCTCTGTAGGTTTTGGAAACTGCATTGGGGAGGTTAGAGAAAGGGCTGGTTACTCACTGTGGGCCAGTCAACTGCTCTACTTTCCATTAATGGTAACTGGAGCTAATCTGAAGTGTATGAAGGGTCAGGCTGTTCAACAGACCACAACACAGATCCGACTGTAATCTCTCTCCTGCACGCAAGCTGGATCTCTGAGCTGAGAGAGAGACAGAACGAGGATTACAGCAGAATCAAACCATTATTTTACACCCCTGTGTGTTTACATATGACATACACCTTCAGATGAAGTCCATGTCCTGCTGTATGGATGCCAATATTCACTTTTATTGTGGTGCAGGTCAATTTGACCTGCTATTTTTAAACTGCTTGAAACACTGGTTAAACTATTTGTTTCTTCTTGAAATTTTGTGACTTTTTCTCATTTAGGGTCATGAATGTGATCCTATGTTTTGACACTTAAATGTGTTTGGAAAGGCTGTACAAATTTGGACGACTGTAACTGTGTTCATAAATAAATAAAATGTAACAAATAAAACAAACTGCTTAAAATACTGGTTAAACTGTTTGTTTCTTCTTGAAATATTGTGACTTTTTTTATTTAGGGTCATGAATGTGACCCTAAGATTTGACACTTAAATGTATTTGGAAAGGCTGTACAAATTTGGACGACTATAACTGTGTTCATAAATAAAATATAACACATAAAACAACCTGCTTGAAATTGTGGTTAAATTAATTTTTTTCTTCTTGAAATGTTTTGACTTTTTCTCATTTAGGGTCATGAATGTGATCCTAGGTTTTGACACTTAAATGTGTTTGGAAAGGCTATACAAATTTGGACGACTATAACTGTGTTCATAAATTAATAAAATGTAACAAATAAAACAAACTGCTTAAAATGCTGGTTAAACTATTTGTTTCTTCTTGAAATATTGTGACTTTTTCTCATTTAGGGTCATGAACGTGATCCTGCGTTTTGTGAATTGTTTGCAAATGCAAATTTGAGTGATTATGATTCAATTGTGTTCATAAAAAACGTAACAAATAAAACAAACTGCTTAAAATGCTGGTTAGACTATTTATTTCTTCTTGAAATTTCGTGACTTTTTCTCATTTAGGCTCATGAACGTGATCCTAAGTTTTGACACTTAAATGTGTTTGGAAAGGGTGTACAAATTTGGATGACTATAATTATGTTAATAAATAAATAAATAAAATGTAACAAATAAAACAACCTGCTTAAAATGCTGGTTAAACTACTTTAAAATTTTGTGACTTTTTCTCATTTAGGGTCATGAATGTGACCCTAAGTTTTGACATATGAATGTGTTTTGGAAAGGCAAATTTGAGTGACAACAATGGTGTTGTGCGGTCAAATTGAGCTCCATTGGTTTCCATGCAATTTGCCAAAAATCTGTATTTTGAAAAACAGCAAAGAGTCAGGTAAAAAGCCTTTGTTGTAGCTTCTCATTAACTAAAATATGAAATACATGAGAACTTATGAAATTTAAGACTCAAAGTTGACTCAAAATTGAAGACTCGTCTTCTCAATGCTCATACAGGGAGAATTTGTCATTTCACAGACAAAACTCTGTGAAAGGATGATTTTGGTTGTTTGTTTTTTGGATCTCAATTGCTAGTCTGTTGCAGTACTGAAAAGAAGCATGAGAAACAAATGTACAGTAACCCTAACAAAGGTTTGAGAATCAGATATAACAAAAATGCAATGGCTCAGCCCGATCTTACGGCAATTTGTACATATTTCACGAGATGGCTAATTCATACAAATTCGTACGACCTCACTCGTACAAATTCATACGATTTTTGCTATATCGTATGTATTTTACGAGTTGCACAATTCATATGAATTTGTACGAATGACCTACACCTAAACCCCCCCTAAACCTACCCGTCACTGGGGTTTAGACAAATCGTACAAAATCGTACGGTCGTACGAAGGTCGTACGAATTAGCCACCTCGTAAAATACGTACAAATTGGTCGTGAGATAGCGTTGAATGGCTATATACACCAAGCACAAATAGCGATAAATACTGTTTACAAAGTACAAATAACGTTAGATGCTATTTATACTTATGCTAGTTGTAGTCATTTGCACCTGGTCACAAGTAATCATGACAAAGCAAAAAAAAATAAATAAATAAATAAAAACATCAAAAAAGTCATTATTTTGTGTCTGTGCAGTTAATTTTGAACATTAACATTTGTGGGTCAAACTGACCTCCAACACAAAGAGAGGAACTATTTTTTTTTAGCAAAGCAGAAGTTCATAATATCTCATATTTTTTGTTGAGTCTCTGACAGGTTACAATAGAGATTTCTCTGGGTTTCATGACTCTTTGGTAAACTGCATGGAAACCAATGGGACAACACAAACCACTTTTGTGTTCTGATGGATTACTCCTGATTTAAACGTAGAAGAAACAGCTCTCTATCTGACATCTCAATACTGAATGACAGAATCCATGCATGAAAGGTCATGTCCCACTAGGTAATCTTAGCTAATGGAAACGCCTCGGGCACGGTGAATCAATAAACTCCTGCCGTGTCACCATCAGCCATCGACGGCTTCCAGGAAAACTCTCCAAGAAAAGAGGATCCTACAGAGAACACAGGAGATTTTCCAATACTATGAAAATAAAAAAACTATGAGCTAACCGACCTCTGGCAAGCAAAGTGCATTATGTCACTCACCATTCCAGCCATTTCATGACCTCATACTGTTTGGTGCATTGAACAGAACGTCTCAGTTACATACGTAACCCTCGTTCCCTGATGGAGGGAACGGAGACGTTATGTCGACCGACATTATGGGGATTAACTTGGGAGTTCTCTGACTTTAAGAGAAAAATGCCAATGAATATTGGCTAGTGGATTTTGCATACCCGAGCCACTCCCCGTTGCATATGGGTATAAATAGGCGACAGGTGCATCCACTCATCAGGTTTTATACTGAGGAGCTGAGACTTTGTCCCTGGCCGCCAGCGATGGTTCGAGGGTGTGACAAGGGGACATAACGTCTTCATTCCCTCCATCAGGGAACGAGACGTTCCCTATCTGTCGGTCACTATAAGTTATGTCGACCGACATTATGGGGCCCTGGAAAGCGCCACACCCTGAACCCCGTCACAACCATATAGCATAGCAAATGTTGGCAAGCAACCACGTGTCAGACAAATGCTACGCAAAGGTCGTAACCTTCCCACCGCCCCAGCGCAAATTCGCTGACCTTGGTACCCGCAGGGACCACAGGTGAGTACATCGCTGCTGGAGATAGCCAAGCCGCTGTTCCTTTCCCCACAGAAATTTCTTAACAGAAGGGATTTCGACCTTCAATGAAAGATTGCTTCAAGTCTTTCCTATTTGTTGTTACAGCTTGGCAGTAACGGCAGGGAAGCGAGCCTTTTGGAGAAGGGCACTACGGAGGCTACATCCTGCCCGAAGGGAGGTGACATGTGGAGACACTGATATGGACTGACCCAGGCCTGGGGCAGTACTACATATGGAATGGGACTCTGGGGCAGGTCCTACCTAGGGGTAGGGAGGAGCGGCTGCCAGCAGAGCCTGACAGTGTGATCTGTCAAAGGGAAGACATGGGTTTACCGAGAGGGAATCCTTACCGTGGAAGAATACACATATGGGATTGCCTGAAGGGAATTAAGCCATATGGACACCTAGCCCAGTACAGGGGCTGACCAGAGACCCGGGTAAGCTAACACCGATACTGGGCCTGGCGTCAGACTGCTCTGCCCAGTCTGACTGCCGGGGGTGCTGGAGGATACTCCACCAGGGTTCGCCATCCGGGGAACTTACTGGAGGAGGAAAAAGGCGCTCGCATCCCCAGGTGAGGGGGAATGGCGCAGCAAGTGTGACACCGGGCAGCTCTTCCCACCACTTACCTGTTACCCAACACACGGGAAGAAACTGACTCAACGTGGAGCCTGTCTCACGAAGGTGTTCGGTGTCGTCCAGCCCGCAGCTCTACAGATGTCTGCCAAAGAGGCGCCGTGCACCAACGCATAGAAGGAGGCAACACTCCATGTGGAGTGAGCCCCCATCCTGAGGGGGCACGGCTCGCCTTGGGATTGGTACATCAAGGCAATGGCATCCACTATCCAGTGGGCCAACCTCTGCTTGGAGACAGCCAGAGAGCAGCTCAGAGCTTCTGAAGCTCCGGGGTGCGGTCCACATATATGCGCAGCACTCTTACGGGACACAGCAACGCCAAGGCTGGATCTGCCTTCTCCGAGGGCAGTGCTTGCAGGTTCACCCACCATGGTGGGAACCTTGGGCACGTATCCAGGCCAGGGTCTCAGGACAACGTGAGAGTAGGCCGGCCCGAACACAAGGCAATCTTTGCTCGCCGAAAATGCTAGGAGGTCCCTGACCCTCTTGATGGATGAGAGCGCGGTCAGGAGCGCTGTCTTCTAGCAGACAGATTTAAGCTGGACTGAACCCAGCGTCTCAGAGGGGCCCCTCTGTAGTCCAGCACGGACAACAGAGAGATCCCAGGAAGGCACCGGGGGTGGCCTAGGAGGAAGTAACCCCCTGGCACCCCTCAGAGACCTCACAATGAGACTGTGCTTTCCCTGTGCCTGAGTGATCGTGTTAACCACCACTGGTGACAGATCAGTTAAGTCTGCCACGTCTCGTCCAGGAGCCACACACGGAGGCTCCAAGAAGTGGACGCGGGTGCCACATGGTGCCGAGGGATGCAACAGGAGGGGCTATCACGAGGAGCGTGAGTTCCGAAAGTCAGGTCCAGGTGGGCCATTGAGGTGCAACCAGCAGGACCTGTTCCTTGTCTTCACTGACCTTGCACAGTGTTCGTGCGAGAAGACTCACTGGAGAACGCATGCCTGCGTGAAGCCCAAGGCCAGCTGTGTGCCAGTGCGTCCAAGCCGAGGGGCCCTCGGTCAGGGAGTCATACAACTGGCCGCAGGAGGACTCGAGAAAGACAACAGGCTTACCTGAGCTCCCTCGAATCGATTCCAGAACAGCCGGATCGTCTCGGGATGGAGTTGCCATTCCCTAGGGAACGTGAGCTGTCGTGAGAACACCTCGGCCACACAATTGAGCTCCCCCAGGATATGGACGGCGCGCAGTGACTTGCAAAACGTCTGACTCCAGAGGAGGAGGAGATGGCGGGCGAGTTGCGACATGCGACATGATTGTAGACAACCCTGCCAGTTGATCTACGAAACGGTTGCAGTGTTGGCCATGCGGACCAACATGTGCTAGCCAAGCAGCAGCAGTCAGACCACCGCAAGGCTAGTAACACTGCCAGCAACTCGAGGCAGTTGATGTGCCAAAGCAGTCGAGGCCCTGTCCAGAACCTAGAGGCTGCCTGCCCGTTGCATGTAGCGCACCAGCCCGCACTGGAGGCATCCATCGAGACAACGACATGCCGACACTTGTTCTAAGGGCACCCCGACCTGTAGAAAGACAAGGTCCGTCCAGGGGCTGCATGAGCAGCAACACGTTGGCGTGACGGTCACGCGAACTGTACCACGGCGCCATGCCCATCTTGGGACTCGGGAGTATAACCAGTGCTGAAGTGGTCTCAAATGAAGCAATCGGAGCGGCGAGACTGCGGCTGCGGATGCCATATGCCCCAGGAGCCTCTGAAAAGGGTTTCAGTGGTACCACCGTCCTGCCTCTGAAGGAAATCAGGCAGTTCAGCACGGACTGGGCAGACTCGTTGGTGAGACAGCAATCTCCTCACGCAAGACAGGTGCGTCCGTGACTGCCATCGAAGTCTCGAGAATCGCACAATCTGACACGGCTATGCGATTCTCGAGACTTCGATGGCAGTCCGGGACGCACCTGTCTTGCGTGAGGAGATTGCTGTCTCACCAACGAGTCTGCCCAGTCCGTGCTGAACTGCCTGATTTCCTTCAGAGGCAGGACGGTGGTACTGCTGAAACCCTTTCTCGAGAATCGCATAGCCGTGTCAGATTGTGCGAATGAGCCAGCGGGACAGGTTGGGCAGCGCAAGCCACGCACCCAAGCTCCGTACGAGTGGCACCAAAGGGACAATCGACATACCCGCGGTAGTGCAGCGGAGGGGAGTTGAGCCGGATAGGCCAGAAGGCATCACATTCTGACTGATCTCAGCAGAACTCCCCGCGTTCCTGGAGGGACTGGCCAGAGATGCGTGGAAAGGCAATGCGTCCCCCAACCGCAACTTCCTGGCTACTGGCAAAGAGGGGCATCGTGGGCGAGAGTGAGGAGGCAGCGCATCGCTCATTGTCAGCCCGCGAGCCTGAGAACCCGGGGAAAAGGGAAATTGCTCTGTCTTTGACAATGTGGGTACCAAAATGAAACAGAAGATTTTGGGAAGGGCCGCTTTGTCGCCTTCCTGGACGATTTAGGGGCTGGCTGGGACACGGGGGGTGCCGCGTTCCTGCGAGAGGCTCGATGCGCCTGCCTAGGTGACGATTCAGCATGGGGCGGAGCAGCTCTGGAGAACGCAGGAGGGTGCCCATGGTGATGAGCAGACTGGGGCTTGGCCCAGGGCGGAGCAGTGGCAGATGGTGCATCACGCCTGGCAAGATGTGATGGATGGCCTCGGTCTGCTTCTGTACTGCTGAGAACTGCTGGGCACAGTCCTCGACAATGTCGCCGAACAGTCCAGTCTGGGAGACGAGAGCGTCGAGAAAGCGCACTTTGTCGACATCGCTCATCTCAGCAAGGCTGAACCATGGATGATACTCTTGGGCCACAAGTGTGGACATCGCTTTCCCAAGGGACCATGCTGTGACTTCTGTCGCCTGTTGGGCAAGGTCAGTCACCAAGCGCAGCTCCTGCATCGACATCGGATTGGTACCACCCTCGTGCATTTAAATGCCTTGGCTTGGTGAATTCGCAGGATAGCCATCGCATGCAGGGCAGAGGCGGCTTGGCCTGCAGCACTGTAAGCTTTGGCCGCGAGAGCGTCCGTCAGCTCACGGCTTTGGACGGGAGACGAGGACGATTCCTCCAAGTGGCAGCGTTTTGCGGGCACAGGTGCACCGCAACCGCACTCTCAGCCTGGGGAATGTCAACGTACCCCCTAGCCGCCTCGCCATCGAGGGTAGTGAGGATGGAGGCAGACGAGTGGCTTCCGGTTGAAAAAGGGGCCGTCCACGACTTCATCAGATCCTCATGCACCTCCAGGAAGAAAGGAACCGGGGCAGGGTATGGTTGCGAGCCACGGCCCGTGCCGAGGATCAATCATCCTGCCACGAGGGCTCGGGACCGGGAGGTATGCACGGCTCCAGCCCGATTCTCGCGGCGGCCCGGGAAAGCATGGCCGTCACTCTGGGTCCGATTCGGCAGTGGCGGCAACCCCAAGGGGGGCCACCCCGCCGAATCTTCATCCTCAGAGGACGAATCCCCATCCCCCGATGCTGCTATCGACATCTGATCCTCTGTCGGCGCACCGAATGAAATGCTGGGCACGCCATAAGACGGCACAGCAGAATCACCTGGGAGCCGCACAGAACAGCTGCTGCGGGAGGAGTGAAAGGTCCGTGGGGACTGGCCCGGCAGAAAGGCTCTCACTGTAACCCTCAGATCGCCCAGAGCACTAGCCGATGGTTGTCTGCTCGTGGCAGAGAAGCCAGCGTGGGTAGTGACAGAGGGAGCCCCTCCCATCCCCGTGAGGAGAGAGAGGTGCGATCGCAGCGCTGCCATGGTTACACGCTCACAGTGAACGTATGAACTATCCACAAACGCAGCTTCATTGGCGTTTTCTCTTAAAGTCAGAGATGATTGGGGCTCCCAAGTGAATCCCCATAATGTCGGTCGACATAACTCGTAGTGACCGACAGATAGGGAACTGATTATTTCTGGACACACAGCAGTTAACCGCTGACCCAGTGATCCTGTGACCTCTGGCCTTATTCTGCTCATTCCTGACCGTACCTGGAGCCTTACTAATCTGATTTAATCTCAGTCATCTCTAAAACGCTCTAAGACAATCGATTGTGCTGTCAATCACAACAAATCTGAATTACTGCGGTGAAGGAGGAGTGAATTTGCTCTGGATTCTAGCATTGCTGGTATTTTTATGAGGTTTAAGTGCCTACAAGATGATTAGTATTATTTTTTTGGTTACACTTTATTTTAAGGTGTCCTTGTTACACTGTAATTATACATTTAAGTACTGAGCAATATTAATTAATTACATGTACTTACTATATGGTTAGGGTTAGGATTAGGGTTTGATTTAGGGTTGCTTGCATGTAATTATGCATAATTAATTGTTATTATAATAGTAAGTACATGCAATATGTGTAACAAGGACACCTTAAAACAAAGTGTTACCATTTTTTTATTTACTTATTTATTCTTGAAACACTGTTTCTTCTTGAAATTTTGTGACGTTTTCTCATTTAGGGTCATGAATGTAAACTTGAGTTTTGACACAGATTTGTGTTTTGGAAAGGCTGTATAAATTTGTGACTACGATGGTGTTTGAGCTCCATTGGTTTCCATGCAATTTGCTAAAAAATCAATACTTTCAAAAACAGCAAAGAGTCAGGTAAAAAAAAAAACAAACAAAAAAAAACCTGTATATTATTTGTACTTTTACATTGTATTTTTATGAGGTTTATTTGCCTACAAGATGATTAGTATTGTTATCAATTTATTTTCTGTTTCCATTACACCAATACAATGAGAACTCATTCATGGAGCAAATATACGATTCAAAAGTTTGGGCTCAGTGAGTTGTTTTTATTTTTTGAAAGAAATTAATGAAATTGAAAGAAATTATTCATCAAGGACACATTAAACTGATCAAGAGTGACAGTAAAGACATTTATAATGTCACGAATAATTTCTATTTCAAATAAATGCTGCTCTTTTGAACTTTTCATACATCAAAGAATCCTGAAAAATAACAAAATAACCAAAAATGAACTTTTTTCAGCATTGACAATAACTCATGTTTCTTGAGCAGCAAATCAGATCATGTGACACTGAAGACTGAAGTAATGATGCTGAAAATTCAGCTTTGATCACAGAAATCAATTACCGGTATTCACATAGAAAACAGCTGTTTTAAATAACAATATTTTTTTCACAATTTTTAATGTATTTTTGATCAAATAAATGCAGCCCTGGTGAGCTGATGAGACTTCTTTCAGAAACAGTAGTGTGTCTATATAAGGTTTCTTCATCATACACATATATAAATCTCAAAATCAGCTCTTTGATTGATGAATTTTATGCGTTGATGTCATTTTTACTTCCATTCACTAATAATTATTTCCCTTCTTGTGTCCATCTTGGCTGCAGTCCACACCAAGCGAGATGAACCCAAAACGATAAGACACAAAGCGCCATCCGATACGTTGTGAACGGAACAGCTCTCCAACTCCCTTTGTGCTGCCGCAGTGTATTCTGGGACGTTTGTGGGTCCAGAGATCCCGGCCAACAGCGTCTGACAAGAAACATTTGTTTCTCATTTGGCCGGCGAGCTTGAATGAGTTGAGCGGATACTCGCGTTTCTCCAGTTACAGGATCTGTCCTGTTTTGTTACGTTCCAAACAATGAGGAATTGGAGAGCGCGCAAAAGCCAAAAACCCCAAAACTGAGCCATTACCGACTGAAAAAGCGGACACATGGAGAGCTGCTGGCTCGACGGATGAATTCAGGGCCAAAACAGACAATATTTAGCTGCGAATTCCACAGCAACGATGTTCCCTTTCAAGTAAAGGAGCACAGAAACTGTGCAGTGTACATGATTTCTCAGAGAAGTGCGTGAATGAAAACACTGCTTCTGTAGTATAATTGTCGTGTAGTTCATGGTTCGCACATCACTGAGAAGAAAAAAGTCGTGACACAAATGCCTCGTCCAGACATGATGCATTATGATTTCTGCACACATGCGCTCCATATGTATTCTGGGTTGTTGCTTCTAGAAATACATGAAGAAAAGGAAGGGAAATTTGTTTCTTTGGACACATCTGGCTTCAATATGTGACGAGCGACCCCTGCTCTTAATTTAACCCCCTGTCAGAGCTGTGGTGCCATGGGATGCTTTACAAAATCTGCTGCAATGGTAACTCACTGTCACCAAGTGTGGCTGGATTTGTAATGTTTCTGAAAGAAGTCACCAAGGCTGCATTTATTTGATCAAAAATACAGTAAAAAATGTAAATAAAATAAAATAAAAATTGTAATTTAAAATATCATGATGAAGAAACCTCATATATACACACTACTGTTTCTGAAAGAAGTCTCATCTGCTCACCAGGGCTGCATTTATTTGATCAAAAATACAGTAAAAATTGTGAAAAAATATTATTATTTAAAATATCTGTTTTCTATGTGAATATATTTTAAAACGTAATTTATTTCTGTGATCAAAGCTGAATTTTCAGCATCATTACTCCAGTCTTCAGTGTCACATGATCCTTCAGAAATCATTCTAATATACTGATTTGCTGCTAAAGAAACATTTCTGATTATCATCAATGTTGAAAACAGTTCATATTTGTGTTATTTTGTTATTTTTCAGGATTCTTTGATGTATGCAAAGTTCAAAAGAGCAGCATTTATTTGAAATAGAAATCTTTCGTAACATTATGTCTTTACTGTCACTTTTGATCAATTTAATGCGTCATTGATGAATAAAAGTATTCTTTTTTTTCTTTTTTTAATCTCACTGACCCCACAATTTGCATTTATTTGAAATTTATTTGAAATTGAAATATTTCGTAACATTAAAAATGTATTTCCTATCACTTTTGACCAATTTAATGCTTCCTTGCTGAATAAAAGTATTAATTTCTTTAAAATCTCACTGGTCTTACACAAGAAAGTGATGCCACAAACAAAAACACATGTTTCCATGCTTTGTTGATTATAATTGGTCGGTTTAGTGTGTAACTAGTAGTGTAGCTGGTGTGGTCGACCATAACCACACACACGGCAAGCAATGGGACACAACAAACCAGAGTGCTCTCATTATAATCAACATACTGCTGTGCTGATTATAATGGAAGCGTTCTGGTTTTGCAGGAGACATGCGTTTGTCTCTCTCATTCATTTTTCTTCTCCATACTTTCTATTTTTGTCTGTGTGTTGATGTATTGTGTGTTTCATCACTCTCACTGTTATTATAACAAAGGTAAGAGAGAGAGAGAGCGTGGGTGTGTGATAGATGAAAGCATGTCAGTTACACAACATCTTACTCCTGCTCTGCTTTCTGTCTGGGAAGAGAAAAAATGCAATTACCGTCGGAGTCCCTGAGGCCTTGTCTCTCATCCAATCAGAGCGCAGGATCACCACCATGACAACGGGTTACTAAGCAGAATCTCTTGACAGCAGGAATGTCAGCTCTGAGATGACGAGCGACTCTCTGCCCTCGTTAATGAAGAATCCTGCAGTAGACGCAACATAACAATTAGCAATATTTGCATAATAAAATGTTATATGAATATTTGATGCAATATTTGAATATTTTAAATCACAAAGAATATATAGAATATAATGTGTGTCTGTGTGTGTAAAATATTTTTATAATCAAATTATCTAATATTTAATAAATTAAATGAGCTTAAAAAATCATTCCCCATCTTTTTTAATGATTTTATATTAAATCAAAAATTACATTTTTAAAATAATTTTGGCAAATCAGTGACAATTTTTTTTTTAATGATA
Source organism: Spinibarbus caldwelli (assembly GCA_039654775.1). Classification (NCBI taxonomy): domain Eukaryota; kingdom Metazoa; phylum Chordata; class Actinopteri; order Cypriniformes; family Cyprinidae; genus Spinibarbus; species Spinibarbus caldwelli. Next base: position 1,497,289 of record CM077254.1, read on the forward strand.
AAACGTTAACATTTTAAACCACCATTTTGTATTTAAATTAAAGTAAAATATCACAATTGAAACAAGGAAAAATCTGTAAAATAACAGTAAAAATTGATTTCAATTAAGATATTTTACTGTAATTTTATGGTTTTTGTTTGGCAGCCGTAGCTGCTAGTCATTTGACCGTTTTTTTTATGATTGTTTTTTTTTTTACATAGGTCAGGCTACAAACTGTCTAAATACAGACGAGCAGCAAACAACACAATGCAAGCAGGTAAAACAATAATCAACTAGTCTTAATTATAGTCTCAATGTTAAAATGGCTCTTTAGGATCAGTCTGCTATAGTTAAACATGCGTTTCTTTCCTATTCTCAGAGGAATTTGTGCAAACTGACTGTCTGATCTTAAAATAACACAGTCCAGTCAGCATCTCTCTCGCTTACAGAAAACTCTTTGTTTTTGCAAATTATTTTTTCTCTGGCACCTCGTCTTAAACCCAGGACCACCCAAGAGCCCCGGAGCTTAAGCAGCAGCTCTCAGATGGGCTTTATGGATTATAACACATTCATCTACAGGTCGTGACTATGAGCAGAACGGGTCGTTTCCTAAAGGACAGTCTGTGTGTGATGGATGATTTAAGGAGGAACCTGGACATTAAAACATTGAGTTTGAAACTGAGTATTGAGCCTCTTGATTTATGAACAAACAATATATATAAAACATATAATTTATATATTACAAAAATGTAATATATATATTTTGCCCTTTATCAAGAGTGATGTTTATCAAGAGTTGTCATATACATAAAAGGATATATAATTTTCACATACATTCTCTGGGTAGACAAAGATATGAGTTTCCCATAACACAAAATCCCCATAGTAAAAATAATACATGTTCATATGTTAATAATATCCATATGATGATTTTTATATGGTATTATATGTAGCAACCATGTATGTCAACAATATATTTTATTTATATATGCACATTTATTAAAACAACACATATACAAAAAATCTGTTTTTGTAATTACTGTATTTTTTTTTTTATATATATATTTAAGTTGATTTACTTAAATATTATGTGTGTATAATGTTTTGATGGGTTTTTAGAATGGATATACATGTACATGACATGTGTCCAAAAATGTATTACACATACATTAACATATTTGTACGGGCTAGATATAGATTTATGAATTGTTCTAATTTCTAATATATGTTTTACTTCATATGACAATGCATTTAATAATAATAATAATATTATTATTAATAATAATAATAACATTTTTATTGCACCTTTTCAAAAACGCAAGGTGGCTGTATAAAGTTAGATAAATATTAGTATTGACTTCAACATGTGGAAAAGCTACTTGTAATGAACTTTGATTTATGATATCTCTTTCTCTCCCTGATTTTATGGTGAGTGTCAGTTTGTGTTAAAGGTACAAAAAAAAAAAAGGTTTTCGTAGCATCGTGGCCTTTCTAATTCAACAGAAAAGGAATGTTGGATTTACTGGTTTAAAATGTAGGCTATTTATTCGTGTAAATTACAGTTTAAAATGTAAATTTACAGGTTGCTCTATACATTTTTTTTTACATTTTTACTGTATTTTTTTCTCAGAATTATTCCAGCAACCACAGCTACCAGTTTTTCTTCTTTTCTTTTCTTTTCTTTTCTTTTCTTTTCTTTTCTTTTCTTTGTTTCCAAGATTTTTGTTTATAGCAGAGGCGCATGTTGCATGTTGCATTATAGTCAACTTTATTATATTAAAATTTATTAATTTTAAAAAATAATTATAATTTTTTTTTTTAAATGTTAAATTATTTCAATGCAAAAATGAAACTAAAAGAATGTCAAAACAAAAAATATTACTTAGAAATGAAGTTCTGCTTCATTTGCATGCTTTTGTGACATGGCATGGCCTGGTTTGGGCATCTCTGGTTTACAGTGTATGGAGTGACACAGGCAACTCTCTTTTAAAAAATGTCTCTATGTTGGTCAAATCCTGGTTTGTTCTGCTTCAGGCCGTTCGGGATGGACTCACATTCCTCCTGACCCCTGACGGGTTTCTGCCAAGCCAGCGAACTGTAATTACTGGGGTGGAGGCACTACTGCGAGCTCGTTTTCCGGAAATCTGGGAATATCTTCCCCACTTAACTGTACTTTGCTCAACACAACAAAAACAACAACTCCGAAGGAAAATAACAAGTGGAATGAGTGCCATGTGTTTCAGAGGAGAGCGCGATGTTCAGCCTCGATTATTCAGAACTCAACACGCATGCCACAAACACATGGAAGAGATCTGCGCAAAGAAATATCAAAGAGAAACCGGCCAGGCTGCGCTATTTTAAACATTTCAAACCTCGGGCTGGTTCTGTACTTGCCTACAAAGAACATCAACCGGTTTGGAGAGGTGGTTGGGTCATTTAGACGCCGTATGTGATGTATTTCTGGTGAAAGGAAACAGATGAAAGTACCGGGGTAAAACATAGTTCTCATAGTAGTGCTGGATGGTACAATTATGCCTTCCATTCAACTTACATTCAAGTTGGAATTTCCTACTTGGAAAAGTGTAATAGAAGTTGGAAACTTTCATTGATAGTCTTTCCACAAGTGCATGTCGATTTCATCTAGTTAATATTGTCTGAAACTACAGCAAATCATATTAAAAAGATAATGTTTTTACCTTCACTGTGAAAAAATCTGCTGTAAATGTGCTCACCTTCAGATCATTCGAGATCAGGATGAGTTTGTTTCTTCATCAGATTTGTAGAAATGTGTCACTGCATCACTGTGATGCTTGCAGTGAATGGGTGCCGTCAGAATGAGAGTCCAAACAGCTGATAAAAACATCACAATAATCCACAGCACTCCACAGAGGTGGGTAGAGTACCCAAAAACTGTACTCAAGTAAAAGTAAAAGTACTTGAAGAAATATTTACTCAAGTAAAAGTAAAAGTAATAGTCTGAATAATTACTTGAGTAAGAGTAAAAAAGTATCGGATAAAAAAACTACTCAAGTAGTTAGTTACTAGTTACTTTGGATCATATACTGAAAATAGTCTATTTTTATTTAGATACATAAATTTGATCTAAATATCTCTCTCTCTCTCTCTCTCTCTATATATATATATATACACACACACACACACTGCCATTCAAAATACTTTTAATGTTTTTTTTTTTTTATGTAATTTATTTCAGTGATGCAAATCAGAATTTTTATCAGCCTGATTTATTATCAATGCTGTTCTTTTATAGCTTTCTATTCATAAAAGAATCCTGAACAATCACAGGTTCCAAAAAATATTAAGCAGCAAAACTGTTCCCTGTTGGGAAAAAACAGCTTTTGCTGGTAAGGTATGTTTTGAAGCATGGGATGCTGGTTTGAGCTGATTTAAACTGGTCCTTTGCTGGTTTATGCTGATCCTTAGCTGGTTTAAGCTGGATATGTGCATGACCAGCACATGACCAGCTTAAACCAGCTAAAGACCAGCATAAACCATCATCCCAGCTTCAAAACATACATAACCAGCAGATGCTGTTTTTTTTTTTCAACAACACTGATAATAAATCAATATATCTGAATGATTTCTGAGGGATCATATGACTCTGAAAATTGGAGTAACAGCTGTTAAAAATTCTGATTTGCATCACTGAATTGAATTAAATTATATTTTAAAGTATATTAATTATGTATTATAAATGTATATGTATATAACCTCTGACACGGAGAAGAGTGAAAACTCCTCACATGACCGCTACTGAACATCTGAACATAACCAAACAAATCTTCTTCTGTCTGTTCTGCAAAATGTAAACAAATGTAGCCTTTATTTCTGCAAGCGTAAATATTGTGAAAATATCAATATTAATTGTATCTAGGCAAAGGCATTCCTCCTGGAACTAACGCGGGTTTGGCGGGTGTTCATTTCATACTCTGCGACAGCTTATTTAATGAATAAATTATACATTGTATTTAATGTGTAAGGTACATGTACAACAAACTGGTAATGTCATAATAGTATCGTGTACTGTAATCGAATCTCTACCTGTGGAACCGACAGCACACGCGGTGTTCATCTAATAAAGATCTTCATAGCTAGCAAACCATAGCCTTTGCAGATTTGCTTTCAGCTGACTGTAGATCCAAAGACACGTCTTCAGCGCTCTTGATGTTACAGCTCTTCAGTGAGAACCGCTTCAGACGATCAGCGCGTGCGGCAGAACTGAACGAATCATTCAAACTGATTCGCGAACCGATTCACTGGTTTGCCAATTGGTTTGATCAAGCCTTCGAACAGAATTGACTCAAAAGAATGAATCATTTGCGAACGGGCATCGCTCATTACCCAGAAAAATGTAGACGGCGCGTTTGGAATAAATTGAAGGATTTTTAACTTGTATTACATTAAGGTAACGAGAGGAGCGTCGCCCACAGTAACGAAGTAAAAGTACCGTTTTTCACTAAAAATGTACTTGAGTAAGAGTAAAAGTACCCATTTTTAAATATACTCTAAAAGTATTAGTTACCTAAAAAATTTACTCAAGTAAATGTAACGAAGTAAATGTAACTCGTTACTACCCACCTCTGGCACTCCAGTCCATCAGTTAACATCTGGAGAAGACAAAAGCTCAAACAAATCCAGCATTAAGATGTTTTTAACTAAAATACAAGTCCATAATCCATAATAACGCTTCCTCCAGTGAAAAAGTGCATCTCCTGTTGTTTCTCACATCAAAATCCAGCCACATATTTGTTTAGAGCTGTTTTGGCTTGTAAACGGTGCTTGATCTGTGCAGATTTCTCTCCTGATTCAGACCAGACACTTTTTCACTGGAGGAAGCGTTATTATGGATTATGGACTTGTATTTTAGTTAAAAACGTCTTGATGGATTTGTTTCAGCTTTTGTCTTCTGAAGATGTTAACTGATGGACTGGAGTGCTGTGGATTATTGTGATGTTTTTATCAGCTGTTTGGACTCTCATTCTGACGGCACCCATTCACTGCAGAGCATCCATTGATGAGACAGTGATGCAGTGACACATTTCTACAAACCTGATGAAGAAACAAACTCATTCTAATCTGGGATGGCCTGAGGGTGAGCACATTTTCAGCATATTTTCATTTTTGGGTGAACTATTGCTTTAACCAATGGTTTCAGCTGGACAGTGGGGCGTTTCCTCATACGGATGTTCTGATTGGTTCAGTCACATGGAGGCCGTGAGCGGCGGTGTTGCTGTGGTGATATTGTGTGAGAGAGAACAGGGCCCTCTTTTAAAGACTCAAGTGTGTGTGTGTGTGTGTGTGTGTGAGTTTACATTGCCTGGCTGCCATCAACCCACAGAGCGGATCTCGGAAAATTACTGGCTTACAGCTTTATAAACACAGCGACTGAGGGTGACCTCGAGACAAACACACTGTACAGCACAAGAACTCAATGAAGCTATTTTAGGGTACATGCAGATCATGAGGCCCAGACACACAAAAACACTAGAAATCTCTCAAAATCACACAGACTCTCAGGTAAACAACAGCTATGATGAAAACTACTGACCTTTCATTAAAGAATTGTAAGTTTAAATAAAATATTGAAAGAAAAAAAATAAACAAAAAAACAAAAACAAAAAAAACCTAAACTTAAACAGTGGCTGAAAAGGAACTAACACAGTAATGATCTGACACAATTTAACAAAAATAAACATAATCAAGCTTAATCTTCACATGACCTTAGTCATCGGACATGGGAGAAATATCCTATGATAATAATTAGTAATATGATAGTTTGATAGCATGATAATATGATAGTATATATTTCTAAATAAAATGTTTTGGTGAATCCACAATCAGGGTTATTATAGTTAACTAAAACTGAACCTAAAATTAAAACCATACAACTTTTAAAAATGTTAACAGAAATAAATTATATTCAAAAAAATTTAATATTTAAAAAACTTATTGATAGTATCTCAATAATACTAAAATAAAAAAGAAATGAAAAAATATACATAAAATAAAAAAAATCAGCTGAAACTAAACTGAAATTTCAATCAATCTGAAAATAGCACATTAATAGCTAATAAAATAAAAACTAGATAATATAAAAACTCATTTAAAAAAGAACTCTCTGCTGGAAAAAAAAACAAAAAAACAAAACATAAACCAGGCTAATGCTATCCTAGCCTGATAAACCCCTCTAAAACCAGCAAACCAGACCAGCCTGACCAACTGGCTGGTTTGAGCAGTTTTAACCCAAACAGAACTGCATAATGAATGATCTGTTATGCTCTACATAGGCAGCAACTGCTGTAATGTTCATGCTATAAGTTAATGATGCACCAGTGATGCCTTAAAATGCTGTCTAGTAAGGTTTTACGTGTTAGATATCTAAAGCATGCTTAAATATATCAAAACTTGCATAAGACAGATGGAACAAATCAACACTGTTTCCTCGCTGACGTTACAGTCTCACAGACGGGAGTTAAGAGTGAATCTGGGTTTAACAGTTAAGCACATGATTGCATGTGAAAATTACACTGCTGCTGCTGCTGCAGGGAGGAACAGACGAGATGCTCAACTTGGGATTGTGTGTGTGTGTGTGTGTGTGTGTGTGTGGTCTGCTGACAGAAGGGAATTCCAAACCTGCGATTAACTCCGGTTGATTGAGGGCCAGCGTGCACAGGACGCAAAGAATGCATTACGGCGGGACACAGAAAGCGTGTAATTATAAGCTGCATCCTGGAGAAACACATAGACACACACACACACACAAACACACACACACACAGAGGCGGTTGAGAGTGTTTCAAAGTACGTTTCAAAACAACACAAACATTCCCTAAAGGGAAAATCCAAAGTATACACTTTCACTGTTTACCATTATATTTGGCATCATGCTTTTTGTGATGTTATAAAAAAAAAAAAAAAAAAAAAAATATATATATATATATATATATATATATATCAGATTCTCAGTTATGTTTCCTTTAAGCATCAGCTTTTTCTCCAGTGTTTCTCCTAAAAGTCCTAAAACGAAATCACAATAGTTAAGAGCTATAAAATGAAGCTCAGGTCATTTAAATGAGTGATGTTTGAGATCTTATTGAGATTCTGATTGCTGTGGAAGCTTGTTTCTGTCATGGGATGAAAAATGAAAAACATAATTGCAGCTTTTTATTTCACAACATGGACCTTTACCTCAAAATTGTGAGTTTTTATCTTACAATTTTTAGGGAAAAAGAGTCAAACAGAATTACAAGAAAAAGTCAGAATTCTGAGTTTGACTTTTTTCCCCCTCACAATTTGAATATAATCTCAGAATTTTGAGATATAAACTCATTGTCATGTCTCACTTTAATTCTGAGAAAAAAAGTCAATTACAAAATGTTAACTTGCAATTGTGAGATATAAACTCACAGTTCTGAGGGAAAAAAAAGTAGGAATAGTGAAATAAAAAGTTGCAATAACCTTTTTCCCTGTGGTGGAAACAAAAGCAGAACTGTGAGATGTAAACTCAAAATTCAGAGGGAAAAAATGTCAGAATTAGGTGATATAATTACTCAGGACTGCTTTACAGCTGAAATAAAAATTGTTTCATTATAGATTCATTGTGCTACATTAACACTGTAACAGGAAAATTCCTGTTTATTATTGTGAAGCTTTGTATAAAGTGTTATAGAAATTAATGTGATTTGACTTAACTTTTGGATATGAGCACAGTTTGAGACATTGAAATCTGAAGCATGTGAGATTACTGGGTCTTTTCTAAGAAGAAACATATTTAATCAAGAATCTTGTGAACTAGGAGAAACAACTGAGCATTTAAAAAGATCTCAGATGTGGGGAAGGGTCACTGCTATCAGACAGACAGCAGATGCTTTGTGCTTTTCCTCCGGATCCATCATCACCTCGTTTCCCAACGGCTTGTTTGTGTAAATAATCGTCAGGCGTTGAGTAATGCTGCTCAGAGTTCCCCGTCACACCGTCACACTGTTTACTAGGCCATAGTGCTGCTCTCTGGTTTGGGAGTGTCTGCTTTCACTCTTTCATCATCAAATCTTGTCTGTATGCTGAGAAAGAGGAGTTTTTGAACAGAGTTTTAGCTCCGTCACAAAGTAAAAATCTTTTAATGTAGTTTGAAATGGCACAATGAAATTTATTATCACTTAATGCAAAGCCATTGCTTTTTCATGCACTGGTGAATTTTTGAGATTTTGCTTCCATAAATGTCTTCTTTCAGACTAGTGGAAAGAAAACATTCGAAATACACATTTAAGTGTTTATTTTATTACATTTAATCTATTTACGTCTGTAGATTTCAACAGACAATATATATTTTTAAAAGTTTTCTCCTGCACTTCAGCAGCACTTACATACACCAAAATTTACAGTTTTATTCCTATCTATGTTCTGAAGGTTTTTACTGAGGGGTTTGTTCATATATCATTTGTCTGTTTTTTTTTTATTTTTTTATAACATTTTATTCCTAAAAACACAATGAAAATGTGTGTGTCAGAGTATTTTCTGATTTAAGGAGTGATAAAAAGAGAAATCCCAAATCCTTTGACTATAATATGTCAACAAAACCAAATGAAAAATCTGAACCTGGCTTTATCCAATGTTCAGAATAATCTTAAAATAATTGCATATATAAACATAACATTTTACAAAAAAATGTCTTTAAATGGCTTTAAAAGTTTTTTAAAAAAAAGTTTAGCAGCACTTACATACTCCAAATTTAGCGGTTTTATTCATCTCTAAATTTTGAAGGTTTTTACTGAGGGGTTTGCTCATATATCTTTTTTTTTTTTAAATAACATTTTAGTCCTAAAGATGTGATGAAACAGGATTTTTTCTGTATGTTTCACAGTATTTTCTGATTTATAGAGTGATTAAAAGAGAAATCCAAAATCCCTTCTGTAAAAACATTTAACTCTAATATGTCAATGAAATCAAACAAGAATTTTGAATCTGGCTTTATCCAATGTTTAGATTAATCTTCTGGAAATTAATACAAATTATTGCATATTATGGCATATTTAAACATAACATTTCAGAAAACTTCTCATACAAACTTTTACTGTGATTAATCAACTGGGGAAGTCACCTGTGGTGTCTTGCCTTAAATACATTTAAAACTGAAGCTTACAAAACACTGAAAAAGGCCAGATTTCTCAGAACAAGCGTAAAGCACGGACACGCATGGAAAGCGATAGCTTTGGGAAGCTGACATTAAATGCAGGAGGAGCATCTCTTGTCGTGAATGGAGATGTATTTGGGTTACACGGGGAAGAACTTATTTACACAATGTGCTGTACAATCCCATGACATGTAAAGCTCAGAGACGCGCACACACACACACGCTCGCTACGAGGAATGAAACCGGTATCCCCAGAGTCCTCTGTCTCTCTACAATGGACCTGAAAGCTTCCGTGTCTCTCTCCACCCCATGAACCGCTCTTTCCCACACTTCATAATTAACTAATGAAAAACAAGCCGCAGAGGAAACTCGAGACACAAACCTGAACTTTTCCTCCTGAGAGGCTGTTTGGTCACTTGATCCGGCCGACCAATCACACGTCACGCCTCCTCTTATAAGAGCGGCCTGACCCGAGCACCAATTCATGTGTGTGACATAATGAACCCGGCTCATTTAGTCTGTTTGCCGACGTGTGTTTTTCCACAGTAAATGTTTCATCAGTGAAAGGTCACAGGTCATGTGTGCAAATGTTGTATGATCCGCTGCGAGACCCTCACGACTGAGTAAAGATTTTAAAAGCATATTTCCATTCACATATTATATATATATATATACAGTGGGGGAAAAAATTATTTGATCCCCTACTGATTTTGTACGTTTGCCCACTGACAAAGAAATGATCAGTCTATAATTTTTATGGTAGGTTTATTTAAATAGTGAGAAACAGAATAACAACAACAACAACAACAAAAAATCCAGAAAAACGCATTTCAAAAAGTTATAAATTGATTTGCTTTTTAATGAGTCAAATAAGTATTTGATCCCCTATCAATCAGCAAGATTTCTGGCTCCCAGGTGTCTTTTATACAGGTAAGGAGCTGAGATTAGGAGCACTCTCTTAAAGGGAAAATCTGTCCACAGAAGCAATCAATCAATCAGATTCCAAACTCTCCACCATGGCCAAGACCAAAGAGCTGTCCAAGGATGTCAGGGACAAGATTGTAGACCTAAACAAGGCTGGAATGTGCTACAAGACGATCGTCAAGCAGCTTGGTGAGAAGGTGACAACAGTTGATGCAATTATTCGCAAATGGAAGAAACACAAAATAACTGTCAATCTCCCTCGGTCTGGGGCTCCGTGCAAGATCTCTCCTCGTGGAGTTTCAATGATCATGAGAGCGGTGAGGAATCAGCCCAGAACTACATGGGAGGATCTTGTCAATGATCTCAAGGCAGCTGGGACCATAGTCACCAAGAAAACAATTGCTAACACACTACGCCGTGAAGAACTGAAATCCTGCAGCGCCCACAAGCTCCCCCTGCTCAAGAAAGCACATGTACAGCCCGTCTGAAGTTTGCCAGTGATTCAGAGGAGAACTGGGTGAAAGTGTTGTGGTCAGATGAGACCAAAATCCAGCTCTTTGGCATCAACTCAACTCGCCGTGATTGGAGGAGGAGGAATGCTGCCTATGACCCCAAGAACACCATCCCCACCGTCAAACATGGAGGTGGAAACATTATGCTTTGGGGGTGTTTTTCTGCTAAGGGGACAGGACAACTGCACCGCATCAAAGGGACGATGGACGGGGTCATGTACCGTCAGGGCCAGGGCATTGAAGCCAGCCCCAGGGCATTGAAAATGGGTCGTGGATGGGTATTCCAGCATGACAATGACCCAAAATACACGGCCAAGGTAACAAAGGAGTGTCTCAAGAAGAAGCACATTAAGGTCCTGGAGTGGACTAACCGGTCTCCAGACCTTAATCCCACAGAAAATCTGTGGAGGGAGCTGAAGGATCGAGTTGCCAAACGTCAGCCTCGAAACCTTAATGACTTGGAGAGGATCTGCAAAGAGGAGTGGGACAAAATCCCTCCTGAGATGTGTGCAAACCTGGTGGCCAACTACAAGAAACGTCTCTGACCATGTGCTGATTAGCATCTTTGAGCTAGGCTCAAAAGTATCTCAAATTGTCACCACCGAAACAGTCACGACCGAAACATGTCATCGTTTCGGTAGTGACAAAAGGAAACACATAATCCTTGATTTGGGGGAAATAAGCAAAGTTTTAGGACAGTTATGCAAATTTTTTGTAGTGTTTTAGTATGCAAGTTAAAATTCTGTAATGTGATGTGGTCGCTACCAAAGCATTACTATCACTACCGAAAATGTGCAGTCACAACCGAAAAATGGGATGTTTTATCAAAAATAAAATATATTGAATTATCAACTAAGATGTTATGATAGTGTTTGGTTCAATGCATATTCAAACTAATGAATCCTTAACTTTGAAATCAGTATGATCAACTTTATGCCTTTTACAACAAAAGATTAGATTCCAAATACAACAAATATCATAGATCACACTTGAAATATTGTTAAAATTGTAATTGTTATTGACAATTATTGTTATTGAAAACTTTTTAATAAAATAGCAAAAAATATATTTACAAGGTAGATGTAAACAAAATCTTAATAGGTCAATATAACCCTTCTTATTAAATAATATATTATTGTGTTTCGGTAGTGACAAATTTGGGGAGAGAAAAAATATTCCAAAACTTCATACAACATGAGAATTAACTGCACAATTACTAGAAATGTGTAGCTTGGATATTATACAATTTGCATACATACAAAATTTGTGGAAAAAGACTCTTGTTTGTCCAACTCTGACTTTGCACCAATTCTATATATATACACTTCTAGTAAATGATTTGATACTTTAATTTTCATGTAATCGTCACATTTTCTGTCTAAGACACTGAAACTGAATGCAGTTTAATATATAAACAGCAGTAGGGTTGCCAGAGATTGCGTTATACGCTTCTGAAATAAAGAAATCAATGCAAGTGTTTGAGTACAGAAACACACTTGCGTACTTCACACAGAACTCGTGCTTTAGATCTGTTTTCATCTGTGAAGATTTGACAAAAACATGCTCAACAACCGTGAATCCATGAAGTAACAAACACGACAGTCTACAACCGGATAAAAGCAGGAAAATGATGATGAAATTAATCGTTTGATGGAATAATTCAAGTCCTACTATTGAAACTTCAAACTTCTGTTGGCAGCGGCTGACCGTCTCTAGGCGCATCCGTGAGACGGTTGCCATGGCGACGGACCGCCGTCTCTGAGATGCTGCGGTGACAAAGCAGACGTCTATTTTGAACTGTCTGACATAAAAAAGAAGATGAAAAAGATAAAGAAACGTCTAGTGCATCTTTTTAACATCTCAACTGTTTTTCCAGTTGAGATTAAATGAGTTCTGCTTCTCAGATATTTTTCCCAAAAACAGTTGAGTGAACTCACATGAGTCTGAACAACGTCTCAAACTGAGCTCAACTTTTCAAATGACAAAAGTCAATAATTCTCAATATGAACTCAAACATCAAACGAGTAACATTCATTTTATAGCTCCAAATTCTTACTGGATGACAACTAGTGATGTTAGCAACTGCCTAGCATTTACCAATAACACACTAGCAACTGCACATCTATGCAGAAAAACAGTATCATTTAGATACTATTATAGTTTTTATTAATATTTAGAATTAGTTTTTATTTTCATTTTAGGTTTTTATTTTCATTTTAGGTAAAGTTTTAATATATATTATTTAATATGTCTATATCGTTTTTTATTATTTTTATTTCAGTATTATTAGTATTATTAGTTGCATTATTACAGTATTATTAGTTATTTTGTTAATTAAACTGAAATAATAATTGTTGTAATTTTTCATACATATTTTATTTAGTTTTAGTTAACATTTTTAGTAACAAATTTAGTTTTTTAAATAATTTTAGTTTTAAAAATAATAATAAACCTGCTATGTAAATGTGCCTTTGACATTTATATAATTTTTATTTTTTTCTAAAATATTTCATTAAATAAGTATTTTGTTTAATTATATTTAAGTTTTACTAGTTTCACTTTTATTTATTTGAATACATCAAGTTAAACTAAAAATGCGAAATGTTGCTGAAATAAAATAAATATATTCTGTGTATATATATATATATATAGAGAGAGAGAGAGAGAGAGATTTTAATTATTTTAGTGCAGAAAGTTAAACTAAAGAAAATGAGAAATATTGCTGAAATAAAATGCATATAAATTTTTATATTTTATTTATTTTAATTAAAGCTTTCTATTTCAATTAACATTTTTATGGTGTTAGTTTTAGTTAACGATGAGAACCCATCCACCTTCTTTTTACATATACAAACACCATCCTATTTCCTTCAGAAAATGTAAATAATCTAGTTTCTACTTCTATTTCTAAAAAATGAACATCTGAGACAAAGCTCATTTTTAAAACGAGAGTCTCCTGAACTGTAAGAGAGCCTCCTCTGAGCAGTATTCAGCATTTTCCTGTGGGACGATACACATTAGTGCTCCACGTCTCCTGTTACAGTCGGATTGACAGTGAAATCTCTGCTGGAGACGAGTTTCCAAAGTCACATTGAGAGCCATTCCCACTGGCATTCAGTCAGTGGCACACCTGTGGCTCTAGTGTGTGTGTGTGTATGTGTGTGTGAGTGTGTGTGGGTCACAGCTGCCATCATCCTCCCCAAATATTCCCCCGTTTGTTATCCCTCTTTCTATTTATATCGCCGCTCTGTCCTTCAGGAGTCTTAGAGACGCCTGCGTCACCACTCCAGGTGCTCTGTGGGCGGTCGCCATGGTTACGGCGGCGGGATTCCACCCAATCAGGCGCCGGCAGGAGTTGCGGGGAGAATCTGTGTGTCTGTGTTTCAGGAAAACACGCGTCACGTGATGTTTTTCCAGCAGAATCCTGATTCTGTCGATTATGAATGCAAGTGATTCTGCTACTGCTTTTCTGGTAATAAACAACAAGGTTCATTTGCATATTGTCGCATAATGCAACCAGTTAAACTGACTTTGATAGATACCATGCACTGAAAAAAATTATACTTTGGACCAACTCAAAAATGTTACAGCCAAACATATTAGTTTTTCTTCAGTTATATTTATGGTTGGTTCAAAATCTTAAATTTTGATCGAATATTAATAAAAAATATTTATTATTTATTAATATATTATTATTATTATTATTATTATTATTTATAACTTAATATATTTTCTTTAGACACAAGCTAAAATTTTACTTAGAAATGTTACTATATACAGGTGCATCTCAATAAATTAGAATGTCGTGGAAAAGTTCATTTATTTCAGTAATTCAAGTCAAATTGTGAAACTTGTGTATTAAATAAATTCAGTGCACACAGACTGAAGTAGTTTAAGTCTTTGGTTCTTTTAATTGTGATGATTTTGGCTCACATTTAACAAAAACCCACCAATTCACTATCTCAACAAATTAGAATACTTCATAAGACCAATAAAAAAAAACCTTTTTAGTGAATTGTTGGCCTTCTGGAAAGTATGTTCATTTACTGTATATGTACTCAATACTTGGTAGGGGCTCCTTTTGCTTTAATTACTGCCTCAATTCGGCGTGGCATGGAGGTGATCAGTTTGTGGCACTGCTGAGGTGGTATGGAAGCCCAGGTTTCTTTGACAGTGGCCTTCAGCTCATCTGCATTTTTGGTCTCTTGTTTCTCATTTTCCTCTTGACAATACTCCATAGATTCTCTATGGGGTTCAGGTCTGGTGAGTTTGCTGGCCAGTCAAGCACACCAACACCATGGTCATTTAACCAACTTTTGGTGCTTTTGGCAGTGTGGGCAGGTGCCAAATCCTGCTGGAAAATGAAATCAGCATCTTTAAAAAGCTGGTCAGCAGAAGGAAGCATGAAGTGCTCCAAAATTTCTTGGTAAACGGGTGCAGTGACTTTGGTTTTCAAAAAACACAATGGACCAACACCAGCAGATGACATTGCACCCCAAATCATCACAGACTGTGGAAACTTAACACTGGACTTCAAGCAACTTGGGCTATGAGCTTCTCCACCCTTCCTCCAGACTCTAGGACCTTGGTTTCCAAATGAAATACAAAACTTGCTCTCATCTGAAAAGAGGATTTTGGACCACTGGGCAACAGTCCAGTTCTTCTTCTCCTTAGCCCAGGTAAGACGCCTCTGACGTTGTCTGTGGTTCAGGAGTGGCTTAACAAGAGGAATACGACAACTGTAGCCAAATTCCTTGAGACATCTGTGTGTGGTGGCTCTTGATGCCTTGACCCCAGCCTCAGTCCATTCCTTGTGAAGTTCACCCAAATTCTTGAATCGATTTTGCTTGACAATCCTCATAAGGCTGCGGTTCTCTCGGTTGGTTGTGCATCTTTTTCTTCCACACTTTTTCCCTCCACTCAACTTTCTGTTAACATGCTTGGATACAGCACTCTGTGAACAGCCAGCTTCTTTGGCAATGAATGTTTGTGGCTTACCCTCCTTGTGAAGGGTGTCAATGATTGTCTTCTGGACAACTGTCAGATCAGCAGTCTTCCCCATGATTGTGTAGCCTAGTGAACCAAACTGAGAGACCATTTTGAAGGCTCAGGAAACCTTTGCAGGTGTTTTGAGTTGATTTGCTGATTGGCATGTCACCATATTCTAATTTGTTGAGATAGTGAATTGGTGGGTTTTTGTTAAATGTGAGCCAAAATCATCACAATTAAAAGAACCAAAGACTTAAACTACTTCAGTCTGTGTGCGTTGAATTTATTTAACACACGAGTTTCATAATTTGAGTTGAATTACTGAAATAAATGAACTTTTCCACGACATTCTAATTTATTGAGATGCACCTCTCTCTCTCTCTCTCTCTCTTTCTCTCTCTCTCTCTCTCTCTCTCTCTCTCTCTCTCTCTCTCTCTCTATATATATGTATGTATATATATATATATATATATATATATTTTTTTTTTAAACAAAGTTCACCTGAGATACATTTTGTTAGTCATTCTTTTAATTTGGTTTACTTACTATAAATAAAGACTGGAATATTATCTTTGAAAGACCTTAATGTTTTTTGTCATGTCTTTTTAAAATAGGCATAATCTATTCTGTTATGTGCCAACAAACAAACAAACAAACAAACAAACAAAAACACCTACTGACAGCAAAATGTTTTTATTAATATTATTTTTAATAATTTTTTTATTTAATTGTTTCAATTTAATTTAATTTTCATAACAAAAAAGATTATGCATAGAATATGCATATATTCAGGACATCAACACTACATCAAAAACTATTTAAACAACATTGTTTCTTTTAACTTTTTTTCTATGGGAGTGTTATTTGCTTTTAGACAAACTGAACAAAACACGTTTACCCTGGAAAGCATGATTTTTGATTAGGCCAATATAAATATGCATTTTAAATAAATTATACGGGCATTGCTCTGTTTTTGTAAGGAAAACAGAAATCTGATTATGTCACACAATAATCAATCAGCTTTTTAGTTTATTGTGAGATTATTTAATTTAATTTAATTACATTTTTATTTATTTTTTTGTTAGTACATAGCAAAAAAGATGTGTATAGAATCTTAAATATCTCCATAACAACATTGTTCTAACATCCTGCATGTAATGTTTCCACAGTGCATTACAGATGAGAAAACATCTGCACAAACAAACTTGCCTGTATTCTGACTGCACCTCGCTGCGTTAATAAGTGCAAAAGCGAGACAGGAGACACAGGAGGGGTCGATATCACGGAGGACTTTCCTGGAAACGATGCATCAGTGTTATTGTCCGTCCATCAGGAGCGACTGCCTGCGATGCTCAGATTTACTGCAACACAGAATCACATTCATCACTGAAAGGACAATAGATTTCACTCTCCATTTCACCTTAGCTTTCGATCGTCTACGCTGTGAAATTAATCGATATAACCTTCGCAACCTAATGTTAAATATGGAGATGTTTGCAGTCTCAGAGTCAGAGCTAATATGACTATATTTAGAGTGTTGAGAAAGAACGCAGTGATAAAGTTCTCTGAAATCCATCCGAGCGAATAACCTCTGGATGTCAGCCACTGTAAACTCAGCTTTCCTTGACTTGGGAAATAATAAGCAACAGCTGTTGTTATTGTTTTGTTCATGGCATGAAATTCCAGAGATCCCAGAAAACATGAAGGTCAAAGGTCAGCGCAGCTATGATAACTGACCTCTCTGCAGTGTCCAACAGCTGAAGACGGTCAGCACTGATTTAAAGTCCTAAAACACATATCCATGCTCAATAATGAGAGAGAATAAATCATATTACATATTTTACACACTTTTTAGTGTAATATTGTCAGTGTCAATACTGTTACCATTTTTAAAATGTAAATTTAAACAATTATTTCTTACATTTAATATAAACAATATCTACAAGTAAAATCCTTTCAAAGTGTAGCAAATTTGTTTGAAATCGTCAAACCGGTTACTGTCAGCCCTGTTACTTTTTAGTGTGGGTAACAGGGATGATATTGATCAGGTTTGACCCTGTTTTTAAAGATTGTCTGTGTAAAGTTTAAACATTTTAAAGGTCACCCTCAGTATATTATTGAGCTGATGCCTATATCTTTCATTGGCATATGAGTTCTAATTAAATCTAGTAATGCTTGTGTCGGCAACAGGGTTGACAAAAATACCAAAACATGAGGTAGAAAAATAGTCATAAAATAATCAATTACATAGCCTGAGATGTCACAATACAATTTCTTGTCATTTCATGGATATTTAATAAAATACTGATCAAACTTATTTTATTTGTGGAAAAGGCACCAATTTCGTGGAATGACCCGTTGTTACGATTTTTTAAAATTAATACAGCAGATAATGTTTTATATGCTCAATTGTGCACCTGCTGTTTGATTGACACCAGAGCCAGTCACAGTCTTCAGCCGCTGCAGATGTTCAAGGTCGCTTGATTTGTGCCTTTGCTTTCCGAAAGCTGTAGCCAAACTTTCCGGGGTTGAAAATAAATCAGAGTGATCACCAAAGGAAAGTACGCTCCATACTTTTCCGCTCTCAGGGCTTCCTCGCTGCCCTTATTTAAATCAGGCTGTTTTTTTGGCCCGCATGCGGCGCTTTCCTGCCGAGTCGCGTGTCACTCTGATATATAGACTCATTTCCATTGATGAAGAGCCAGACACACAGAGGACAAACCTGCAGAATCACTCAAAAGTTTAGCTGTTACATCTCACGCGTGTCACCTACTCCGTCCTGTCCTTAAACGTCTTCTAGTTCTAACCTACATTAAAAAATACTATACTATAGTGATTTTGAACCATACTATACAGGTAGTTAAGTGTATTATTCTGTATATATTATAGTATTTACAACACTTTGTTAATGAATGCTACAGCATACTGTAGTATTAACTATAGTGAACTGATAAACTTAAATAAATACTGTAGTATACTCTAGTTTTTACTACAGTAAACTGTAGTGTATTGTAGTATAATATACCCTATAGTTGTAGAAAACTTGGGTAAAGTAATTTGTTTATATTACTATAGTTGCTATATTACCACAGCAACTATAGAATTAGCACAACAAATTAATTCAAGTACTTTACCACAGTATTGTTTAAAAACACTATAGT
>CM077254.1:1518504-1533504 GCA_039654775.1 Spinibarbus caldwelli
TCAGCTCTGAAATCAGCAGAATCAGCAGCAGGATATCTGTGTGTCCTCACATGTCTGTCTGCTTGTGCTGAGAGAGGAAGCAGTTTATTCTCACGCAGCTTCAGCGGTCCATCGCTGCCAAGAACGTCTCAATCTCACCCTCGTCTCCTCAGTTCTCATCATAAACAAACCCAAAGGAGCCAGAAAATATCCTGACCCGGGTTAATATGGTGACTCTGCGGAGCTGCACTTTAAACTGGGGAGAAAAACAGAAGTGTTATTCAGAGATTTGCCAAACATCCGCAGGACTGTCGCCTCTCAGAGATCCAGACCAGCCTTCACATCTACTACAGCAAAGCCAGAGGATGCCAGGCTTCTCAAGCTGGACGTGTGTGGACCAGAGGGTTACCAGAGCCCGTATTATTCCCGTATAGATCTGCTCCAGTTTCAGTAGTTTTTCTGCCTATTTGGCAACATCATCCATCTTGGCACGAGAGTCGGTGATGACGAACACAAACGAATCAGCGGTGCAAAAACTCAGCATTAAAAACTGTAGGCTAAAAGTCACTACGTATACATACATTTGGCAGATGCTTTTTTAACCCAAAGTGACTTACACTGCATTTAAAGTCAGTTTCAGCATTCCCTGGGATTCGAACCCATGACCTTCGCATGATCTAACATTTGAACTACAGGAAAGCATGTGTTTTCTCAATTTAATTGCTTGTTCAGTAGCAGATTATTTGGCGTTAAATGGGATTAAAATATAAATAATGATATTGACATATGGATCAAGATATATATTTAATTTCTGGTAGAAACTGCTACACTGATTATCCAAATCATACTACACCTACAATACTGTCATTCAGGTAAAAGCATTTGCTAAATCACTGTATGTCAGTGTTATTTTAGTGTCAGTAATATACTGTCATATTTTATGGAGTCTGTTTCTGCCACAAATTTTTCTTTATTTATATTTCTAAATATTATACATGAAAAAAAAAAAAAAAAAAAAAAAAATATATATATATATATATACACACACATACTTCTATACTCCTCAGACTCGCGTTAACAGACAAACAAACTAACAAAAAAGTCTGAATTGTTGGATATAAACTCAGAATAAAATAAAAAGAATTGTGAAATAAAAAGTCACAATTATCTTTTTTTTTTTTTTTATTCTGTGGTGGAAAAAACTTCCATAATATTTTTAATAATATTTTGAATTAGCTTTTATTTTTATATTTTCCATTTTCATTTTAAAGTTTTATCAATTTGGTTGTTTTTGTCATTTTTTATTAATTTTAAAGACATATGTCTGTATATATTTTAGCATTTTTTTCATAGTTTTTAAAATTAATTTTCCATTTCCATTTTAGTTAAAGTTTTAGCAATTTTGTTGTGTGTTTTTGGCATTTTATTAAATAGTTTTAAAAATATGTCTATATATTTTTATTTTTATAGTTTTTATTATTTCAGTTTTAGTTTTGGTTATTTTTTATGGAGCTTATAATATGACAAAACTATTTGAATTGTGTAAATTTGAATTATTGACAAGTATCATTTAACAAAACTGAATATTATGTGGCATTTAACATAGCTCTGAATTTGATTTTTTTTTATTTTTTTTTTTTACTTGAATATTGAACATTTGAAATTTATCACAACTGAATTTTTTGTATGGCAGTTTTTTTTAATATACATATATTTTCAAAAAGCGGATTTTTGTTCTGAATTCTTAGACTGCAAAAATCCAGTTTTTAAAAATACAGCTTCAAGTTTTCAAGATGAAGAAGAAATTCGGAACATCAAATTCAATATTTAAAATTCAAAGCGCAGAAATTCAGATCGTACAGAAAGTAGGTCAGAGGTCATCCACAGGGAAGAGTAGATGATCTCCGAAAAGTCGAATGAAGCATTTACTGCGACCGAGAGGGGACATGTTCAGTTCACTTAGGCTAGTTTTGTCGTGGCCACGACATATTAACTCGTGGGAGTGTGATAATATGTCGTGGCTACGAGATCATTTTCTCGAGATAATCCTGGAATCGCCGCACGGCTGCCGCTTTCTCTCGTAGTGGAAGTGTTTTGTGCGGTCTCGGGACAGACATTGCCATAGTTACAAACAACAAGGTCACATTTGATTTTACTAAAAATAAACAAAACATAACGGAAATTTATTACATATGTTATTTGCTATTTATCATTTCATGGGACTAGCTATAGCGTAGTTTTCATGTCAGACACTGTTAACTATGACATTTTACACAAAATTGTATTTTTACTTGGCAAACCAACTTGTACACGCATGCTCTGGATTTTTTTCTTTATTTATATCTCTGTAAAAGATTTTTGATGGATCATCCAATGGGAATTCTATTACATTTTACTGTAAATGATCTTCATCATGTTTTCAACACTACCTACATGAGCTCAGTGAAATGATCTATTGGTTGTTAATAATCTGCCCGGTAATTGGTTAAAGCCAACAAAAAGAAAAATATATATATATATATATATTTTTTTTTTATCTCTGGCTGCGCCTGCCGCGGAGAGCCGTGGAAGCGGCAGGATTTTGGGTGCACGAGCACCGCCAGCGAAACCGCCTACTTTCCTGCTATTCACAATTTGAATAAAAGTTTTAATAAATGATTTTTGCTAAGCGTTTAACCTCTTAACACCTCTTAAAATAAATTTTTTTTAAAAAAAGTAGATCATATATTTTGTCTATAGCCTATAAAACAGCTTCGTAAATAGGAAGATTTCAATACATGAGGATTATGAATGGGATTTTTTTAGCGAGCCATTAAATGACTTGAGACGTGACTCGGACTCCAAGTTAAAAACTCGTGAACATCTCTGTTCAAGGTGTACATTTATCCTTGGGAATCGAACCCCATGACCATGTTGTTGCGAACGCCATGATCTACTACAGGAGCGTAAACACAGAGGAATCTCTACTACTATTGCTGCCTACCGCAGTGGATTGTGGGTAACGGCATACTCTGCGTGACCTCATAAAAATCCCAGTAACAGTTATGAAATCCCCGTCAGGTGCTTTCACTTCTCTAGTGTCGCATTCGATTCCAGCCACTGAATCACCAACACTGTAACTACTGTAGAAACACAGCACCTGCAGCAAAACAAACACACAGGACACACACCAGTTTCACTCAGATCACCAGACGCTTTCGTTCCGACGAATGACGGACAGACTGTGACGGATCGTCACAAGATAGGAAGAAGTGTAGACGTTCAGCGAGAGCTCTTCGAAATGTCACTTTCAGTTCTGAGAATGAAATCAGCAGGCCATTCCTGCTATGCAGCACAGTTTCACATCTCTATACGGCTTAAAACACTGAACAAAATACTCAAATATTAAACTCTTACTGCTGAAAATTACATTTTGGTTTCTATTATGGTTTGAGTGAATTTTCATTTTAACTTCTACATTGAAAAACTGATAATTTTTTAAGAAATATTTGAAGTGTTTGTTCTATAATGACAAATTTACAAGCAGAATATTGTTTTTCTGTTGGTATTTTATAAAATATCTCTTTTACAAAATTAAATTGTTACTGGTTGGAAAACAACAGGACAAATAAGTTATACTAAAAGTTTGATGAGAGTATAAAAATAATTAAAAACGTAAAATACAAGTTAAAAAATAATTTAAAAATATTTTAAAAGATATATTATAAAAAAAATAATATTTTGAGTCAGTTTTTATTTTTCCATTTTAATTTTAGTGTAAGTTTGTTATTTTGTTGTGTTTTGTTATTTTTAGTAGTTTTTATAATTTTTTTTATTCCATTTTCAGTTTTATTTATTTCAGTACATCAAGTAAAACTAAATGAACTAAATGAAAATGAGAAACCGTGCCTTGGCAACAAGCTGAAATATTTTTTATATTTAAATTTTTATTTTATTAAAAATAATTATTTATATATTATTTCAATTAACATTTATTTTATTTCAAGCAATGAAATATTTTTAAGGTTTTAGTTGGCTATA
This sequence comes from Spinibarbus caldwelli, assembly GCA_039654775.1. Classification (NCBI taxonomy): domain Eukaryota; kingdom Metazoa; phylum Chordata; class Actinopteri; order Cypriniformes; family Cyprinidae; genus Spinibarbus; species Spinibarbus caldwelli. The sequence goes on from CM077254.1 coordinate 1,522,504, forward strand.
ATCACCCTGTTTACAAGAAAATATTATTTCATTATTTCTAAAATATAAAAATATAAAATATTGCTAAAAATATTGTTTCTACTTTCTTAAAATTTCCTGTTTAGTTCGATGTGTTACTTACCATTTCCCTGTAATTATTTGTGAAATTTAAAGTGAAAACTGTTTAAAAGTAAATCCTACATCAGTTTTGTTTTTCAGTGTTGTCTGTCATAGAAACACTTCCTTAAACAAGAATAAGTTGAAAGCTTCTGCAAAACAGGAATGACCCCATGAACACGTTAGCTCAGGAGTTTCCGTTCTTTCATAGTTTACACCCGCTTGACTATAATGATGAATCAAATGAGGTTTTATCTTTTTCTGTGTTTTTCTTTCTGTTCTCCTTTTCATCTCTCTTTATTTTTCCTCCAAGCAGCTGATGATGATTTCGCTCAAGCGTAATTAAAGGCAAGTTCAGCTCCATTAAATTGGGGAAAATAATTTCACGGCTCATTACAGCTCCCATATTTAAACATAAAGAACAACATTCTGGTCTTGTGTTTCTGTTCACTCTGAACTTCACCAAACGTCTGTCCAGTGAAGCATCAGGTCAGTCGTATCGATCTTCTCATGCTGATGAGGTGAGATGGAAATTCAGAGGATAAAACGAGTAGATATTATAAATCAAATGTGTCTCAAATCACAGTCTACTTTTAGGAGTCTGAGGTGAAAAATAGCAGTCCATCTACAGTGACGGTCAAGCTGGAGATTTTGTCTCAACTTGCAACCATGACAAACAGAGGCGGACAAAGTACACAACTTCCTTACTTGAGTGAAAGTACAGATACTATTGGTCAAATACTACTCCACTAAAAGTGAAAGTTGTAAAGACAGATTTTTACTTAAGTAAAAGTACGGAAGTACATGTTTTTAAAAGTACTTAAGTATCAAAAGTAAAAAGTAAATTCATTGTTTTATTGTCGCATTGTTGTATACTTACAATACCTTATGCTACTGAATACACTGATTAGCTTGTATTATCTTTGGAATTAAGACCTTTTATGTTACAAAAACTATTGAAATGGAACAACTGAATTAAGACAATCATCTTTATTTTTTTATTTAACACTCCTACAACTACATTGAACTCATTTTAATACTTGTCTTTTTCAAAGAGATATTGAAGTCTATGATATGGTACATCTTAGGCAAACAGAGCAAACATTGAAAAGAAAACAAATCTTTAGTCTTTTCAGAAAACTGGAGCATACTCTCTCAGTATGGCCATGGGTGTGCACGTTGCGCCAAAGAACCGTCTTTTTGAATTTTGCCATCAACTGATCAGTGTTCATAAAATGCTCAGAAATCAGTGAACTTCACAGCATGTGGCTAGGGTTGGGTATTGTTTGAATTTTATCCATTCTGATTCTGATTCTGCTTATTGATTTCAATTCTTATTGATTCCCAGTTTAGATTCTAAAGTTTTCATTTAGCCTACTTTTTGATCATTTGTTTGCAAAAAAATATATGTATTTATGTGCAGTGTTTTGACAGTACAATAATGTTCAGATTTATATACTTCCCTGACCAGTTTTTAGCAGCAGTTTACCAGTAGGCCTAATATATATATATATATAGAAAAAATATAAAACAAACAAACGATTCAATACAAAAACAAACGATTAAACATAGATTCAATAAAACAAACAAACGATTCAATACAAACATGGAAAAAATTATAAAACAAACAAACGATTGATAGAACAAACGAGCAAACAAATAAATGACAGAATGAATGAACAAACAATTGTGGGAGTTATGAATCATGATGCAGTAAGGAACACAATGATGTGTGAAATCCAGACACTTCTGTTCAGTGTTAGAAAGTCAAAGGGTTAAAAATCAGCTTCACACAAACGATCTCATCACTGATAATGAATGTGTGTGTGTGTGTGTGTGTGTGTGAGTGTGTGAGTGTGTGAGTGTGAGAGTGTGTGTGTGTGTGTGTGTGTGTGAGTGTGTGAGTGTGTGTGTGTGAGTGTGTGTGTGTGTGTGAACTGGTATATATGGTTTATGAGGACACAAATGTGTATAATTGCATGGGTACTACACCGTGAAGGTGGTTTATGAGGACACTGCCTATGTCCCTGTAAACCAAAAGGCATAAAATACATACTAAATTGTGTTTTTTTTTGAAAATCTAAAAATGCAGAAAGTCTCCTGTGAGGGCTAAGTTTAGGTATAGGGTTAGTGTAGGGAAATAGCACATACAGTTTGTACAGTATAAAAACCATTATGCCTATGGAGAGTCCCCGTAAACCACATATGCCAGACTGTGTGTGTGTGTGTGTGTGTGTGTGTGTGTGTGTGTGTGTGTGTGAGAGTGTGTGTGTGATTACTGATGACACTCTGATCATTAACTCAAGGCTCTTTACAGCAGCTTCACTCTTATCTGTCTATGTTTCTCAGACGGTTTCCATGCATCCGCTATCCGTCTGCAAACTCGGAATCCGGAATCCGGTTGTCATGGAGATTCCCAAATCTCTGACTTTATCTGAGGAGATAATTTGTGTTTCTGATGCGCTCCATTCCTCTCAGACTTCCTTCAGCTCTTCCCGCTGTCTGGATTCAGGAAGCAGGTGTCCATCTGGGTTTCTATAGCAACACGTGACATTATGGGCTGCGTTTACATGATCCATCTGGTGCAAACACAGGTGTGCTGAGTGTGGACCGAACAAACCACAGCGACACGCGTCATTAGCATCCAAAACACACGTCTGAAACAGAGAGAGACAATTACAATACATGAGCCTGGACCACAATACTAGTCATAAGGGTAAATTTTTTGAAATTGAGATTTATACATCAACTGGAAGCTGAATAAATAAGCTTTCATTGATGTGTGGTTTGTTAGGATAGGACAATATTTGTCTGAGATACAACTATTTGAAAATCTGGAATCTGAGGGTGCAAAAAAATCTAAATATTGAGAAAATCCCCTTTAAAGTTGTCCAAATGAAGCTCTTAGCAATGCATATTAGTAATCAAAAATTAAGTTTTGATATATTTACGGTAGGAAATTTACAAAATATCTTCATGGAACATGATCTTAATATCCTAATGATTTTTGGCATAATAGAAAAATGGATAATTTTGACTCATACAATGTATTGTTGGCTATTGCTACAAATATACCTGTGCTACTTATGACTGCTTTTGTGCTCCAGGGTCACATATATATTGTATGGAAAAGTGTTTAAAGGGACAACTCACCCAAAAGCTGTTGACCTGATTCATTTGGATCAAAAAAGACAAACAACCCCAAGAAAAGCACCATAAAAGTATCATAAAGACTTGTGCACTATATTCCAAACAGGGTTATTATTGTTAACTAAAACCATATATTTTTTTTTAACTTGAAATAAAGTAAACACAAATTAAACTAAACTAAAATATATATTTTATTTTAGCTAGTTGCCAAAGGCAGCATTTCTAGTTTTTGAAATAATGAAATAAAAATGAATAAAAACTGTATAGATTTATTTTAAAAAAGCACAGCAAAACTGTTACAACTTTCACTTTAAAATGAAAATGAAAAATTTAAACAAGCTATAATACTATATCAGTGATACCAAAAACCAGATCAAAAGAGCCATTCATTTTCTAATTTTGACATCACTTGTAATGACTTTAAAAAGCACATATTGATGGGTGAAACGGAGTGGAACGAAATCGGTTAAACAATTCATCGCAAAATGATTTACTGTTTTGATGCGCTTTAATTAGATCACGTATCAAGAATCATTTGATTCAGATCGGGACTTCAAATCATGTATCCCCAAACATTTGTTTTAGATCGGGAATCAGGAGTGGGTTCGCAAATCATTTGATTTAACTTCGCGTATCGTGAATCTTGATTCAGATCGGGACTTCAGGGCAGGTTCGCAAATCTTTTAATTCTGATCAGGACTTCGGTGTGAATTCGCGGATCATTTGATTTAGATCAAAACTTTGGGTTCGCAAATCTTTTTCATTCAGATCGGAAGTTCGGAGCACGGATCGCGAAACATTTGATTCAGATCAGAAGTTCGGAGCACGGATCACGAATCATTTGACTCAGGTCGGGACTTCGGAGCGGGTTCGCAAACCATTTGATTTAGATCGAAACTTTGCGTATTGCAAATCATTTGATTCAGATTGGAACTTTGGGTTCGTGAATCTTTTTCATTCAGATCAGAAGTTCGGAGCACGGATCGCGAAAACATTTGATTCAGATCAGAAGTTCGGAGCGCGGATCACGAAACATTTGACTCAGATCAGAAGTTCAGAGCACGGATCGCAAATCATTTGACTCAGATCAGGACTTCGGAGCGGGTTCGCAAATCTTTTTCTGATTTATTTTATTAAACAGAAGAAAACATCATACCATTAAGGCAGTTCAGTTTTAAAAACAAAAAGAAAGAAAGAAAGAAAGAAAGAGTGTACACAAATACAAATTCCTTAAGAAAATTAATTGTGGCTTTACTATAGTAAAAGAGTAGTAACCATAGTTTTTTTTTTTTTTTGTATAACCACAGTTTTACTACAAATACCATGGTTAACTATAGTTATCAAAGTCAGACATCGCTTGTTATGGTTTTCAAGTGTGTAGAGTTTAGTAGAGACACTCTGACATGATCCTACCAATATCAGACACTGCTAAATTATCCCTAGCAATAATTTTGATCAAACAATTAAATGTCCGTTACGTCCCCACCGATGCCAAAATCAAACCTACACACTTGGTGAGCATTAACCAACATTAGAGAACCGTGGACATGCAAATGTGTTGTTAAACTATTGAAATATTAACTTTTCGGCTAACAAAAATATTTGTGAATCACTCATTTATTTTATTATTATTATTATTATTATTATTTATTTATTTCTGAGAGATTAGACATCTTTCCTAAGCGCAGCCTCTGTGGTTTACTGTAATCTGAATCAGTCTGTGTGTTCATTCGTTCGTTCGGTGAGTGATTGTGTTTATATGAGTCACAGTGTTTTCAGAGTCGTCTGACGTCAGTGGTCTCTAAAAACCAGCAGCTGTTTGTGAACAAATGTTTACATGATCTGTATCTCATTATTTGTGTTACCAATTTTTTTAAAAAATATTTTATTATAGTAATATTTACAATATTTTATTTGTTTATCTCAGTGTTATTTTAGTTCCATTGAGATAAGATTACACTTTCTATTAATATTTTGACTGATTTTTATATTTACCATTTTCATTTTCATTTTAGTTTCAATTTTTAAAATTTAATTTTAGTTAAAGTTGAAGTAATTTTATGTAACATATAATAGTTTCATATAAGATGATTTTTTTAAAAATAATATATAATAATCTCATATAAGAAACCTATAATGACATATAAGTCCAGCCAACATTTTAACCATTAATTATCCTGTTTCTCTCAAAAATATGTCATATTATGGAAGTAAAATTGGTAAAAACATGGTTTTGTGAGTTTAAATCTCAGTGTTGTCTAAATTAAATTACTAAGTAGATCAGTTTTTATTCTTTTTTACTTAATAATGAATGATTTTAAAATAATTTCAAACTATTATTATTTTTAAATTATTATTTTAAATTTTGCATTTAATAGTAAAAAAACACATACTAAAATATTAATAATATTTAGTAATGTTTTATTATGGTAATATTTACAATAGGAAATTACTGAGTAGATCTGTGATTTTTTTTTCTCATTTACAACAAAAAGAAAAAGATGTGTTTTGTTTTTAACTGGGAATCATAAATGCATGAGTGTGTTTGTGTCCCGTGAGACGTGTCTGTATCTGTATGAAGATAAACACAGCAGCCTCTATCTTTCTCTCGTCTCATCTCGTCTCCATCTTTCATCCGGCTGCAATTTCTCAAAAAACTTTCTCTAAAAGTAGGACAGAAAGTTTGGGATGTGTCTCGACGGCCTCTGATTGGCTGAGAAAGAAACGTGCTCGTCTGAAATCCACATCGCTCCTGATCTTTATGCTTAACGGGATCTGAGAGCGATAAGACTGAAAAACACGTGTCGTGTCTGAGTCTGACCAGGGTGATTAAACTCACACTAAAGGCAGAAAAAATCTCAAATAAAATAAATTTTAACCGGGATAAATAAAAACATAAAAAGTTCTAAAGTTCTAAAACTAACTGAAATTGAAATAAAAAGAAAAGTAAAAGAATATTAAGAATATTTACAATTTCTAATTTTCATTTAATTTAACCTGATGTAAAATGAAAATACATGCAAATATATAAATTAATATAAAATGCAAACATAAAATTTAAAAATAATAATAAAAACTATATAGATATATAAAAATGACAAAATTATTACAACTTTAAATAAGATTACAATATAAATGGGAAAATGACATTTAAATATAGGCAACAATTTTAATTTTAATTTAGTTTAACTTTATGCTTTAAATGAAATAATATAAAAATAATAGAAATTAATATAAAATTTAAAAATAATTTAAAATAACAATAAAATCTACATAGATATATAAAAATGACAATTACTAAAACTTTAACTAAAATAAAAATAGAAAATATACAAATATTCAAAATATTTAACATTTCTCATTTTTATTTAGTTTAAGATGATGTATGAAATTAAATACAAAAATAAAACAGTATATAATTTTATATGAAATAAAATAATAAATTAATATAAAAATGAATGAAAACTATTTAGATATTTAAAAATGACCAAATTACTTAAACTTTAACTAAAAATAAAATAAAAACGCAAAATATAAAAATATTCATATTATATCAAATAAAAAACACTGAATACATTTCTAAATATATAAAATTATAATATATAACATTTTAACAGTTAAGTTTATTTAAATATTCATGCTTAGTTAAGTTTATTTAAAGGTGACAAATCATGAAAACCTGACTTTTCCAGGTTTTAAGTGCTATAATCAGGTCCCCAGTGCATCTATCAACCAAGGAAACGTGAAAAAGATTAACCCAGTAACTTTGTTTTGGTAAGTTTGAGCAAAACATGCTAACTGTTCTGTCTTTGGCTGCACAGACGATCACAGAACACTATTTAGAGTCCCATCCTCAGAGGTGACAACAGAGCAGTGGTTACTGATTTATTTACTGTATTTACCTTCACAGTCATAACCGACTGTTTTTGTAACTTGTGTGTTTTTAACGTAAACTTGTGTGTGAATGAGAACTTAGATTAGTGCTCTCATGCCGTGTGATAGCCGCTTTCAGCGCGTGTGCTTCGGATGTGTGCGCTCAGAAAACCCTATATCAGAAGTTTAAACCAATATGGGGCATAATATGTCTCCTTTTAAATATTTACGATTACATGGTTAGTTTTGATTGTGTTTAATATGGTGGTCTGTGATCTGATAGGCAGTTGAGAAGTACTCATATGAAGGTTGTTCATCTGTACCTGAATCTGTCAACACCGTACTGATTTCTGCGTGATTTCTTAATGTGATGGCCATATGACTCCAATCAGATCAGATCAGATCAGATCAGATGTGAGATGATCAGGTGTCAAGGACGCCGTCTGTCTGCTGAAATCACCATCACTGGAGTCTCTGTGAGAGAAAACAACCACGTCTGCTAAATGATCTCAATGTAATAACAGATTAAACACTCTACGTTCACATAAAAAAATATTAAATCTTCTTAATAGATCAAAAATGAGTCTCCAGTAATGTTTCTTCTAAACAGGGGTTTCCCAAATAGATGAAAAAGGTAGACAAAAGTAGATGAAAAGGTAAACAATTAATAAAATCTAAATTATTTAAATTATAAAAAAAGATAATTACATTATTAAATTGTAAAATAAAAATAAATAAATAATTATTATTTTTAAAATAATTTTAAAATGAAAATGAATTAAAATAAAATATTTACTAAAAATACATAAAAGTATAAATATGCAAAATGAAATCAAATAAATCATTTAAAAATAATACAAATCAAAATAAAACACTAAATAAATATGAAGAATTTCAAATAAAATAAATAATTTGACTATAAAAACAATCAAAATAAAACACCAACTGAAAATCCATACAATTACAAAAACATCAAATTAAAATAATTAATTTTTAAATAAATAATTCAAAAAATACAAATCAAAACAAAACACTTACTAAAAAATTATAAAATAAAAATACGTGTACAATAAAAACAATTAACATCAAACACTAACTTAAAATTTATACAAATATAAAAATGTAAAATTGAAATAAATAAGTTATTTTAAAATAAATAAATAATTTTAAAATAAAAACAAATTAAAACACTTACTACAAAATATACAATTATGAAACATTTCAAATAAAATAAATAATTGTAAAATAAAAAATCTAAATAAAACACTTAAAAAATAAAAAAGTAGAAATTAAGCAATCAAAAATAATTAACAAAATAAACTTACAATTTCATAAAAAAATAAAATTAAAATAAACCATTTTAAAATAAACAATAAAAAAAACATTTAGTATAAAAAAGATGTTTGTTTACCATGAACATGCTTGTGCTGTTAAATTAGTGAAATATTAAGTTTGAGTCTCAGGGAGACTTCAAGGAAATATTTTAGCTCAGAGGGATGTATGCAAATCTCTGCTGCTCCAAGATCTCTCAACAAATGATCCGAGCCACTCCACATTCATTTTATAACCCTTTCAGCAATAGACAGAGATAAAGTTAATGCGTGAGAATGAATTTTCCTGAGCGCCGGTGAAATGATTCAGCGCTGAGATCTGTAATGAGAAATGTTTGAGCTCATATTGAGATCTGTGAGTTCTGATTGCAGACTTTGGGAATGAATCAGAGCACAACTGAGATTGCTGGGGCGTTTTTAATCTTGATTTCTAATAAACCTGCCATTGTGTATTATTAGCATTGTGTTGAATTATGTTCTTTATTTATATGTGACTTTAGATAAATGTGCCTGATAAATTATTAAATAAATGTAAATAAAATAGTTTACACTCTAATCACATCTCAAAACTACTTGAAGCGATTAACTGTAAAATAAAATATAAAACAACTTAAATTGAATTTATTTCAGCTAGTTGTCAAGGCAAAATATACCATTTTGTATTTAGTTAAACTTGATACTTGGTACTAAAACAACTAAAACTGAAAAAAAAAATTAATAAAAAACTGTATCGAAATATATAAAAGAAAGAATTAAAAATGACAAAAACAACAACTAAAAATAAATAAATAAATATAAAACACTTGCTGAAAATGTATACAATATTAAAAATTTCAAACAAAATAAATAATTTTATAATACAAATGAACAAAGATGTACAAATGTGTAAACTAAAAATGTAAAACTAAAATCAATCAATAAATAAATATAAAACACTTACTAAAAATTTATAAAATGACAAAAAAGTTCCAATAAAATAAATTATTTAAAAATAAAAACAAACAAAAAATTCTACAATTATAAAAATGTAAAATTAAATATTTAAAAAAATACTAAAAAATTTACAATAACAATTAAAAAATAAATACCAAAAAAAAAAATATCAATTTTTTTTTTTTATGAAACTGAAAACAGAAAATCTAAACATATTTAAATATTCAAAATATTAATAATAAATATAATAGTATCTCCATGCACTGGACTGTACATTAATGTTATGAATTTAGCTAACATTCTTTAAATTCTTCAAACAAATTAATAATTATTATTGTTGGCTTTGTGGAAAATTCATTTGTAAGTCACTTTTCAATTTACATTTTTGGATTGGATTTAAACTGTCTACTAAATGAATACATCTAAATGTATTAATACTTCTCGCAAATTTTTAGGAAAGCAAAAAAAAAAATAAAAAATCTAATTGATTTAGTCAACATTTAATACTAGCCAGCGACTGTAGTATATACCACAGATGAGCTCAAAACTGCCAAATATGAACTAAAAGCCACACAACTCTTGATTTCATGCGGTCTAAAGAGGAATTACAGCCTTTTAAAACAAGACAACTTACTTAAATCATATTTAAGTTGAAAACAACACTTCATAGAGGAATTCTGCTTTATATCTATATACTGTATGTAAACATGACATTTAATCCAAAATAAACGTTTTGACTTTGCACTTTGATTTCCTTTAGGCCAGAAATGCACTAAAAAGCACAAAACTCTTCAATGGTCAGCCTGATACTGAAGATTTCTGAGGGTTTGCCTGAAGGCCGATCATTTCCATTTGGACTCAAGGCCTGATTTTACCCCTCAACTAAACTCAAACTCTTTTCCATCTTTTTTCCATCATAAAAGCTCTGGCTCTGCAGTATTAATGAAGAGTTTGTCATCACAGTAATGCGGCTCGAATCTGGGCACGTTTGCATCTGTGAATGACGACATGCGTGTAGAAATGATGTTTCCACATGTGAAGATTTCAGAACGAGAGCCGATCCAGACCAGCGGGTTCAGTCCGGCCGTGAACATGCTGTACTCGTTTACTCCTCATTAACATCATCCACACGTGACATATTTATAAACTGATTCTCCACAACAATTTCAAACATATATTAGGAAATTAATTTGAAATGGCACGGATTTCTGAAGCAGCAAATCTATTAGTTATGGAAGCGTGTTTCTGTCACAGAATGAAAAAAAAAAAAGTCAATTCTGACTTTTTATCTCATAATTCTGACTTTTTTTTTCACAATTTTCTCTGAATTCTGAATTTCCATCTCACAATTCTGTTTTCTTGTTTATACCACAAAATAAAAAATAAAAAAGGTAATTGCGACTTTTTATCTTTTTATTAGATGAAAAACTTAAACTATAAGAAAGAAAGAAAGAAAAATTAGAAATGATGCCTTGGCAATTAACTGAAATAAAATAAGTTTACGCTGATGTACTAAAATGACCAAATTATAATTTAAAAAGTATTAAAATAATAAAAGATAAAACTTAAAAAATAAATTAATGCTAAATTGAAATATTAAAAATAGTGCTGTCAAACG
>CM077254.1:1538504-1588504 GCA_039654775.1 Spinibarbus caldwelli
TTGCCCCCTAAACCTAATAACTGGTTGGGCCACCCTTAGCAGCAACAACTGCAATCAAGCGTTTGCGATAACTTGCAATGAGTCTGTTACAGCGCTGTGGAGGAATTTTGGCCCACTCATCTTTGCAGAATTGTTGTAATTCAGCCACATTGGAGGGTTTTCGAGCATGAACCGCCTTTTTAAGGTCATGCCACAGCATGTCAATGGGATTCAGGTCAGGACTTTGACTAGGCCTCTCCAAAGTCTTCATTTTGTTTTTCTTCAGTCATTCAGAGGTGGACTTGCTGGTGTGTTTTGGATCATTGTCCTGCTGCAGAACCCAAGTTCGCTTCAGCTTGAGGTCACGAACAGATGGCCGGACATTGTCCTTCAGGATTTTTTGGTAGACAGTAGAATTCATGGTTCCATTTATCACAGCAAGTCTTCCAGGTCCTGAAGCAGCAAAACAGCCCCAGACAATCACACTACCACCACCATATTTTACTGTTGGTATGATGTTCTTTTTCTGAAATGCTGTGTTACTTTTACGCCAGATGTAATGGGACACACACCTTCCAAAAAGGTCAACTTTTGTCTCGTCAGTCCACAGAGTATTTTCCCAAAAGTCTTGGGGATCATCAAGATGTTTTCTGGCAAAACTGAGATGAGCCTTTATGTACTTTTTGCTCAGCAGCGGTTTTCGTCTTGGAGCTCTGCCATGCAGGCCATATTTGCCCAGTCTCTTTCTTATGGTGGAGTCATGAACACTGACCTTAACTGAGGCAAGTGAGGCCTGCAGTTCTTTGGATGTTGTTCTGGGGTCTTTTGTGACCTCTTGGATGAGTCGTCGCTGCGCTCTTGGGGTAATTTTGGTCAGCTGGCCACTCCTGGGAAGGTTCACCACTGTCCCATGTTTTCGCCATTTGTGGATAATGGCTCTCACTGTGGTTCGCTGGATTCCCAAAGCTTTAGAAATGGCTTTATAACCTTTTCCAGACTGATAGATCTCAATTACTTTCTTTCTCATTTGTTCCTGAATTTCTTTGGATCTCAACATGATGTGTAGCTTTTGAGGATCTTTTGGTCTACTTCACTTTGTCAGGCAGGTCCTATTTAAGTGATTTCTTGATTGTGAACAGGTGTGGCAGTAATCAGGCCTGGGTGTGGCTAGAGAAACTGAACTCAGGTGTGATAAACCACAGTTATGTTTAGGGGGCAAACATTTTTTCACACAGGGCCATGTGGGTTTGGATTTTGTTTTCCCTTCATAAAAAAACCCTTCATTTAAAAACTGCATGTTGTGTTTACTTGTGTTATATTTGATTAATATTTAAATTTGTTTGATGATCTGAAACATTAAAGTGTGACAAACATGCAAAAAAATTAAAAATCAGGAAGGGGGCAAACAATTTTTCACACCACTGTATATATATATATATATACACACACACACACACACACACACACACACACACACACACACACACACACATACTGTATGTATATGTATATATATATATATATACAGTGGGGCAAAAAAGTATTTAGTCAGCCACCAATTGTGCAAGTTCTCCCACTTAAAAAGATGAGAGAGGCCTGTAATTTTCATCATAGGTATACCTCAACTATGAGAGACAAAATGAGAAAAAAAAATCCAGAAAATCACATTGTAGGATTTTTAAAGAATTTATTTGCAAATTATGGTGGAAAATAAGTATTTGGTCAATAACAAAATTTCATCTCAATACTTTGTTATATACCCTTTGTTGGCAATGACAGAGGTCAAACGTTTTCTGTAAGTCTTCACAAGGTTTTCACACACTGTTGCTGGTATTTTGGCCCATTCCTCCATGCAGATCTCCTCTAGAGCAGTAATGTTTTGGGGCTGTCGCTGGGCAACACGGACTTTCAACTCCCTCCAAAGATTTTCGATGGGGTTGAGATCTGGAGACTGGCTAGGCCACTCCAGGACCTTGAAATGCTTCTTACGAAGCCACTCCTTCGTTGCCCGGGCGGTGTGTTTGGGATCATTGTCATGCTGAAAGACCCAGCCACGTTTCATCTTCAATGCCCTTGCTGATGGAAGGAGGTTTTCACTCAAAATCTCACGATACATGGCCCCATTCATTCTTTCGTTTACACGGATCAGTCGTCCTGGTCCCTTTGCAGAAAAACAGCCCCAAAACATGATGTTTCCACCCCCATGCTTCACAGTAGGTATGGTGTTCTTTGGATGCAACTCAGCATTCTTTCTCCTCCAAACACGACAAGTTGAGTTTTTACCAAAAAGTTCTATTTTGGTTTCATCTGACCATATGACATTCTCCCAATCCTCTTCTGGATCATCCAAATGCTCTCTAGCAAATTTCAGTCGGGCCCGGACATGTACTGGCTTAAGCAGGGGGACACGTCTGGCACTGCAGGATTACCTGTGAGTCCCTGGCGGCGCAGTGTGTTACTGATGGTAGCCTTTGTTACTTTGGTCCCAGCTCTCTGCAGGTCATTCACTAGGTCCCCCCGTGTGGTTCTGGGATTTTTGCTCACAGTTCTTGTGATCATTTTGACCCCACGGGGTGAGAACTTGCGTGGAGCCCCAGATCGAGGGAGATTATCAGTGGTCTTGTATGTCTTCCATTTTCTAATAATTGCGCCCACAGTTGATTTCTTCACACCAAGCTGCTTACCTATTGCAGATTCAGTCTTCCCAGCCTGGTGCAGGTCTACAATTTTGTTTCTGGTGTCCTTTGACAGCTCTTTGGTCTTGGCCATGGTGGAGTTTGGAGTTGGACTGTTTGAGGTTGCAAACAGATGCCATTAACACAGGTAACGAGTGGAGGACAGAGGAGCCTCTTAAAGAAGAAGTTACAGGTCTGTGAGAGCCAGAAATCTTGCTTGTTTGTAGGTGACCAAATACTTATTTTACCGAGGAATTTACCAATTAATTCTTTAAAAATCCTACAATGTGATTTTCTGGATTTTTTTTTCTCATTTTGTCTCTCATAGTTGAGGTATACCTATGATGAAAATTACAGGCCTCTCTCATCTTTTTAAGTGGGAGAACTTGCACAATTGGTGACTGACTAAATACTTTTTTGCCCCACTGTATATATATATATATATATATATATATATATGTATATATATACTGCACTGCAAATATATGCGGTATAAAGTTGTTGAGTTTTAACATTTTATAAACAGATATAAAAAATATAATGACAAATAAAAAAAAACTGATTGAAAGTATCTCAATGTTCCTGAAAGACTGTAACACAGCTGGAGGATAATTCCCAGGAGAAAGATGCTCAGTATGCAGATGTGGATTTTTGTGGTTCTGGTTCCTCTGCTGCTTAGTCAACGGCCTGGACCTAGTGTCCTGCTCCTCGGACTTGCGCTCTATTTAGGCTGCCAGTGTCAGAGGAGCGTCCTTGACCGGTTCAGCAGACAGCCGGACACCCGATCGCTCCAATAAATCAACTCCTTCTGGGGAAATCAAATGATCCGGAAGCTCGTGGTGAAATGCGACGCTGCGCTGCTGAAGCACACTAACTGCAGATCTCAGTCCACTATGACTGCTAAATATAATTGATTCACACACGACAGACTGACAGCATTAGAAGAGCAAGACCACATTCAGAGCAAAAGTACAGGCTGTTTATGTCTTATTAATCTTACAACTACATAACCTGTCTCAATATTGTTTGTGGTATTACACTGCTATGATGATGATAGTACGGTTGTGCAACATTCAGAACTGAAGAATCGGTTCTCGTTCTATTCATGAGTGTGAACTTGAATTGGCCGCAGCACACGGGAAGTAGAATTGAAATCAAACAGGAAGAGGGATTAACTAACCTGCACAAAAGTTAGTGTATTAAATATGATGAAATCTATCTATCTATCTATCTATCTATCTATCTATCTATCTATCTGTCTGTCTATCTGTCTATCTGTCTGTCTGTCTCTGTCTGTCTATCTATCTATCTATCTATCTATCTATCTATCCTTGACCAGCTTTGCTTTTCTAAAAATAACAATTACTGTAGCTGTAGATTAATTTAAAATAATTTTAATTCTACTTCGATACATTCAAATAAAAAATGCAATTTGAATTTACTGCTATGTAAAAGTCATTCAATTCAACACTCAATTCACAAAAGACTGGAATCTTCAAGATTTTTTAATGTTCTGGATGAAGTCTCTTTGGCTCAGCTTGGCTGCATTTATTTGATCAAAATACTGTAAAATTGTGAAATATTATTAGAATTCAAAATTGCCATTTTCTATGTGAATATCTGTTAAACTGTAATTTATTTCTGTGATCAAATCTGAATTTTCAGCATCATTACTCCAGTCTTCAGTGTCACATGATCCTTCAGAAATCATTCTAATATACTGATTTGCTGCTCACACTTTGAATTACCACTGTGTATGAAATGTGATATATAAATAAACTTGCCTTGCCTTGCTCGAAAAACATTTCTGATTATTATCAGTGTTGAAAACAGTTAGAGAAGCTGCCAAATATTTTTATGGAAACTGTGATACAGTTTATTTTTCAGGATTAACAGATGAATAGAAAGTTCAAAAGAACAGCATTTATTCGAAACAGAAACTTTTGTAACATTATAAATGTCTTTACTATCACTTTTGATCAGTTTAATGCATCCTTACTGACCCCAAACTTCAGTAGTGTATGATGATAAGAGTTTTCTGGAATGATCCTCTGGCAGTCATCAGCCAGCGCTGCTATTCGCAGACAAAACTTCTCTCCGTTCAGAAAGAGACGATCTGAAGGTGTGTTTCCCACTATAACTTCACGCACCACCCGTCTAGTTTGACTTCCCTAAATAGGCACCACTTAATGAAGGTCTGAGGCGCATTTTCAGTGACACGTCTCCGTTAACCAGCCACAAATCAATGTGATATTTATACACACGGACCTGGAGACGTTTACTGGACATGTGCGGTTAAAATAGCATCTACAAACTGTGGGAGCCCGGTCACAGACGCAAACGTCTCGGTTTAAGAGCTGGCTTTTAACGCGTCGCCCACCATAACAGGACACATGTGGAGAGAGAAGCGAGGTGGAGTGTTACTAATGTCAGGAGTCCATTTGAAAGCATTAGTTTCCCGTCTCCACCTCCATACAAACACGTAAACAAGTTCACACGCTTCCCAGCGACTAAACGCTGAATACACGCTAATCTCACACTAATGTCGAGTCCTGTCACCTGGGATTGAGATTTTTTGCTCTCTAGAGGAAACTCTAGCCAGCTTTGCCATGCTGGATGCCCCCGTATGGGGTTACGGCCAACAAAACTTCAGAAGAAAGGTCAGAGATTGAGCTTGTGAGGGATGTTCTCATGAGAGAAAACTTGATACTGGGTGGTAAAGGTTTTAGTTATCAGGTTGTAAGTTCTCACAGTCGTGTTTGGATACTTCAAAAACTCCTCAGGAGTTGATAATAATCTTGTTTAATTGCCACAAACTGACTGTGAAACTATCAATGATGTATTTTCTTTCTTACGTTGACATATTTCTAATGAAAGCTATTTAGAGTCAGATGGTATATATTTATAATATTAAAGTATCACTGGTATACTATTTTGGTTTTTGTTAATATTTTGAATTAGATTTTATTTAAATATTTTCTGTTTTCATTTTAGCTAAAGTTTTGGTAATTTTATTGTGTGTTTTTGTCATTTTTATTATTATTTTTTTTAATATAGTATAGTTTTTAGTTTTAGTTATTTTAGTACTTCAACTTAAACCAAATGAAAATTAAAAATCGACAAATACTTGTCATAAAATAAGTTTATTTTTGAAAATATATCTTATACTATTGAACTTTTTGTTAATATTTTGAATTATATTTTATTTTAATATTTTCTGTTTCATTTTAATTTTAGTTAAAGTTTTAGTGTTTTGTTGTTTCATTTTTATTAGCTTTTATATAGTTTTTTAAAATTAAGTTCTAGTTTTCAATTATAGTTTATTTGGCTTTAGTTATTTTAGTGCTTAAATTAAACAAAAATTAAATAAAATAAGTTTAAGTGTTTTTATATTCAATTTTATTTAAGTTAATGTTTATGTATTTCAAGTAATGAAAATGTTATCCTATTGTTTTAGATTTAGTTAATGATAATAACTGCATTCAAGATTAAGTCATTAATTGTTCTTGTCCATTTTCTCAAAACTTGGAAAAAATTGTAAAGATATAGTGGAGCCAAACATTAATCTTTTAAAAAATATCTAAAAAAAATATAATCATTTATGCAATTCCAAAGCTGAATTATTTTCTTCATTGGAAGATAATTTAAAGAACACTGGGAACCAAACAACATTTTTCCCCACTGACTTTGAACAAAAAACACTCAAAATATCTTCTTTCCTGAAAGAATGTTCATTTTTGGTTGAACCGCCCCTTTAAAATGTTTACTTAAAAGTTTATTTAAAATGTGTGCCAATTTAATGCACACTAAAAGTTTATTGTACCTTAACATACATGCATTTAAAATCCCAAAGCTACATTTCTTGACACAATTTGCAACAAAGCCACTCATAAACGCACATAAAAACACTTCCAGTCGTACATGGCTGCCTACACAAACATGCATGCATGAATACCGACTGCTTTCAGCGAGCACCAGCACACATCTACACAACCACAAGAGCGCAACCACAGCTTCATCCACACACACACTCTCCTGGCAAAGCTCCTGCTGAGCTCAAGCATCCAGTGGTGTATCCTCTCTGACTCGGCCACGGGATGCACTGGATGACATTGGATTATTCTCTTCCCACAAACTTGAGCCCGACTGCCAGCAGAGGAGGAGACGCCACACGGCCTTTCCTACTGAAATCCAGATGTGCACAAACAACAATGAAAGAAAGTTCATACTCGTGTTCTTAAGTGTCCAAGTGAAGCCTGTTATTAACATTTTTCTTTGTTTAGGAATGGGAGAGGATGTGCATAGCTTTCGCTCTGTGCCGCAGTCCAGCGCATGCCTCGGAGAGATCGTCTGGAATTATATAGAGCAGGATGTGGATACAAATAGCCGCAGGACGCTGGCACTGGACAGACATTTTATTCTCTATGTTAAAAGAAAGTTTAACTTGAAACAAGTACTGTAGCTTAGATGGAAGGATGGATGAACAGATACACAGACTGAACAACAGAATGACTGATGTACAGACAGACAGATAGAAGGATGGACGGATGGACAGATGGATGGATGGATGGATGGATGTATACAAAGACAGAATGATCAATGGATGGATGGATGGATGGATGGATGGATGGATGGATTGATAGATGGACAGATCAAAAGACAGAATGATCAATGGATGGATGGATGGATGGATGGATGGACAGATACAAAGACAGAATGATGGATAGATGATGGATGGATGGGCAGATACAAAGACAGAACGATGGATGGATGGATGGATGGATGGATGGACAGATCAAAAGACAGAATGATCAATGGATGGATGGATGGAGAGATACATAGACAAAATGATGGATGGATGATGGATGGATGGACAGATACAAAGACAATGTTGGATGGATGCATGGGTGGATGGATGGATGGATGGATGGATGGATGGATGGATGGATGGATGTACACAGCAAAAGACAGAATGATGGATGGATGGATGGATGGATGAATGGATAAAAAGACAGAACGATGGACAGATGGATGGATGGAGAGATAGATGGATGAATGAATACAATGACAGATGGATGGATGTATGGGTGGATGGACAGATACAAAGAAAGAACGATGGATGGACAGATACACAGACAGAAGAACAGAATGACTGATAGACAGACAGATGAATGGCCACACAGGTAGATAGAATGATAGAATGATGGATAGATAAATGGATGGATAGATATTTAAATACATGGGTGGATGGATGAGAGATGGATAGATGGATGACAGCAGGATGGATGAATGGATGGACAGATACAAAAACAGAACAATGGATGGATGGATGATGGATGGATGGATGGGTGGATGGACAGATACAAAGACAGAATGATGGATGGATGGATGGATGGATGGACAGAAAGATACAAAGATAGAATAATGGATGGTTGAATGGACAGATACAAAGATGGATGGATGGATGGAAGGATGGATGGATGGATGGATGGATGAAGAGATAGATGGATGAATGGATGCAAAGACAGATGGACGGATGGAGAGATAGATGGATGAATGGATACGATGACAGATGGATGGATGTATGGGTGGATGAACAGATACAAAGACAGAACGATGGATGGATGGATGGACAGATACACAGAACAACAGAATGACTGATGGACAGACAGATGAATGGCCGAGATAGATAGATAGATAGATAGATAGATAGATAGATAGATAGATAGATAGATAGATACATGGGTGGATGGATGAATGGCTAGATGAGTGATGGATAGATGGATGATAGAAGGATGGATGAATGGATGGATGGACAGATACAAAGACAGAATGATCAATGGATGGACAGATACAAAGACAGAATGATGGATGGATGGATGGATAGATGAATGGACAGAAAGATACAAAGATAGAACAATGGATGGTTGGATAGACAGATACAAAGATGGAATGACGAATGGAAGGATGGATGGATGGAGAGAGGGATGGATGAATGGATACAAAGACGAATGGATGGGTGGATGGAGAGATACAAAGACAGAACAATACACGGATGGACAGATGGATGGACAGACAGATACAAAGATGGAACGATGGATATAGATATATAGATAAATAGATAGAAAAGATCTAGTTTATATATTTTATAATTATTGCATTATATGTGTTTCTTTGAATTGCAATCCAGTAAATTCCACTTGCTCTCCTTCCTGTTCTTCAGTTCTGAATTTTTCCCAACTTTTGCAATGTCTCTAAATTAAACCTCTGTGTCTGTCTGTTGAAAAA
Organism: Spinibarbus caldwelli; assembly: GCA_039654775.1. Taxonomy (NCBI): domain Eukaryota; kingdom Metazoa; phylum Chordata; class Actinopteri; order Cypriniformes; family Cyprinidae; genus Spinibarbus; species Spinibarbus caldwelli. The sequence continues at coordinate 1,547,447 of CM077254.1, forward strand.
GACGCTCCGGCGCTCTTGAATATTGAAAGCTGTCAGGATACTGTGAGTCGAGAGCAGGAGGAATGAGGAGGAATGAACTAATATTTCAGATTGGCACACTAATGAGACCCTGGTGATGGAGAGAGACAGATAGAGAGCTCTATTACTCACACTCAAGAGATTATGTAACAGGAGCTGAGAGTGAGCTATGAGTTTATCCATCTTTTCTCTCATCTTCAGCTCTAAAAACTCTTTCCTCTTCCATCCAACTAACAGGTTTATCTCAAACTCTGTTCCAAGTGAATAGCCTCACTGTCTACTGTCTACAAAGTAAGTTAACTGCTAAGTAAGTTGGTTTTGAGTAAGTTTTTGAGCAGGACATAGGGTGGTCATCTGCCCGGTTTTAGCTCGGACAGTCCAGTTTTGAAATACCAGAGCGTTCCTTTGATCCTTTCTTTCTTCTGTTGAACACAAAAGAAGATATTTTGAAGAATGTTGGAAAACAAACAGTTGCGAGTAGCCACTGACTTCCATAGTATTTTTTTTTTTTGTCATAAAAAATTTCCATTTTTTCCACGAAAGATGATGACAATTTTCATTTTTGGGTGAACTATCCCTTTAAGATCACTATTTTATACTTTATAAGTTATTGTTATGTTCAAGTTAATATTAAGTGAAATTTTACACCCAATATTGCCAATATGGACTGTTTTGCTCTATTTCGCCAATCATTGCACCTCTGATCAACACAGTGGTGTTTTGTTCCTGAATGATTCAGTTGCACAAATCGACTGAGTGAACGATTCAATAAGCCATTCATAAAGACAGCTGCTAAACTTGAAACTGCATATCTGTATACTACTCCTAACTATTTTTAGCATATTTTTTATGGCACAAATAGTAAGAGTGTTTTGCTAGTACGCAAAATCATTGAGTCACTTGCTTAATTCCTGAATGAATCAGTAATTTTAAACGAATCAGTTGAACTGGTAAAACAGTGATTTACTTATTAAGAGTGATTTGCTGCCACCTACTGGCGGTTTTAGTTTCATATTTAAAGTATAATTTCGTAGTTCTATATTCAATTTTATATGTAAATTATATTCTATTTTATATGTAAAACATCAATCTCATAACATTTTTATGCAATTGTAACTGCAGTGTAAATGCATTCACAGCATCTCTGAGCTGCATTAAACTATCAGCATAAATACATCTAAATGCCACTTCAGATGCAGCTTCTGTGCCACTTCTGCAGTGCAAAGATGGATTTTGTTGATATTAACTTCATTTGATTGGCAATCACCCTATAATGTCTTATTATCCAAATTGCATTTAATGAGTAAATGTAAGAATTTACACTGCCGTTTGGGATCAATGTTGGAAACAGTTGTGCTGCTTAATATTTTTTGGAACCTGTGATTCTTTTTTTCCAAAATCTTTGATGAATAAAAAGTTAAAAAGAACAGCATTCGGTCCCACTTTATATTGTGTCCCTAATACCTGTGTACTTACATAGTAACTAGATGTGTACTTAGTATGTAACCACAGTGTAAGTACACATTGGTACATAGTATATACAACTCTACTGTTTGTGTAACTACACACATGTAACAACCCTCTAAATGGTATGTGTATTTACAAATGTGTAACAGGACATTGGTAACAACACTTTTTGGTAATGAAAGTACAAAGGTGTAACGGGACTAACAGCATAAAGAGATGCTCGAGATCCAACTCCTCCCACTTTACATATCCCTAAACCTACCCGCTTCCACCCCCTGGATCCCATTTCCACCCCTAAACCTACCCATCTCCACCCCCTGGATCAAACTGTTCCAATTACTCTTATATATACTGTTGTTACAAAATGTAGTTATATAATTCCTGTTACACGAGTACTTAGTGAAGTGAAAAAAGTGTTGTTACCAATGTCCTGTTACACATTTGTACTTACACATACCATTTTGAGGGTTGTTACATGTGTGTAGTTACACAAACATTAGAGTTGTATATACTATGTACCAATGTGTACTTACACTGTGGTTACATACTACGTACACATATAGTTACTATGTAAGTACACAGGTATTAGGGACACAATATAAAGTGGGACCCAGCATTCATTTAAACTGAAATCTTTTCTAACAATATGCACTACCAATCAAAAGTTTAAAGTCAGTTATTTTTTTCTTTCTTAGGTTTTTTTTTCTTTTTTCTTTTTTTTTTTTTTTAAAGAAATTAATACTTTTATTCAAAAGAAGTGATAGTAAAGACTTTAAACACTGTTAGAAAAGAAAAGTAGCACAGCTTTACAACACTGATGATCAGCATATTAGAATGATTTCTGAAGGATCATGTGACACTGAAGACTGGAGTAATGATGCTGAAAATTCAGCTTTGATCACAACAAATTTTATTTTAAAGTATATTAAAATAATAAAAAAAACGTTATTTTAAATTGTAATAATATTTTACAATATTACTTAGATCTTAATGCAGCCTTGATGAGCATAAGGAACTTCTTTCTTCTAGAACATTTGGCCCTATAAAGGTAACAAAATGCCCATGTAAATCAATTTAAGGGGGTAAATATCGCTCTTTAATGCAAAAGTTAATTTCTGCCCTAGTAAAAAAGTAATATATTTAAAATACATTTATTTCATACTAAGTATAGTTCAAATCTATTAACATATTTACTTACAGATAACTCGAGACCTACTGATATAAAAATTTTAATTAAACTTTACTTGGAGTATTACTTTTTGCACAATGCACATTTCTTATTAATAAGCCTAAAATGTGTTTTACTGTCACTTTTAATGAGGATTGTATAATATCGCCCTTTAAATGCAAAATATTTAAAGTGTACCTAAAGTATACTTGCAATAGTTCCACTTTAGCACAATCAAATATACTAAGTATGTCTTTAATTGCACTTCAGCACTACTTTCGCACAATTAAAGTGCATTAAGTACAAAATTAGTTTAGTATGCTAAAAGTACAATTGCAGGGCATTTTATTAAGTACATAAATATGAAAATGTATTTGTAGTATACTTAGCATAAAATAAATGTATTTCAAATACATTTAAGTATATTTATTTTTCACTAGGGTGTCAGTGGATTCTTTTGCAGTTTTTATCCTGGCTTCACTGAAATCTTCCTTTTTGGTGTTACAGAGCAGGACGGCCGTGTTAAGACCTGTCTGTAGTTCTGGTGAACCCTGTCCTGATCCTGTATCTGACTAAACAACCGGTGTGTGACTCCTGAAGTGTGCCAAACTGAAGAACCCTTGCCAGCGCCTTTGTTCAGGCACAAAAACCCCAAAGAGCTTTTTATCATCACCTCACGTTATAAGCTGATCGAATCCTCCTCGCCCTAAACAATGTCTGTCTAACGCACAAAAGACTGGTCTGTCTGCTTCTCTTTTGCCCCTTTCCTTTGTCGAAATCTGTTTTGGTGCACTGAGTTGTTTTTGTTCTCTCCTCGCTCCCTCCCTCCATCGGCGCTCCAGTTTTTTGGCGGATTTGACGGCGTTCCAGCGTCTGAGAGCCATCGTTCACATGAGCGCCTAGTTTCTCGTGTCACGAGGACAAAAAAGCAACACTCATTTCCATTTCACAGACTCTATTCGCAGCGCGGGAGTGAGAAAGAGAGACTGTACTTTGTGATGATTTCATCCGTCATGTGAATCGCGGCCCACAGAGATTCCTGCAGGCCTCTTTTCTGACATCAGGGCTAAAAATAGAGCGGTTTGGTGGCAGGGTGAGAGGGCATTCATCATGCAAAGGAGGAAGAAAAAGAAAATGTGTGTCTGGTAACATACTAATCTCTACCTAGGGCAGGAGAAAAGTGCAGTTCAACTGTAGAAATGGGTCTGCATACTGTAGAACGCAAAATCAAGCAAACTCTGCATTATTTGTGGCAGCTTGCATTTTTTTGGTTTTATTTCAGCTATTTTTCTGAAGAAAAAAAAAAACTAAGTAGATTAGATTCAAGTTTATGCTTCAAGTACATTATTTTATTGAATATGCAATCACTGATAATACTATTATAAATTGTAAATATATATATGATATGATAAAATGTTACATAAGTGCTAATTACATAAGTGCATCATAATAACTGGTGGGTTTTCACTACAAAACAACAACAAAAAAAGCTGCAAATATTGCCATCACTTTTAGAAAAGATGCAGAAAATTCAGTCATTTTAGGCTGCAAGAACCTAAAATCCCTGGAAATCAAAATGTGAGCATTGAAGAAACATAGAGTAATGCACAAGTACAAAACGGACATGTCATAAGTCAAAACAGAACTTAAAGTTAAGTTGGGTCATTAGGCACAATGCAAAACACAGGTTAAGTTGTTTATGTTGCAGAATAGCTTACTGTACAGTATACTGTAAGAATATAGAATAGAATTGCTGTGCATCTCCGGTGTGTTTCATAACATTAGTTTTACTGTTTACAGAAATGAAAGGTGTTTTATCTTACTTTGTTTCTCATGTATTTGAAAACTGATGGATGTGTGAACCAAAAGACAATTAATGAAAAAAAATAAAAGCATGTCTGGTATTAAATAAGCATGGGATCAGTGCAAAAACAGCTTCACGTGTGTGTCATTGATTTGGTTAAAATTTAATAAGCAGATTAGAAGTAAAAAAAAAAAAAAGAGAGAGAAAGAACATCACCCATATTCTTTTTATATTAAAAAAGGGTCTGAATTGTGATATATAAACTTGCAATTCTGAGAAAAAAGTCAGAATTGCGAGATATAAACTCAGAATTGCAAGAAAGAATATATATGTAGCATATGAGTTTATATCTTGCATGTCTGACTTTTTTCTCAGAATTACAAGAAAAAAGTCTTTGTTTTTCATAAAATAAATAAATATATGAATATAGTTTAAAAATAAGAAAAACAAGATCTTTTTCATACAATATAAAATAGTACATAAATATATGTAAATAAAAAAAGAAAAAAAGCACTGCTTTCAAAAACAAAAACTCTGCCTCTACATAAAAACGTGAATTGTATTTCATTTGCTCTTTGTAGCTTCTCTTCATGTCTGCTGCTTTCATGATACCTTATTGACATCTTCTTTCTCTCTCTCTCTCTCGCAGAACTCAGCAGACAGAAAGATTACAGAACGTTGCGAAGAAAACCAGGTCATAACAGGCCGGGAACAAGGACGAAGGAGTCTGCTGTGGAAAAAAAAAGCCAGACAGTCAATTTTGGTTGGATCACAAGGTTTCCGAGACAGTCTTCACGTCAGATGTTCCTTCTGAGAGGCTGAAAAATCGATTAAAAAGGCGATTTCATTACCTCTGAGCGTTTTCCACTCAAAAGGCCTTCGTTTATTTCACTCTTTTGCCTCATAGAGCTGCAAACAGCCTTTCTGCATTGATTTTTAGTGGACCTTCTTCACTCGGCTGTGATGTGTATCCTCCTTTTGCGTCTCAGCATTCGATTTGCCCGGCAGGTCTGTGAAATCATCTTTATACATATTTTAACATCTGTGAGAAAACGCTCTCATGTCGGCTCATGAGATGGTGCAACAACCGTGCAACAGCTGATCTCCAAGCATTCCCTCCCGCCGCCATCTTTGATCTCATATGGATGGGAAGGTTAATGGGACACAGCTAAAACACGGCTCGCTCATTATTAAGACTCATCTACACGTTAACAGAGGTGCTGCTGTGCTCTTCAAGGTCGACTCGTCTCGTTACTTTGAAATGAGACGTGCAGCTGTTTTTTCTCATGCACTTTATATCTTTTTTGGCAATAACAGACACCAGTTTCAGCCCATCAAAACATGTATATTATAAAATTACTTGTAAAATGGGATATCAATCATGGTAACAGTGGTAACAGTCAATTCTGACTTTATATCTCGCAATTTTTAGTTAATATCTCACAATTTTTAGTTAATATCCCACAATTCTGAGTTTATATCTTGCAATTCTGAATTTATATCTCACAATTCTGAGTTTATATGTTGCCATTCTGAGTTTATGTCTCATAATTCTGAGTTTAATTCTCGCAATTCTGTTTACATCGCAATTCTGAGGTAATATCTCACAATTCTGAGTTTATATCTCGCAATTTTGAGTTTATATCTCATAATTCTGAGTTTATTTTTCACAATTCAGGCATTATATATGTAATTCTGAGGTTATATCTCACAATTCTGAGTTTATATCTCGCAATTTTGAGTTTATATCTCGCAATTTTGAGTTTATATCTCATAATTCTGAGTTTGTTTTTCACAATTCTGAGTTTATATGTTGCTATTCTGAGTTTATCTCAAAATTCTGACTTTAATTCTCGCAATTCTGTTTACATCGCAATTCTGAGGTTATATCTCACAATTCTGAGTTTATATCTTGCAGATATAAACTTTAGTTTATAAACTTTAGTTTATATTTGGCAATTCTGAATTTATATCTCGCAATTCTGAGTTTATCCTGCAATTCTGAGTTTGTCTCGCAATTCTGTTTACATCATAATTCTGTGTTATATTTTACAATTCTGAGTTTATATCTCGCAACTCTGAATTTATATCTCACAATTCTGAGTTTATATGTTGCCATTCTGAGTTTATGTCTCATAATTCTGAGTTTAATTCTCGCAATTCTGTTTACATCGCAATTCTGAGGTAATATCTCACAATTCTGAGTTTATATCTCGCAATTTTGAGTTTATATCTCATAATTCTGAGTTTATTTTTCACAATTCAGGCATTATATATGTAATTCTGAGGTTATATCTCACAATTCTGAGTTTATATCTCGCAATTTTGAGTTTATATCTCGCAATTTTGAGTTTATATCTCACAAGTTTGAGTTTATATCTCATAATTCTGAGTTTGTTTTTCACAATTCTGAGTTTATATGTTGCTATTCTGAGTTTATCTCAAAATTCTGACTTTAATTCTCGCAATTCTGTTTACATCGCAATTCTGAGGTTATATCTCACAATTCTGAGTTTATATCTTGCAGATATAAACTTTAGTTTATAAACTTTAGTTTATATTTGGCAATTCTGAATTTATATCTCGCAATTCTGAGTTTATCCTGCAATTCTGAGTTTGTCTCGCAATTCTGTTTACATCATAATTCTGTGTTATATTTTACAATTCTGAGTTTATATCTCGCAACTCTGAGTTTATCTCAAAATTCTGACTTTCGTTCTCGCAATTCTGTTTACATCGCAATTCTGAATTTATATCTCGCACTTCAGACTTTGTCTCACAATTCTGACTTTTCTTCACCAAATTATGAGAGAAAAGTCTGAATTGTGAGCTATACATTCAGTCTTGCAAGAAAAAAAAATCATATTTGTGAGATAAAAATCTGCAATTACTTTTATTTTTGTATGCCACAGCAGAAACAAGCTTCCGTACCTTCGTTAGTGAACGTTACATTTGTAGCCCACGTTTTACGGTCATTGAAACATTGTTTCATGACACTGAAAAATATGCCTTATGTATTATATAACATTATAGTTCAACACAGAGTGAATTCAACTTTGTTTAGTTTTAATTGGGGCTCAAACCCTCTGTAATTGTCACTGCTCTGATGTGTTTCAGTATTAATAGGGTTAAAAGGCAAAGATTTCTCAATGGTGACTGAATGACAAGCACAGAGTTAATACACTAACCATTCATAACGTAGTTTCTGGCTAACACCGATACGTATCCAGTGTTTTCTTTACTCTGACCCTCAAAACACACACACACACACACACACACACACACACACACACACACACACACACACACACACAGTGGACTTTGTGTTCCTGACAGTCTATACTCACATGGCCTGAAGGCATCTTTGTTAAGCAGTGATCAATGTTCAGCGACACTGCTCTCCAGATGTGATGGGTGTGCTTGTGTTTATTTTCTTACCCACAGATCTGCAGGGCCAAAGGTCAAGTGACTGAGATATAGGCCCTGCCCAATGAGGGGAGAGGGGCGGTGCCGGCCATGCCTCACTGGTTAATGACTACCATGTGCTTTATCATCCTGGTTAATTCATAACATTTTGAGTTTGGACATGAAGATATATTTGGATCTCATGAAAACATTTCCAGGCCTATATAAGCCAAAAAAAAAAAAAAACATTTTTATAGGAAAATATAATATAATATAATATATATATATATATATATATATATATATATATATATATATATATATATATATATATATATATATATATATATTCTAAATGTATTGTTTTTTATGTTTTTATAGTATTATATAAAATAAAAAATACAATATTTCTATATTTTTTATATTTACATATTTATATTTTATGAAAAATATATTGTAATCATGTTTTCTTTTTATATACGTGTACTTTTTATATTTTATGAAAAATATAATTTCTTGTTTTTCTTCTGAATTTAAATATATTTATGTCTATCTATCTATCTATCTATCTATCCATCTTTTATGAAAAATACACATTTTTCTTGTTTTTAATAAAATGTTCTGTTCTGATGTTTTTTTAAAATATATTTAGATTTTATGAAAAAAAATATTGTTATTTATTGTCTTTTCTGTTTATGTATTTATACACTTATTTATATATTGTGAAAAACAATTTCCTATTTTTTTATAATATATTATAAAAAATATTAATATATTTAATAATAAAAATATGTAATATATTTATTTTTATTTATATTTAATGACACATAATATAATTTCTTTTTTATTTCATATGTTTTTTTAAAAATATATTTATATTTTATGAAAAATATAATTTTTTATTTCTTCTTGTTTTCTTAGTTGTCTTTTTATGTATTTATATATTTATTGTAGTGCTGGGCAATGATTAATCGCATCCAAAATCAAAGTTTTTGTTTATATAATATATGTGTGTGTACTGTGTATATTTATTATGTATATATAAATACACACACATACAGTATATATTTTGAAAATATTTACATGTATATATTTACATTCATATAATTTATATTATATACAAATATATTTAATATATAAACATAACACATTTTTCTTAAATATATACATGCATGTATGTATTTATATACACATAATTAATCATAATTTCCTAAATCATAATTTAGGAGGATTTTAACATTAACACTTTGACATTATATGATTAATATTTTGCATTCAGATGGTTGAGTAATTCTCATTATTCTCAAAATGGTGTTTCTTATTCGATTTTCATTCTCTCAGTTCCAGCCTGAAACTCCCAAAACTATTGTACTTGAAACAATTACTATTAAGTACAAAAACAGAGGAGCGCTTTGGCCGCCGGTGCACTTAGCAACTGTTGCAGACAAAACTAAGAAAAAACAATGAAATGAAACACACACAGATGATGACGGCTGACCAATGGGAGTTTCTGCGAGATCTACCTTGCCAAGGCCGAACATTACCCGTGCTTTACCACACCCACACACCCGCCTCCGGAGCGGCCCGCAGGCCAGCCAAAGTACAAAGCTCTGTGTTGTGCAACTCTTGTCAAACAGAGCCTACGGAAAGGCCTGCTACACATTAACAAATGAGGTCAGAGCAAACTCTTACTCCCTCTTTTCTTTCCGCTCCTTCTTTCATGACTTTGGCCCATGCTGGGTGGATCCCAGCTAACAGGGAACATTCTCTCAACTTTCACTAACATATTTAAAAAGTTATATAAATGTTAGGACAAAACGTTCTTAAAGTAATGTTTATGGAATGTTCTTATGGCATTAATATTTGATACGTTTTCATAATATTGACAGAAAACTTTCTTAGTTTTAAAAAAAATATATATATTTTGGGTCCAAATAAAGTTAGTAAAACATTGTAAGAAATGTTTGCATAATCTTTAAATAATGTTATAATTTCGGTAAGAAAACTGGACATTTCAAAGTTCTTCGTATATTAAAAATAAACTTTAAAATAAGTGAAAAAGTTTGTAGAATGTTGTAAGGAATGTTTTGTAACTTCTATTACGACAGGAAAACATTCGTAGAATCTTTACATTCTTAGAGTATTGAGAATTTTTTTTAATAACGTTAAATAGTAACATTAGTAACGTTCCAATCATGATAAAACTGAACATTTTAATGCTCGTAGAATATGAAAAATAAACATTCAAATAACGTTATATTTTGGGTCAAAAAGCTAATAGAACATTATAAGAAATGTTGTTGCAACCTTTAAATAATGTCATAATCACAACAAGAAAACTGGACATTTTAATGTTTTTAGAATTTTAAGAATAAACTTTCAAACAAGATTTTATTTTGGGTGAGATAGTAGAATGTTGTAAGATACGTTTTGTAACTTATAAATAACATTCTAATTACGATGGGAAAATGGACATTTTAACACTCCAAGAATATTAAGAAATGTTTTAGTAATGTTAAATAGTAACGTTAATAACATTCCATGTATGATAAAACTGGAAATTTTAACTTTCTTAGAGTATTAAAAATAAATGTTCAAATAACATTATATTTTGGGTGCAAATAAAGTTAGTAGAATGTTGTAAGAAAAGTTTTTGCAACTATTAAGTAATGTTCGAATTACGATAAGAAAACTGGACATTTTAAAGTTCTTCGAATATTAAAATAAACTTTAAAATAAGATTTTATTTTGGGTGAAAAGTTTGTAGAATGTTGTAAGGAATGTTTTGTAACTTCTATTACGATAGGAAAACATTCTTAGAATCTTTACATTCTTAGAGTATTGAGAATTTTTTTTTTTTTGTAACATTAAATAGTAACGTTAGTAACGTTCCAATCATGATAAAACTGGACATTTTAATGCTCTTAGAATATTAAAAATAAACAAATAACTTTATATAATGAAAATAAAGTTAGTAGAACATTGTAAGAAACATTTTTATAACCTTTAAAAAATGTTTAATCACGACAAGAAAGCTGGACAATTTAATGTTCTTAGAATATTAAAAATAAAAAGTTTAAATAATGTCATATTTTGAGTGAAAATAAAGTCAGTATATGTGGTTAGGAAAATTTTAAAATAACATTCTAATTATGATAAGAAAACAATATTTTAACATTTTAAGAATATTAAATAAATGTTCAAATACCATATTTGGAGTGAAAAAGTTAAAAGATAGCTAGTTAAAAGTTAGAGCTTTTGTAACTTTTAAATAACATTATAATCACAATAAAAAACTGGACATTTTAACTTTTTAAGTAACATTTAAAAAAAAAAAACCTTCCCACAATCTTTTTATAACCTAAATGTGTCGCCCGTGATATTTCACTGCAAGGTTTTTGAGTGAAAAAGTTGGTAGATTGTTGTTTTTTTTTAAACATTTAAATGACAAATAAATGATAAATTTGTGGTCTGGGATATTTCACTGCAAAGTTTTCGTTTAACACATATGAGACAGACAACAACCCCTCTAAATCGTGTACAGGACATCCAATGCCATCTGCACCAAAACACGGCCGTCTCCTTGAAAGGCATCTTAACAAAAAGGAAGGATATGAGAGATCCACTTCAAAGGGCCAATCTCTGAGATCTGCCTTCCTGTAATGGGACACCGTGTTCAAAGTTGCCACATGGCTCAGGAGAATGAGGCCGGAGTTGAAAACGCTCTGGAATAATATTTCAGTCCCCTTCCCAAAACTGGCCTCTTTAGACGCAGCGCTCAGAGGAAATCTGTCATTTCACTGCCGAATAATTAAGGGAGGATTTCGTTATAAAAGACGCCAGGCCAAAATCACATGGGAAAGATTTCACACGATCTCTCTGAACTTGGTGTACAAAAAAAAACGTTTGGGTTTGTAAAAGGCGAGTCAGCCACATGTACAGACGAAACTACATAAAGCATATCTTATGAGCCGAAGTCTTTGATTAATTATGCTACTAGAATTATTGGAGGCCCATTTCATGTTTCAGCTCAGTCTGAGCGTTTGATTGGTTATTCTCTATTCAAGCCTAAAATATCACCATCCAAAAACTCTCAGTAACCCACATACTTCCATAACGTTCATTAGTTCAGTCCATCTCTAAGGGTTTCAGACTGGCTTTCACAAAAAAACAAGATAGTTAGATATTTCACCATTTTTTTAAAAAAATCTAACATTTTCTAAAGTAAGGAACAATAATTATAAACCAAAAACTTGATTTTGACTTTCGCATTGCAAAACATACCAAAACATTTCATAACGTTCATTGGTTCAGTTAATATGTAGCTGTTTTAGTCTTTTCACGAAAACATTTTCAGCGATTTTTCAATCGTTAAGACTTGTATTGCAATTTTATGTAACTTTGAAAGCTATTTATTGTTATTCATTGCTCATTAAACATTTTTTTCTGAAACATTGTAGTTGGATGTTATTGTAAACGTTACTTGTTTCGGAACGTTAAAAGAACATTCAAAAATAACGTTCCCATAATGTTCATAAAATGAATAAAAAAAGTGTTCGTAATGTTACTGCTTACATTCGCATAAACAAGCTTTCTTTGTGAACAATAGTAGTTTCAAAACATTCATAGAGCATTCAAAAGTAACGTTTAAAAGTAACGTTCATTTTAGTTGGATGTTGTCTAATGTTTTCTAAATGTTACTACTTGTTTCAAAATGTTCAGAGAACATTCAAAAGTAACATTACCATAACATTTGAAAAAATTTAAAAATGAAACATTCCTTTAATGTTTTTGCTGACGTTAGCATAAGTAAAAACTTAATAAAAAACATTGTTCTGAGAACATTCAGAAATATTGTTTCCATAACTTAATGGGAATGTTATTAAAACATTATTAGAACATATTTTTGTTAGCTGTGAACATAAATAACAGCAAGTCGACAGTTTTAAGTACAAAATCTAAATATTTTAAGCACATAACATCAAACAAATTTAAAATACTAATATTATCTGATCTTCAATGATATTCTCAAAACGTTATTTATACATCATTCATGAAACGTTTTTTTCTGAAACATTTTAGTTCAACATTCTCTAATGTTTCCTAAATGTTATTACTTGTTTCAAAACATTGAGAAAACATTTAAAAGTAACGTTCCCATAATGTTTGTAAAATGGAACGTTCCCTTTGAAGAAAGAAAAACATTTTAAGAACACTCAGAAATAAGGTTTCCATAAATTATCAGGAGCATTGTCAAAATGTTATTAGAATGTATTTTTGTTAGCTAGGAATATAAATAATGGTAAGTCAACCATTTTAAGTACATAAAGTAAATATTTTAAGCGTAAGCATATAACATCAAACAAATTTAAAATACTAATATTATCTGGTCTTCAATAATGTTCTCAAAAGGTTATTTATACATTGTTAATGAAACAATTTAGTTGGACGTTGTCTAATGTTTTCTAAACGTTACTGCTTGCTTCAAAACATTGAGAAAACATTTTAAAGTAATGTTCCCATAAAGTTTGTAAAATGGAAAATATGGAACATTCCCTCAATGTTTTTGAAGAAAGAAAAACATTTTTAGAACACTTTAAGAACATTCAAAAATAACATTTCGCTAACTTGAATTTTTGTAAAATGTATTTTTGTTTGCTGGGAATATAAATAACAGTAAGTCAACAGTAAGTGTAGGCATTAACCCTTGTGTATCAATTAAAAAAAAGTTACAAAATGACAAAAATGTCCATGTCCAAAAACATGTCATAAAATTTGAAGCTTGGGAGTACAGACTTGGTATCATTTTAAAGAAGACCCTTGACAGATTATTGTTGAAGTTAAAAAAGTTGTACAAAATTTAAAACAAAAAAGTTATAGAGGTTTAAGTTTATGAAAATGATTTATGAGCAATTTTTTATATAAAATATATATTTTATAAAACATGCTTAACACAAAAATTGCTAGAAAATCAAAGCCATAAATCTAAACAAGTTGTGTTCCAAATTTGAGGTTGATATCTCAAAAAATTTGCTTTTAGTAAGATTTTATTTGGGTGCAGTACCAAACTTTTTCCATTAGATTCCAGCAAAGCTCCGCTGGCAAACACAGCGCTGGGATTTGCAGTACAGTATGATTTCTCTTTCTCAAAGATCACAGGTGCACACACATAAACACGTTTTTTTTAGTACACACATACAAACCACATTCTGACATCCATACCAACACACCCACACAATTGCAGCTGCATAATTTATCCAACTGGCTCTATAATACAGCAAAAGTAGAAAAAATTAAAAATGTGAGTATTTGCTTTATAGGCCAAACCTGAGAAAATGGCACCATCTGGTAAAATTTAAAAAAAATAATAATAATTTTGAAGCCTTGCCAACAGAATGAAAGCCTATTATCAAAGACTGCATTATTTTATAGTTAAATGGCCCTGGAATTAAAAATTGCAGTTTTAATGTGTTTCAATGAGGACATTTTTGTCCTTAAGGTCCTGAGAGGAACTGTTTTTTGTACCTAGTGTAAAATAGATTTATTAAAGGAAATGAGGGTGAAATATTAAAATTCCAATAAAAATACACACCTGTGCCAAAATTTATGCAATTGGCATTAACACAACTGAAAAGGACAAAAATGTCTATAAGATCGCACAAGGGTTAAAAATACTAATTTTATGGATTTTAAGGCAGATTTATTCTGCTTCTATATTCAGTTCATTGTCCGCACTGATTTAGTGACTCGATTTCTGTTTGTCGCACGTCCATCTTTCCCCCCCCCCATTTATCCTCAGCAGCAGTTTTGGGCCAGTGAACATGAGCATGTTCCTCTCAGACTGATGTGGCTGTTTGCTCTCGCAGCAGGTAACCAGGCAACGAATGCACCCTTTCATGACACGTCCCAGGTTCAGAGCATGTGTGATCGCTATATTTGGTGCGACATAAAAAGCTTTCCTCCAGATAAAGGCCTGCAGTCACCAGGACACGAGTTCCTTTCTTGGTGTTGCTGTGCGTGTGATTGATGGCCGTGAAGGTTCGCCTGTATTCTGTCTAATTATAGTGAGAGCAACTGCTGGAAATGTCCGCCTCATTCGCTCCCCCTGCATTCTCCGCTTTCTGTTTTTTTTTGTCAGCGTAGGGGCCCAGGAATGTGATCTGGGGTGTTTGGCTTTTTGCTTTCCCCTCCTGTGCATGTGCGTGTTTTCGTGTAATACACCAGGAACCCTCAGACCAAATGGCCAAAACTGCTGACGTGGCAAACAGTCTACTTCACTCTGCAGACATTATGTGAGCGCCAGCTTCATTCCGGAAGTCTTACACTTGTTGAAGGATTACATAGAATTCTTTAGTAAATAGTTCTAAGCCATGAACTAGACCAACCAGTTTAGTGTTGAATCACAACATTCTATTCAAATGAGGACTGGAAATCATAAAAAAACAAAGGTGTTTTGACTTCTATGAAGGGATGAACTGTTCATTCCATGAAGCACTGAAAATGATGTAATCAAATCAACCCAGCAAAAATGTTCTCAGAACTTGTTCTTTCTTTAACGTTAATAGAATGCAATTTATCTGGTCTTCAATGTTAAATGTTATTCATACATTGTTTATGAAACGTTTGTCTAAAGTTTTTTTATCGTTACTACTTGTTTGAAAACGTTCAGAAAACATTCAAAAGTAATGTTTCCATAATGTTTGTAAAATGAAAAAAGTAGAACGCTTGCAAAAAATGTTTTAAATAACATTCTCAAAATGTTTATACATTGCTCATGGAATGTTTTTCTGAAACGTTTTTAGTTGGATGTTCGTCCAATGTTTTTTGTTTTTTTTTAACTTTACTACTTGTTTCAAAATGTATGTTCCCTTAATGTTTTAGTAATGTTCATATAAACAAGAAAAAACTTTTTAGTAACATTCTTAAAATGTTATTTATACATTGTTCTTGGAACCTTTTTCCTGAAACAGTTTAGTTGGAAGTTTTGGTTACAATTTATTTTAAAGTGTCCTTTTTACAGTGTAATTATACATTTATGTATTGAGTATTATTAATTAACTACATGTACTTACTATATGGTAAGGGTTAGAGTTTGGTTTAGGGTTACTTGCATGTAGTTATGCATAATTTATTGTTATTATAATAGCAACAGTAACAAGGGCACTGTAAAACAGTGTTATCGATGTTTTTAGTGTAAACTTGTTTCAAAATGTGAAGAGAACATTCAAAACTAATGTTCCCATAACGTTTATAAAATGAAAAAATTGAATGTTTTTGCTAAAGCTCAAATAAACAAGAAAAAAACTTTTTAAAAACATTTTGAAAACTGGATGTTCTGAGAACATTCAGAAAGAACGTTATCAAAATGTTCTTAGAACATATTTTTTAGCTGGGGCCATAAATAACTTTGAGAATAGTTTTAAGTATACAAACTAAATATTTTAGTTGTAGTTATATAACAAAAGGTCTTTCTTAAAAAGTTTATATGTTACGTTTGTAAAAAAAAAAAAAAAAAAAAATGTCTTCTTTATTGCCATTAATGGTTCCATGAAGAACCTTAAACCTTTCCGTTGCACAAAAAGTTGAAAAAAGTTCTTTAGATTATTAAAAAGTTATTTACTGGCTCTTTTATGAACTGTTGCATGAAAGGTTCTTTGGGGAACCAAAATGGTTCTTTAATGGCATCACTCAATAAAGAGTATATTGTTAAAAATCAGTTTCTCAAATGGGTTTTTACTTTCAGAGACTGACTCTTCACTGTATTCCTGTGAGATACTATTCCTTGTTAAGCTGGAATCAAGCTTAGTCTAAACAAACCAACCCAACCCTAAACAAGTACTGTGAGGTGAACGCACTCCAAACTCAAAAAGTCTCTGTTGTGAGGTTTGAGTAGCTCTGAACCTATGCAGCTTTGTAAAGTTTGGAAATGATTAAATATTCAAATCAATTATACGTAAGATGAAATAATTATATTGTATTGACCTTCTAAGTTTGATGTTCCAATCACTTGACGATACAACTAAATCCAAAGTGCTTTTGTTTTGAAAATGCACCCATGCACCATCCCAACCTGAATTTCTAGTGGCTTAGTGTTTATGTTGTTACCTTTTATGTCAATGCAAACTCGATTTCACACATTGCAAAACTCGTCATAATGCTCGTTGGTTCAATTAGTGTCAGATGAGCTTGTAAACAACATACAGTAGGCCAGCGGTTTCGCCACATTTGCATTGCATAGATTTTTGGATGCATGTATGATTTTAAGTAAAACAGAGTGCATATAACAAAATGATCTTATATAAGACGACAACAAAAATCTCAAAGGTAAATTGTGAAATTCGTTTGATGGCTGAAAACATCCATCTGACGCTAACCAGTGAGGGAGGGCGGGACAGCTGCGCAAACAAAAGACAGAAAGAGCTGCAGCGTAACTGGAGTAGAGCGATTCATCTCTGACGAAAGTCTTTTCCCCCTCGGGGGGTTGAGTTTCGACGAATGCTGAAAAGACGTGCTGGCATGGCTGGAATTCTCCAGGTGACCACAGCTCATGCAGTCTGAATCATCCGATCAATATTTGCTTTTGATTTGGATACAAATGCCTGCTTGTTGCCAGCATGTTATGATGACGTATTTTGCAATGCATGCTTGTCAATGCATTTTAATTGGCTAAAAACAAATATGCATAAAAAAAATTTAAAAAATTTCAATTTGAAGATATTCAATGGCTAAAAATAAAAAAGCAATCTAAATATTCCAGTTAGAAGCCAAATCTGTTTTCCAGGTCATGGTGGTGGTGAAAGGGTTAACTGGAATACATGTGACCTGTGTAAGAACAGATCTCCATTCATTTGAGTGCTGTGTGAGAACAGTGAAGAGGGAGGCGGGCGACCGAGCATGACTCAGGAATTCCAGCACAGAGACCACGTGATCCGCCACATTTTATTAAGCATATGCTACAGCGCGCCTCAGATAATAGAGCTCGAAGGCCAGCGCCGACGGTTTAAGTCTGCACCATAATTAATGCATTTGAACAGTTCAATTTGATTAAATCTAACAAAAGCCGATTAGTGCAAGACTGGAAAACAACAAGCTCGAGTGTTTCCATTAGTTAACATTACTTAATACATTAACTCACAAGGAGCAATAAAATATTTATGCATGTTTTTAAATGTTCATTCAACCTGTTCATTGTTAGTTCATAAAAACATGTAAATAATATTAACTTAATCTGTTGAACATATTGTTAAATGTTGAAATTTAGAATAACTAATGAAATTGAACAGTTCTGTTTGACTGTTCTCATTAAATCAAACAAAAGCCGATTAGTGCAAGACTAAGAAATAACAAGCTCAAGTGTTTCTATTCGTTAACATTAGTTAACTACGTTAGTTAACAATGACAAATACCTCTAAAGCATGTATTAATCTTAGTTAATGTACATTTCAATTACTAATACATTATTAAATTAAATGCTTTCTGTTAATATTATTTAAAGGACTAAAAATGTACAAATACTGTAACAAATGTAAGCTCATTTTAAGTTAAATGTTCATTTTAACTCACTAGACCATTTTGTAAAGTGTTACCATTGAAACAAATTATGCACAAGTCATGCTCAAAATTACTTGTTTCCATTAATGCATCAACTAAAAATGAGCTTTACATTTGTTACAGTATTTTTTCATCTTTGTTAACGTTAGTTAATAAAAATACATTTAGTAGTTCATAAATAACATGTAAATAATATTTACAAATTTAACTTAATGTGTTGAATGTATTAGTAAATGTTGGAATTTAAATTAAAATACTATTAATAAATGCTTTAGAAGTATTTTGTTGTTAGTTTATGTTAACTAAGTTACCAATAAATGTACTTTTGAAGCATGAACTAGCCTTGTCAGATGCTAAAATGCACCATCTGCGACTGGAGAGCATGTCATCCTAACGCAGCCGTAATGTTTAACATTGCAGGTCTTTATCCACCAAAAAAGGCCAAAGGAAAGATTGTTTACGAGCTCCTCAACGCACAGCACGCGAGTAAAAATAGACGTGGAGTGTTGTCTTGCACGCAGCGTTAGATTACTCCAAATGGAGGCCGAAAACAATGTGTGATACAAGTCACAGCCTGCGTGTTAGAGGAGAAAAAAACACAGATACTCTTCCAAATTCAAGCATTCTTAGGTTACTTTAGCTTTGCAAACAGTCATGATATCAGTTACCATTATTGAGGCGATGAACTCCCAGCATGCACCAGGACAAAATCTCCCGAGCTGCCGCTTGTGTTTTTTTAGTTCCCTTTTCGCACTCATTGAAGTCATTGCATCATCTGCATCGCATGATTCAGCGAGGGCAGACAATAAGCCAACCACAGACACGTCAGATTGTTATTACAAGGTCAGAAATTGTATTTGGCAATTTTTAAACAAGTGCATACAATACAGCTAAAAGCGTTTCAGTTTTTGCCAAGTGCTTAAAGAGTATTAGTCACATTCTGTGTTTAAACATGGACTGCCACCAGGTCTACTAGTACACCGAGCTTTCGCTCTGAACAACCACTGAATGGGGGGAAAGGGGGGTTTGTTATAGCGCGTACATACCGTTTTATCTTCAGAAAAAATATAGAAACACAATGTATTCAAAAAGGGAAAATCAAAAAAATTATACAGCCATGTTTACCAAGTGTACAGTTCCCTTAAGTTCAATATGTACATGTGCGGTTAGTTCATGTTTGGATGGTATGCAATACGATTGGTGGCCCAGGTTAAAAAAAAAAGTAAACTTCTATAATGTACTTAAAGTGCTCCATTTTCGCGCACTAATTTTGTACTTAATATACTAAAAGTGATTCTTTAGTACTTCTTAAGATAAGATCAACTAAGTGTACTCAATTGTGCTATTTTGGGACACCATGAATATGAACAAAAATGTGCTTTTAACATACTATCTTTGTATTTAAAAAATGTATTTAGTCACCACTTGAACCCATCTTTCATACACTAGTACACTCAAGTGTACTACAAGTGGTGACTAAATACATTTTTTTTTAAAAACAGAGATATGTTAAAAGCACATTTTAGTTCATATTCATGGTGTCCCAAAATAGCACAGTTGAGAGTATACTTAGTTGATCTTAAGAAGTACTAAAGCATCACTTTTAGTATATTAAGTACAACATCAGTGCGCGAAAATAGAGCACTATAGTGTTGTCAAATGATTAATCGCATCCAAAATAAAGAATATATATATATTTTTTTTACAAAAAAAAAAAATGTTTTGTTTACATAATATATGTGTACTGTGTATATTCATTATGTATATATAAATACACACACATACAGTATATATTTTGAAAATATTTACATGCATATACATTTATATATATTCATATTCTTATATATAAATATATTTAATATATAAACATAACATATTTTTCTTAAATATATACATGCATGTGTTTCTATATATATATACACATCATAAATATACACAGTAAACACACATAGATTATGTAAACAAAAACCTTCATTTTGGATGCGATTAATCGCGATTAATCGTTTGACAAGTACACTATGGCAGAGCACTTTTTTTAAACCTGGGGGATATTTTGTGCAAAAAAAGAAAAAGAAAAATCAAGGGTCCCGCTCCTTTTTAACTTTTACGTCCCCAGCCAAAATGGTGGCTATTTCGCCCTGCATGAACGCCCAGGGTACGTTGGATCCAACGAGCGGGCATTTCTCACCACTCGGGCAGTAAACCTCTCCCGTCGCCCCCTGCTGTTTGATGCTCTCGCGAGAACACGGGAAACAGAACTTGTGTGACGGCACCGACGGGCACTGGACGAAATGTGTGTCCTCGAGGCGCTCGTGGCACAGGGTGCAGCACAACGGCACGCTTCCGGGCGGCACCGAGGAATCGGGAATGCTCTGCGGATGCCCGGCCTGCGGGTCCATGGCTGGGATGTGCGCGGTCGCCGTTCCCAGCGCGAGCCGCCTTTGTCCAGCTGAGGGCGACTGTGGGCTTCCGCTGTTCCGCCGTCCCGCGGCTGACGTGGTCGTGGAGTGCACCTGATTTCCGGCATCTTTAGGCGAGCCGGTTCCGGCGTTGTCCGCGGCCAAAATTAGCGCGGCCATCGGCGACTGGCCATTCTGCACGGCGGTGGACGCCTCTGGTGGTGTAGTGCGCGAATGTGGAGAGATTGTGGAGGGAGGAGCGGCGGCGAATCCTGAGGGCATCTTGAGCACCTCGGACGGAGACGGCAACCACGGCTGACCCTCGCCGTTCATCTTGGCGGCACTGCTTTCACCGTCCGGCTCGGGAGAGGGTTTCCTTTTTATGCCCCGAGAGTGCTTACCGCGATCTGCAGCGAGAGAGAGATAAACACTTGACTTAAAAGATAAGTTCATTTCCAGAGTAAAAATTTCCTGATAATTTGCTCACCCCTATGCAAAGGCGTAAATTTCATCTAACAGTAGGGGGGGACAAGAAACAAAATTTCTCAAGAGTAATTTTTGAAGGGGACATAAATACTACAGCTAAAATTGTACTTGTAAGGATAGATATGTGTACACAGCATGGAGACCGTGTTTAAATAAGAGTTCAGTTCATAGGTTCACCACGCAGTCATTTTATAATTAAATTATTTTGTGTCCTCCACACAGTATTTTAGGTTTTGGCTGGGACTGAGGACGTCACATATTTAGATATTCATCCGCAGCAAGCCCACTGATCTGCCACTTAACATCATATTGAGCAAAACCAAAAACATCAGTAGATCTAAAATATTAGCCTAATATCAGTTCACACACCATGTTAGTTGTAGTGACTTACTATCCAACAAGCTACGGTATTAAACAAGCTAAGCTAGGTAACCTTATAATCGCTCATAGAAAAATACATCGGATATCATAATTTTTTTGTCATGACTAATTCATTAATCATCCAGTATCAAGGTCTAAAATGTAGTTTCAAAGCAGCTTCAAAGGGTCTACACGATCTCAGCAGAGGAATAAGGGCCTTATCTAACAAAACGATTGGTCACTTTCTTAGAAAAAAAATGTACATTTATACACTTTTTAACCACAAATGCTGGGCTAGCATTAGCTCTGTGATGCGCGTCTCTATTAAGGGTGATGTTGGAAAGGTCACGCGTGATGTAAGCTGAAGTACCGACCCAGTGTTTACAAAGCCAACATGCAAAAAAAGTCAAATGTCCTTTACAAAAAAAGGTAAAACAACGATGTCGGATGATTTTAAAGTTGGAGGAGAAAATGAGATGGAGTACAAAAACGAAGAACTAACCGCACGTGACCTTTCCAACAGGATTACGTAATGTGTGAAGACGCGCATCACAGAGCTAGAGCAAGCCGAGCATTTGTGGTTAAAAAGTGGAGAAATATTATTTTTTTTCAGAAAATGAGCAATTGTTTCACTAGATAAGACCCTTATTCCACGGCTGGGATCGTGAAGAGCCCTTTGAAGCTGCACTGAAACTACATTTTGGACCTTGAAATCGCTGGCCACCATTGAAGTTCACTATATGGAGGAAAATCCTGGAATGTTTTACTCAAAAAACTTAATTTCTTAGCGACAGAAGAAAGACAGACATGAAAATCTTGGATGACATGGGGGTGAGTTTTGGGGGTGACATTTTTATTCTGGAAGTGGACTTATCCTTCAAGGCTGGAATACACTACATGACTTTTCAAATCTGAACAGATTTTTAAAAGACTAGGCATGATAAACTTACCGACTTTGTAAATAGTGACAGAGGAAAACTAGCCATCATACACTACACGACTGAAGATGATACACGAGCACACTTTGAAGTTGTTCCGATCACAACAAAATCACGCAGAAACGTGCGCCTTGTTGCTAGGAGACGATTGACAAATGATAACAATTGCTGTATCTCATTTCGGAGGCTGCGTCCTCAGAAGGTCGTATTTGAAGGCTGCATACGTCATCGGGGCAGTCTCATTTAAGAAAAGTAACCGTTAAATTCCAAAGTAAAAAAGAAATTACAGTATTTTACACCTCACAAGGAATAAGAGTCAATTTTATTACAGTTACTTTACTTAAATAAGACATCCTTTATGACGTATGCAGCCTTCAAACGCGACCTCCGGAGGACGCAGCTAATGTTTTCTAAAATCGGCTGAAAATATCAAACATATTTGATATCCTCTGACTGGATGGAATCAAAGTCTGAAGCTAAAAATGTGTCTGTGACCATCATACACTATTCTATGGAATCTGTCAACTGAAATCTGCAGAGTGGCTTTGACTTTCGGCAACTAGCGTCAACTTCTCCAGACTGTAAATCAGCGGAAAATCTGGGCAAAAATCATGAAGTGTATTCCAGGCTTTAGAGACGCAATACTTGACTAAACAGCCCTTTGCTAGTTCAGCGCTTCATGCATGACCTGTTGTTGGCACTACTTTCTGGCTCCAGACAAAATGTGCCATGCACCGACCACCGGATGATGAAATGGCAGCGAAGTGCATCTGTTATGCTTCCAAACATTACGAATGCATAATCTAGAGAGTTTAAAGCACGCTTTTAAGAATGCAGGAACAAAATATTAAACTAAAAGGAATCAAGATGCATGATCTAGAGTTTGAAAACATGCTCAGATGTTTTATACAGATTTAAACACAAATGCATGTGTTTTCACAGCATGTTTTGGCACCTCAAATTATTCAAAATACTGATTCCAGTTTAAAAATACGACAAAATCTGGATATTAAAAGCATGCTCTGATGTTTTAAAAGACCAAGATCTAGAGTTTTATAACATATCAGTTATAAAACAGTTATAAAACACAGTTCTATGGGTGGAACAGAGTTAAAAATAAGTGAGTGCACATAAAAACTGGAGTTTGAAAGCATGCCCTGGTGTTTTAATGGCGAATGCATGAATAAATACGCCTGTGAATAATCCGGAGCATGTTTTGACATCTCAAATTATTCTAAAGATTGAACTCCAGACACAAAATCTAGAGTTTAAAATTATATTTTGATGTTTTAAAAGCCGAATAAATGCACGTATAAATACATTTTACAGCATTATTTTAAAGGCTGAACAGTTAAAAATAAGAATGTGGATACAAAATCTAAAGTTCAAGAGCATGCTCGGATGTTTTAAACTACTCTAAACGTTGATTTATTTTATTTATTCACTTTTTAACGCCATGCCAGCATCAAGGCTATTTTCATGGCGATTTCAGAATAAATCACACAAGATAGCCTATACAATTAACAAAAAGTTATAAAAGACATTTCAAATCTACACTACACAAAAATTATAAAATACATTCAGGTGATACATTTTTAAATAAATCAGTTAATCACACCTCTGAATAAAACCACTGTCTATTTATATTAAAAACAGTAGGCTACAATCTAATAAAATATGCTTCTCAGTCATTTTTATTTGCCAAGTAAGTCTAAATGTTGACTAACTATGTATAAAATAACATTTTATATTAAGTAAAGATCATGAAGATATATTTACGGTAGGAAATTTACAAAATTTCAAAACTTAATTTTTGATTAGTAATATGCATTGCAAAGAACTTCATTTGGACAACTTTAAAGGCGATTTTCTCAATATTTTGAGGTTTTTTTTTTTTTGTTTTTTTTTTTTCTTTGCACCCTCAGATTCCAGATTTTCAAATAGTTGTCTCTCAGCCAAATATTGTCCTATCCTAACAAACCATACATCAATGCAAAGCTTATTTATTCAGCTTTCATATGACCCTCATGACTGGTTTTGTGGTCCAGGGTCACATATAAGTATTATCTGATGCTTCACTTTATTTTAAAGACTACATGCATGCTTTAAGATGACACTCCGCTTGAAAGCATTGCTCAGTACCTGTTTTTAAGGCACTGGAGCTGCTTTCGAATCCCATCCTGTGCGCCAGCTGTGCATGCTCCTTCTTAAACCGGGAGTCGAGGCTCTGCAGAGTCATCAGTTCCCGCACCGTCTTGCCCTTCTGCGTCCAGTCCTTGTGTCCATCGCTCGGGTCATTCATGCTGTCCGCGCGGTGTTTGTCCTTCATGTCTTCCGCGCGTTTGCCCACATGCTCCGCCGTTAACGCAACCGGGGGGATCCCCATCTGCACGGATCTCCCGTTAAGCGCATGCACCGGCGGGATGCTGCCGTTAACCAGTGGAAGCAGGTTGGGAGGCACGGCGCCGGTCCGACGCGGGTTTGGGCTCTGGCGGTTCAGCTCCGGTGGATCGTCGGGTTTTGGAAACCCGTTGGGCACCGGGATCCCGTTCGCTTGTCGGCCCCCCTGGTACTCCGGACCCAGTCTGGGGGGTCTTTCCGACGCGAGCGGGTAGCGATCCAGCGGCTGCGGAGGACGCGAGCCCGGTTCGGTGTGGTTCATGGGTTGCATGTCCTTCCCCGGTTTTCCCGGTGATCTGCCCTCCTGGAATCCGTGCGCGCGTTTCAGCTGCCGCGCGGTTTCGATCACAAACTCGATCCGGTCCGCTCCTTCGTAGTTGACGCATCCGCGGCAAACGGGCTCGGTAAAATCCCAGATCATCGCCCACGGCATGCGGGGCAGATCGCACAAATAACACGACTGCCTGCGCGAGGCAGCGACCGCCGCAGACGACATGCTGCTGGACACGGGGGGACAAAATATGCAACTAGATTATTCTCCGAATGTTGCGCGTTCTGATGAGGGGGAGAAAAAAGAAAAATCTCGTCGTAGTTTCCCACCAAGAAAAACGGCGAAGTTACGCTCCGAAGTTCATGGCAGTGTGCGCACTCCACAACGCGTCCGCGAGCTCTCGGTGTGCGAGCGGTGACGTCACCGCGCCGCTTCTATTTACTTGATTCTTCGAAGACACTCCCATTAGTTTTTTGATTGTGGTGTTACCAACAAATTATGTGTTAAGCACCCGTTTCTAACCTTACAAATGTGACCCATACTTTTGTCCTCAAAGATGTTATTTTTTATTATGAAAATCCAAAGCTGTTATCTGCTGAATATGTTGTTAATTTTCTTATATTGAATGCAAAATTCTTCATTCGTAAACAAAAAAATGGCTTAAATCACCTTTATCTTTCCAACTTTTTCTTGTTGAATTGGACTCTCTTGTTTCATCTCTTAGACTTACAAATAACAAAACGAGTACCAAATTTTTTGATGTATTATGAGAACTTTTCTAAAAGGATGTAATTTTATTTTTGTTACTTGTATGTATTGATAATGGCATGGTTTGGCGCGCGCAAATCCAGATTGTTTGTTTTCTGTTCTCATCTTTGTGGTTGCTCTTTGTTGGAATGTGTTCGTTGACCACAAAACCAGTCATAAGGGTCATTTTTTTGAAATTGGGATTTATCCATCATCTGAAAGCTGAATAAATAAGCTTTCCATTGATATATGGTTTGTTAGGACAATATTTGGCTGAGATAAAACTATTTGAAAATTTGGAATCTGAGGGTGCAAAAAAAAAAAATAAATAATCAAAATATTGAGAAAATCGCCTTTAAAGTTGTCAAAATGAAGTTCTATCTATAATTTTGACCCATAATGTATTGTTGGCTATTGCTACAAATATACCCATGCTACAGGGTCACATATTTTACTCTCTTGACAGAAAGATCGATTAGGTTTCCTACTATTCAGTTTAATTTTCCAGTCATACACGTGTTAATATTTTGGATGAAATGTTGAACTCACACGTTTTAAAGATGGAAATCTTTGATCAAACAGAATATGAGTCATTTTATAGCTTTTCTGTGTTGCCAATATCTCTTTCCATCCTGTTAATCTTTGATAATATCCATAAAACAATGAAATCATTCTCAAGTAACTCAGTGTGGGGAAACAACCTCAACAAACAACAGTACCTAAGGTGAATTCGGGTAAATTGGGACACATTTTACCATTGAGATGACTGAAATAAAATGTCCCATTTAACCTATTTGCAATGAAGTTATTTTGAGTTATTATTTGGTTTGTCAGTCTAATACTACATCATGTTTGAAATTATCAAAATGTCAAAACATGGTTAAGAAATAAGACAATGAACTTCCATCCTCATGTAATCTGTCAATCCCTCAGCGAGCAACTTTAGCTCTTTATTTCTATCCTGTCTGGCATCCAATTTTGTTTAAATAATAAAGTTTTATTGATCTTTAAAAGTTGTAGAGTTCATAAGTAATGACCCAATTACAGATCCGGTGCAATGGT
This sequence comes from Spinibarbus caldwelli, assembly GCA_039654775.1. Taxonomy (NCBI): domain Eukaryota; kingdom Metazoa; phylum Chordata; class Actinopteri; order Cypriniformes; family Cyprinidae; genus Spinibarbus; species Spinibarbus caldwelli. The sequence continues at coordinate 1,574,523 of CM077254.1, forward strand.
AACCAAAAACCCAATCCAAATACGGGAAATTACCTGTATCAAAAAGCAAGGAATATATAGCTATGTAATTAATAAGTTATTAAAGTAAACACATTGTATTACACAATTCATTCTCTGACAGAAAGATCAAACAGTTTTCCTACTATTTCCATGTTCCCAACATACATGTCTTAATATTTTGGATATAAAATGTTGAACTCACAAGTAAAGCTTTAACTGAAACAGAACATTAAATCACTCTCTACTCATTGTATAGTGTTTTTGTGTTGTCAGTATCACTTTCTATCCTATTAGTCTTTGATAATATCCAAACGCCAATTAAATCGTTCTCCAGGAACAAACAGCAGTAAGTATTTTCAAAGGATTTATTTTGAGTAATTGGTTGTTTTGTCAGTCTAACACATTCCATCCTGTTTGAAAATAGTTATCAAAATGTCAAAATTTACATCCTTTGAGCAAATTTAGCTCTTTATTTCTATCCTGTCTGGCATCCAATTTTGTGTAAATAATCAACTTGTTTTGACTTTTAAAGGTTGTAGAGTTCATACGGTTCTGCAGAGCAGCAATGACCCAACTGGAGATCCAATGCAATGGTAACTGGTTGCACAAAACCATTTTAAGTGCACTACTGATGGCTGTGAGTAGGCTACATGTGATCTTAAAACCCTCACATTCCTGTACGCCTGCCAATGCAACGTCACACGCCACTGCATCCCTTTAACTCTTCCATAACCTCAAACACACACACACAAAAACAAAAAAACAACCGCTGGAATGAGCTTCTGACTTCCCAGCAGTTCTTAGGGAGTTTTTACTGATTTAATCAGTAGTGCACTTGGGAGCCGTGTGTGTCTGGAATATCTACGCTGGTAGATTATTCATCCGCGCTGGACTTCGTTCAGCCTCAAAGCCTGATTCATGCCTGCCAAGACCATGTGATTCATGATGGCTGGCAAAATTATGGAAAGTCCCTTAGCGAAGACCACGTGGTTCTGCCTTTCCAAATTTTAGTTTTTTTTTCATGCATTTATGCATGACCGAAAGTGAGTTGGCCAATAATTTCGCTTGGCTGCATGTAGGTCATAGGTGCAGCTCTTCCAAAATGAAAGCAAACATTACGATTATGTTGCACAGTGAAATACGGCATTATGTCAACACTGCAGCAACACAGTTTTTCCCCTCTCTCCATCTGTCTGAGCGTCTTTCCGATCAGCACACAAAGCTGATTTTCTCGGGCGAGGCGATTCAGGAGCCGCAGGCACCGAGTGGGACTTGTTTTTGCAGGCACTCATGAGGAAGTAAGAGAGTTAGGCACATACCTCACCCATCCGTGGAAAAACAAACCAAGCCTAAACTGGCAGCAGGCCAGAAATCCGTGAACATGCTCTGCTGGACGAGTCGCTGCAAAGCCAAAAACACGCTGACAGCGAGTGCATGTTGGGCGCAGCCCAGAAACATGATCATTGCTGCTTTTCTGCATTTCTGTTTTGACAGCAGAAGTTACAGCAGGTGGTCAGGAAGGGGAGCGTGCTGCTATAATGTGTCTAAAACCAAGATAAAAGGAAACTATGTAAATGCATGGGTCATGTAAATCTCCTTCGCGAACAACGCCAAAGGTGATGCAACGTGTAACATTACGCCTGTCAATGCACCACCATGACTTACGACATGCATTTCAGTTCCGCCTAAACACACGAGTCAACAACAGCAGGGAATGTGAATGACACGCAGAACAATGTTAGCCGTTTCTGCATTCAAATGGAACGCATTGTTCAGTGGTATGGCTTTAAAGTGCAGCATAAACACTTTCTGCTCGACGTAATCCTCTCCAGTGACTAATGTGTGAGATTAGAGCACATGTTGCTTACTGGCATCTTCTCTGGGGTCAGACCTTTACGCAGACTTTCCCTTGTCATCATGCCAGCAGGTTTTCTTGGTAAACCTCCCCCTCCTAAGGCTCTTAGGTAAGCTGGTTTAGTAGAATTGGAACATCCCTCACCTAAGGCCTTGTCTTGAGAAACTCACCCCTAGTTACCTTGATTGGATGGCTAGCTGATTTTATTTCTGTAGTCTTGTGAATCCGCTCCATATTGCGCAATCTACTTTACAGGGATATTGCGTGTAGATGGGCAGCAGACGTGTGGTTTACTAGTGCAGGGATTTGATGGGGGTTAATAGTGACAGAAGTTTACTAGCGGCCACAGAACACAGACCTAACGCCCACCTAGGTGAAATAAAACTCTAAAATAATAATAATCATAGTACACAGGAAAAAATATTGTGCTTTTATATACAAGCGATTTTATATATAAGCACTTGTTGTATTCCTAATGTGTAAATCACTTTGGATAAAAGAATCTGCTAAATAAATAAATGTAAATATATGTTATACATGATAAATACATCACAATAATATATTTTGTACACTCTAAAAATAAATTTTGCACAACAAAAAATAACACAAGGAAATCTTTTTGAGTGTGTGTGTGTATATACAGTTAGGTCCATATATATTTGGACACTGACATTATTTTTTATTATTTTAGCTGTTGACTAAAACATATTCAAGTTACAGTTATGTAGTGAATATGAGCTTAAAGTGCACGCTGTGAGATTTAATTTGAGGGTGTTCTCATCACAACTGGAGCAAAGGTTAAAGAATTACAGCTCTTTAATATGTACCTCCCCCCTTTTTCAAGGGACCATAAGTAATTGGACAATTGACTCAAAAGTTGTTTCATGGACAGATGTGGGCTATTCCTTCATTATTTCTACATCAATTAAGCAGGTAAAAGTTCTGGAGTTGATTCTAAGTGTGCCATTTGCATTTGGAAGCTGTTGCTGTGAACCACATCATGTGGTCAAAGGAGCTCTGCATACAAGAGAAACAGACAACTGTTAGGATTCAAAAACAAAACAAGTCCATCAGAGAGATAGCAGGAACATTAGGAGCAGCCAAATCAACAGTTTGGTACATTCTGAGAAAAAAGAACGCACTGGTGAGCTCAGAAACATAAAAAGGTACCTGCAAAGCTATACCCGAAAAACTCTGCTCAAGTGCACCGAGGGCAAAAGCTGCTTTAAACGTAAAGGATGCTCACACCAAATGTTGATTTAATTTACTTAGTAGAAGTTAACTGATGAAGAAAATCTATTTATGACATTATTTTTTTGACAGCATCCTCATTTTGCAGCATTTTTACACAAGTGCCTAAAACTTGTAACAGCACTGTAGCTTTGCAGGTAGGTTTTTTGAAGCGTCTTGGAGACACAGTTCTTCTGGATTTAGTCTGTCTCAGTTTGTTCTGTTTCTTCATGTCATTCCATTCAGACTGATGATGATCAGATCAGATCTCTGTGTGGAGCACAAAAATCTCACTGGATTATTACAATTACTAGCAGTATGAATGTTTGGAAATGTAAACTGATATTTCCTACTGACACACATACAGCAAAAGACAGAATTTTTTTAGCTGGTGAAAACACTAGTGTTCTATTAATTTTGGCTACCACTGTGTGTGTATATATATATGTGTGTCAGTAGGAAATATCAGTTTACATTTCCACACACTGTGTGACGTTAATTCAGTTAATTTGTTCAGTTAAAACTAAAAATGGTTTTAGTTTTAGTTAACTATAATAACCCTGATGCAAACCAAAATATCAAATTATTCATATTAAATTAATGAGAAGTATGACATCAGTACAAAAACATCTTTATGTTTAGTGTTTTTCCCCTCAGGAACTTCTTAAGCAAAAGGAAAGCAGAGCAAGAAAACAATTCGGCGTTCCACAGGCTTTAATAAGCCCCTTCTGAGGTTTCCTGGAATTGTGGGCCAGACGGATCCATTGCACACGCGCTCTGACAGCAGGACCGAGTGCATGCGACCCGCTTAGCTGAGTCACATGGGAAGAATTGGACAGATCCCGACCGGAGAGATCGGGTTAGACATGGAGAACGAGACGGGTCAGGTGTCTAGATGATCTCAGCCATCTGAGAACTGAGACAAAACTGTGCTGGATTGAGAAACAGAGTTTAAATCAAACTCTGACTGGCTAGTTCGCTTGATCAATCCAAATCCATGAGCTAACAGAACGTTTAGTGGTTAACTTGACTTGAAGTGTGCAAAGTATCTACCTAGATAACAAATTTAGGTTATTAAAAATTAGTGCTGTCAAACGATTAATCACGATTAATCGCATCCAATATAAAAGTGTTTGTTTACATAATATATGTGTGCATTGTATTTATTATATAAATACACACACATACAGCATATATTTTGAAAATATTTACATGTATATATTTATATTTATATAATTTATGTCATATATAAATATATGTAATGTATAAACGTAACATATTTTTCTGAAATATATACATGCGTGTATTTATATATACATATATGTGTACTGTATATACACAATATACACAGTACACACACATATATTATGTAAACAAAAACTTTTATTTTAGAATAAAATAATAATGTTAAAATGTCCTGTTTTCTTGTCGTGATTAGAACACTATTAAAGGTTACAAAAATATTTATTCCAACATTTTACTAATTTTATTTTCACCCAAAATAAAATGCTGTTGTTTGAATGTTTATTTTTAATATTCTAAGAACGTTAAAGGTCCAGTTTTCTTATCATAATTAGAATGTTATTTAAAGTTTGCAAAAAAAAAAAAAAAGTTTCTTATAACATTCTACTAATGTTATTTCACTCAAAATACAACATTATTTAAACATTTATTTGTAACATTCTAAAAACGTTAAAATGTCCGGTTTTCTTTTCATGATTATAACGTTATTTAAAGATTACAAAAATGCTTCTTCCATCATTTTACTAACTTTATATTAATCCAAAATATAACATTATTTGAATGTTTATTTTTAATATTCTAAAAATGTTAAAATGTCCAGTTTTCTTATCGTGACTTAGATAAAGTTTCTTTGAATGTTGAACAAGTACAAACAACATAATGACTGAGAATGTTGTTCTAAGAACATTTTCTCCCAACATTATGACAACGTATATCAAATATAATAAAGTTCTAAAAACGTTTTATAAACATTTCTTTAAGAACATTTAGATCCTAACATTTTTATAACTTTAAAAAAATGTTAGTGAAACATTACTTCCCTGTTCACCATGTAGTGTAGTAAGAGTTGGATTATTGTGAAGTGATGCAATGTGATGAATCTCATCCGAGAGAGAGAATGCTCACAGATCCTGTGTTACTCACACACACTGCGTCCCTTTAATAATTCAACAAAAAGCTTTGTACAGCATGCTTTGATGTGCTAAAGCAGTTTAATATTTAAATAGCACATTTTCCAATTATGAATTCCCAATTTAATCTTCGCGTAGACAAGAAAGGTGCTTGCTGCGTGCTGAATAGTGAATTATACAAATAACATTTAATGTGATTAACTTAATCCAGCCGAGCACTTCTATTAACCATGATGACTTTTCTCAAAACCAGTTGGTGCACTGAATGCGCGTGCATGGAAATGAAACCAATCAGTGATGTAATTGCATGTTCTGGTTATGTTGTGAACATTACCTCTTGCCCAGTGAGAGTCTCGCCTCTGATTGGTTGGCTCGTCGCACAGGAAGGCGTAGCTATGGAGACCATGGCCTTATCTGGATAGCCTGTGTAACTAACCACTTCCTGTTTACAATGTTTTGGTCACATTCCCTTTTCATGTGAGCAGACCTCCCATGCAGTGAAATACGACAGGAAAACGCACAGGGTCGCTACGTTTGGTTCTTGTCTAAATGCACAGGCCTTTGATTTAATGCATGCACTAGATTTCCGCACGCCTGCTGCTGAGTGTGCACGCAGTAAATCTCAGCATCGCCTCGATGGGACGCTGTTAAAGGGCGGGACAGAAATAAATATTTCTCTTAGAGTAATCAGCACAGAAACACGCCACATTGGAGAACAGATAAGCAACTGTGCGTCTCACAGAGATCAATGCAAAGGATGTCAGCCGCATACATCTGTCCTGCTGACATCGTCGCCTGTTATAATGTTTAGCATTAACCCATAAATATCAGTGTGCTGGACTCGAAAAGAACAGGATATTTTACACTGGAGCACTACCAATGCACTGACTTAACCTTCATACATAAAGCATTCGGGTCCATTTTGACCCAGAAGTGATACATAAACATTTCTTAAAAAAATGCATAGTTTTTAGTAAGGGAACTAAACTTTGCAAATGCTTTAAGACCCTCAAAATACACATCATCACATTTTTCAGATTTTTTACAATTATTTTTTAAGAGCTATAACCAATAAAAAAAAAGGTTTCATGTTCGGGTCATTTTTGACCCGGGTATATATGGAGTGCCATTAGTGTCAAAAATACTTTTTGCAAAATTATCTATTTAGTTAGTGTCAAAAACTTTTGTAAAATATATTTAGCCTTTTCTTTGTGTCTCACACACTCAATTTTGTTGATGAACATAAATATGTTCGTCTATTGACGAAGCAGCATGGAGCGGCATTAAAAAAAATTGTTCACTTTTTTAATCTAAAAGTGAAAGTTTATGCAACTAAATTAATATATTTGGTTTATATATTATTATATATACAGTATTTGGTAAACTTTTAGAGTAATATTTATGTATTTTTGTTAGATATAAATATGTAGGTTGCATAAATTTGGACTGTTTTTGAACAATCATGAGTTATAAATTCAAAGGAATTTAACTGAATTCCATTGATTCCAATGGGGTTAATAATTCTCAGAGTATATGTTCTTATAAATTTAATACAATGATATATTCATATAAGATTTCTCAGCAATATTGAAAAAATATGTATATATTTTGCATCATCTTTTTGTTGTTATGGTTCATGTGTAATTTGAAATTTTAAATAGTTTCAATTTTTTTATTAATAAAAAAGGTGTTAATGCAAATAACATGATAACTTTAAAAACATTGAATTCATATTACTGACAACTTACTGATCAGATACAATGTGGTTTTAGCTGAAAAAAATATTACATTATTATTACTATTATTTTCGACTATTTTCGAAAATAACAATTGTTTGGGTCCAAATGGACCCGGAATGTGAAAATGATCTACAGATTTTGAATGCATATGAGGGTAAAGAGACACATTTTGTGGAAAGAGTTTTGTGCGACGTGTAGCTGCAGATTGAATTGCTCTGTGTTTTTATGTCAGTCTGTCTCTCTTTCCCTCCTCTCGATCTCGCCATAATCCTCTTTGCAGGCCTGGAAACTGGAGTGGCGTGCTTCCAAGGCAAAGGTTGATGGGAAAACGCGCGCGCTGCCAAGCGAGCCCCAGTTGCCGGCGTTAGAAGCACACACATCTTTGTTCTCTGAGACCTGGTGTGCCGCCAACAGCCTCATTTCTGTCTCTGCATTATGGCTGCCTTGGACGCACGCCAAACTAACGCAAGCACGCAGACTCTCCCTCTTCTTTTCTCTCTCTCTCTCGCTTGCTTGTGTTTTTTTGGTTTGTGTTTTGGCCTGTTTCTCTCGCAGCGCCAGCATCCATCGCGTCACTCTGCTGCCAAACCTTCTGCAGCCAATGAGTCACCAGAGATTCCAGCTGAGGCGCATCTGCTGGAGAACAACAACAGCAGCAGCAGCAGATAGATACAATCCATTAAATATGATGATAACATGAAATCTTACATTCTTAATGCATGTTCCTTATCATGCACAATCCACCAGTGCACGTTATTCTAAAGAAAAAATGTCCAATGCAGCAGCTTTCACAACCTATTTGACTCCAAAGCCCAATGACTTTTACAGTTCTACGTGGTATAAAATTATTTTTTCACTTACATTTTCTTCCTGATAAAATATTTTAGAGCTTGGCATGACTAGAAAAATTAATAGTTATTATAAAAAAAATTCTGTTCATTTACATGACTTTCAAGATCTAAAAATTAGACTACCAGTCAAAAGATTGGAATAACTACGAATTAAAAAAAAAAAGTTTTTGAGTCTCTTTTCCTCACCAAGACTGCATTTATTTGATCAGGAATACAGTAAAAAATTGTGAAATATTTTTTAGAATTCAAAATAGCTGCTGTCTATGTGAATATCTGTTAAACTGTAATTTATTGCTGTGATCAAAGCTGAATTTTCAGCATCATTACTCCAGTCTTCAGTGTCACATGATCCTTCAGAAATCATTCCAATATACCGATTTGCATATTACATTAAATCTTAATTATTCCAAACTTTTGATGGTATGTATATACAGGGTTTCCAATATTGTGTTTTTCCAAGACAAATAAATAAATAAATAAAACAAAAATAAAAACATTTTAAATAATTATATTAATAAAAATTTATTAATAATAATAAAAATTAATATAAATATTAATATTTATGAAACATTGTATTAATAATATTATATTTATTTTTAATAATATTTTTAATTGTTTTATCAGCTTTGGGAGAACCACTGATCTAATGGATATAATTAATTCTGGCCTTACATTTTTTTTCTGCCAAATATGAAAGCAAAATGGCTTGTGAGTGCTGTCACTGTAAATTATATTGAGAATGCACTCAAATAGATCATATTTTCTGAGCTGAAACATCTATTGTCTATTGTAGTCTGTTGTTCTACAGTATGATTCAGTTTCCTGATTCACATCTGGAGCCAAATGAGGTTAAACACAAAACAGATCGAGACTGATGTCATGATGACATGATCTATTATCGAGGCCGGCGGTGTTTACGTGACAGGCTCGTATTACAGCGTCCGTCTGTTTCTGTGGATTTCTCCATGCGCTCATTTCTTCCTGGAGAAAAACTGTAAACTCATCAACAATCCTCACTTGAACTGCATTCGTTTTTCCTCTTTTCCCCAGAGCGTCTGACGGGAAGACGGATGTCTTTGTTCTTGTTTACTTTCCCCACTTCCCTCGTGTTTTCCTCTCTAAGCTCTGCAAAGGTAACCGACATTAGCAGTTTTCATACGGCTTCCAAAAATAACACGAGCACAGCACGGTGAAGTTCAGAGTGATGTAACCGAGCCCCGAAGCGAGAATGGCACATAATGACAGCTTATGTAACGTCCAGACAGACTGCCATTTCTCTGCTCTCTCTCTGGGTTTAGTGACAACACAACTTGACATTTATCCTTCCACACGCTGGGAATTTCTCGACGCTTCACCTCGTGATTCATTTGGAAATGTGGTTTTTCTAGGTTAATCAGTGGTGTTTAATAAGTCAAGCATCGCTTTTACTGTTACTGTTAATGAGTCAACCTCCAGAACAGAGTCTGAAAGTTCAGAATTTGTGCTCCAGACGTGAATGATTACTTTACTGGGTGATCAGACACATCATGTTCACCTTTTTTCACCAGGAAAAACCCACAGATGCACATTAAAAGAGGAACCCGAGACCAAAAGAGGCTCAGAGTAATCTTTTAGTAACAGTAACTCTAGTTGCATTGGTATTTTGGCAGAAAACTTGTGAGTTACTGTAGTATTTTTTGGTCTACTGCTGTTTTAGACCAGTGGTTCTAAACAAGGGGGTTAATTCATTCAAGATGAATTAAAATGATTTAAAATGACACAAAACAAGTGTTAAAATATGCTAAAACAGCTAAAAAAAAAAATCAATATGTATACACTATTATAACAAAGGGTTTCTGCAGCCTGATATATGAGGTCTTTTCAAAAATATGATTTCTAAACCTGGAAGTCATGTAAATTAATAAACAAATAAAAAAGAAATAAATAAATAAAAGGAAGTTGTATAAATTAATAAAATGTAAAAAAATAAAATAAAATAATAATAAAATAAATAAATAAATGGAAGTTATGTGAATTAATAAATTAAAAAAATAAATAAATTAAATTAAATGGAACTCATGTAAATTAATTACCATTAAAAATTAAAATAAATGGAAGTTATGTAAATTAACAATCAAATAATGGAAATTATGTAAATAAAAAAAATTAAATTAATAAAATGTAAAAAAAATGTAAAGATGTAAAATGTAAAAAATGTAAAGAGAAAGTCATGTAAAGTAATACCATTTAAAAAATAAATAAAAATAAATGGAAATCGTGTAAATTCAACACACATTTACAAAATTAATAAATAAAAATAAGTGGAAATCATGTAAATTCAACACATTTTAAAATTCCATTGAAATTCTAATAAAGAATAAACATTTTTCTAGTCAAATTTATTTGTATAGTGCTTTTCACAAAAACACTATTTCAAAGCAGCTTTACAGAAAATCATGATGTTGAGATTAGAGCTGGACGATAATATAGTTACATTTCACAACATAAACAGTACAATGTGAAAAAAAAAAAAATTCAAAATAAATAAAAACAAGGATTATTGGAGTATGTTTTACAAGAAAATACTATTTTAGTCTATCTACTTCAAAATTTCATTTTTAATTCAATGTGTTTCTTTACGTTCTTTGTAATTATTGGTGAAATTTACTAGCCATTTCTGAGTAAAAATACCATTTGTTTTGGTCCGTTTACTGCTTACTATAGTTATGCCAAACTCTAAAATTTTTAATAGACTAAAACTAAAAAAAAAAAAAATAAAATAAATAACAACAATAATAATAATAAATAATACATTAAAAAGTATGAACAACTGGAAAAATTTGTGTAAAATTATTTGTTAAAAAAAAAAGTCGTAATCTTAAATTTAATTTACAGAAACTATTGTTGGACTTTCGTATATTGTAGTGAATAAATCCGAGTCAAAAAGGTTGAGAACAACTGCTCTTGTTCATTTAATTGGTGTTTATGATGCAGATAAATCATGTTGTGCGCTGTTCTTGTCTCTTTTATCAGTGCGGTTTGGGCCAGACTTCTTTACTAGTGCTCATGTCGAGAAACGCTTCTCGTACACATCTCTCATGAATCAGTATCTGGAATGGTTTCCCTCTGCGTCTGTCATCCGGACCAGATTACGATCCTGACTGCAGAACGCCAGCGAGAGTTTTATCTGCTCCTCTCATTGACTGCAGATGGAAAAGGCCTGGAGTGAACGAGACGCTTGAAGATCTGTTTGAAACAAAAGCTCTGTATTTCCTGAAGCAGATCATTTGAATGGCCTTCTATCTTTATTCGCTCTTCCTTTTCACTGAGATATTCGTCCATCGATTTTAACATGCATTTAGCAGACATGTAAGTGACTTATAGTGTGAAGAATATTAATTCGTCAATATTTGTAATATACAACATCAGGTTTATAATGTGAGCTTGCTAAACTGCAACTTATCATTTTAAAAAGCATATTATGAAACTCTGTGTCCTGAAATGACTGATCTGATCACATCCACCACTGAGGACAGCATAACGATTAAGAGATATCACATAAACATTAGTTCAAAATCTCTCCTGCTCACCAAGGCTACATTTATTTGATCAAAAATATTATAAAAAAATTGTGAAATATTTTTGGAATTCAAAATGTGAATTTTCTATGTGAATATTATGTGAAAATATAATTTACATCTGTGATGCGCAGCTGAATTTTCAGCATCATTACTCCAGTCTTCAGTGTCACATGATCTTCAGAAATCATTCTAATATGCTGATTTACTGCTCAAGATACATTTCTGATTATCATCAATTTTGAAAACAGTTGTGCTGCCCAATATTTTTTTGGAAACTGATACATTTTACTTTTCAGGATTCACAGATGAACAGAAAGTTCAAAAAAGCAGCATTTATTTTAAACAGCAATCTTTTGTAACATTATAAATGTCTTTACTGTCACTTTTCATCAATTTAATGCATCCTTGATGAACTAAAGTATTAATTAATTAATTTTTTTACTCTTACTGACCCCAAAGAGTTGATTGTTAGTTTATCAGGTGGTTTCAACAAAAATAATAATAATAATCAGAAATGTTTCTCGAGCAGCAAATCAGTATATTAGAATGATTTCTGAAGGATCATGTGACACTGAAGACTGGAGTAATGATGCTGTAAATTCAGAAATTACATTTTAATAGATATTTGCATAGAAAACAGCTGTTTTGAATTCAATTTTTATTGTATTTTTACAGATCAAACAAATGCAGGCTTGCTGAGCAGAAGAGACTTTTGTCTGCACTTTCTCTCGCTGATTTTTCATGCGTGTCCTGTGTGTGTATCTGTGGCATGTTCTCTCTCTCTGCTGATCAGTTTGACACACACTGAAGCGGGATCAGAGTACACCAGGTGCCCTTGGCGAGACAGATAAGCTGCAGTAATATGATTACATGTCCTGCATTGTGCAACCCATGACTCAACCTCTAATTACAGCTGTGCTGGTCAGTGTGTGTGTGTGTGTGTGTGTGTGTGAGGCCCTGTCCGAGCCTTTACTGTGAACCACGCAGAATTCACTGGAAACCACATGCGTGTAAACACAGCGGGTTGCGCAACATGTGTAGTGCATTTACTGTGAGTACAAATAGGGAAATAAAATCACTCTCTCATGCCACATAAGCCAAACGTAGAGTATTTACATTCAGCAGTTTCATAAACAGAAGGATTATTTATGCCTACATAATGAGCGGTTTTACCACTTTAAGAAGGAAGTTGGTAGTTTAATTGTTGATCGGCAGAGCTTGTTCCACTTAACTGACATTATATCACCACAAAGAGCCGATTTATATGTATCTGCTTCGTTTTTCATGAAATGCTTTAGATCAGCGATTACAATACAGTATTTAATGACAAAGCTGCTAACTGTTAACAGAAACTGGGAATGTTAATATATTCAATCATTTAACCACAATTATTCTGTGATTCCAGAAGTTTCAGGAACTGTGCTATATTTAATAAAATGACAGTTGTTAAGGGGGTTATAGTTAATGTTAAGCTATATACCTTGATTTGAAATTATTTTTTTAAGCATTTTAATTAAATGGGATTATTTTAATATAACTTAATTTAAATCACTTTAGTCATCCTACAGCCCTCCTAACTGAGAACCACTGCTTTAAACCAGGTCAATTAAAACTATAAAACTAAAACCATAAAACCATTAAAATAAAATAAAATAAAATAAAATAAAATAAAAGTTTACATTCAAATGTATTATTAATATAAAATATAATATCATTAAATAAAAATATAAAATTTAATATTAAAGTATATATTTTAAATATTAAGAAACACACATTTTCAGCTAATTGACAAGGCAACATTTCCATTTTCATTTAGTTTAACTTGAATAAAACAACTAAAACTAAAACTAAAACTAATAAATGAAAATGAGTAAAAAAGAGATATTTTTAAAAAAATAAAAAACACAACAATATTCCAAAAATTGTAAAATATAAAATTTGTAACTAAAATTTGTAAAATATAAAAAATAAATAACATCTAATTCAAAATACTAATAAAAACTATAATAGTAAGTCAATGATACAAAAAACAACAACACTGCTTTACACAAGTTTAACTAAAACTAAAACCATAAAAAAAAAAATTTCATTATTTTAAATAAAATAAACATTAACTGAAATAAAATAAAATATATAAAAATTTAATTCATTCATTTAATTGCCAAGGCAACTTTTCTCATTTTCATTTTGTTTAACTATTTACTAAAAAAAAAATAATAAAAAAAAAATAAACTAATAAATAAAATAAATATATAAAAATATTTGTTTAAGTGTGGCAAAAGCAGAAAATGAAATGACTAAAAATTTAATTAAAATTAAATAAAAGTGAAAACAAAATCTAAAAATAAAATCTAATTTAAAATATTAACAAAAGCTATCAGTTAAATAAAATAGCAGCTTTAGACACAAACAAGACAATCTTTTACATACAGTAAAAGAGCAGAGATATAAAATTAATATGGAGTAGTATATGAGAAATGTTTGAGTTCATATTGAGATCTGTGACTTTCTGATTACAGATTCTGGTATCTTGGCACAGTTTTAGACAACTCTTGAGATTACTAAAGTCTTTTTCTGACGTCTAACAAGAGGAT
>CM077254.1:1593504-1636004 GCA_039654775.1 Spinibarbus caldwelli
TGGCTTGACACAAGGAATGCGACAGCTGAAACCCATGTCTTGCATACGTCTGTGCGTAGTGGTTCTTGAAGCACTGACTCCAGCTGCAGTCCACTCTTTGTGAATCTCCCCCACATTTTTGAATGGGCTTTGTTTCACAATCCTCTCCAGGGTGCGGTTATCCCTATTGCTTGTACACTTTTTTCTACCACATCTTTTCCTTCCCTTCGCCTCTCTATTAATGTGCTTGGACACAGAGCTCTGTGAACAGCCAGCCTCTTTTGCAATGACCTTTTGTGTCTTGCCCTCCTTGTGCAACGTGTCAATGGTCATCTTTTGGACAACTGTCAAGTCAGCAGTCTTCCCCATGATTGTGTAGCCTACAGAACTAGACTGAGAGACCATTTAAAGGCCTTTGCAGGTGTTTTGAGTTAATTAGCTGATTAGAGTGTGGCACCAGGTGTCTTCAATATTGAAACTTTTCACAATATTCTAATTTTCTGAGATACTGAATTTGGGATTTTCCTTAGTTGTCAGTTATAATCATCAAAATTAAAAGAAATAAACATTTGAAATATATCAGTCTGTGTGTAATGAATGAATATAATATACAAGTTTCACTTTTTGAATGGAATTAGTGAAATAAATCAACTTTTTGATGATATTCTAATTATATGACCAGCACCTGTATATATATATATATATATATATATATATATACTCAGTGGTGTGAAAAATTGTTTGCCTCCTTCCTGATTTTTTATTTTTTTGCATGTTTGTCACACTTTAATGTTTCAGATCATCAAACAAATTTAAATATTAATCAAAGATAACACAAGTAAACACAACATGCAGTTTTTAAATGAAGTTTTTTATTATGAAGGGAAAACAAAATCCAAACCCACATGGCCCTGTGTGAAAAAGTGCTTGCCCCCTAAACCTAATAACTGGTTGGGCCACCCTTAGCAGCAACAACTGCAGTCAAGCGTTTGCGATAACTTGCAATGAGTCTGTTACAGCGCTGTGGAGGAATTTTGGCCCACTCATCTTTGCAGAATTGTTGTAATTCAGCCACATTGGAGGGTTTTCGAGCATGAACCGCCTTTTTAAGGTCACGCCACAGCATCTCAATAGGATTCAGGTCAGGACTTTGACTAGGCCACTCCAAAGTCTTCATTTTGTTTTTCTTCAGCCATTCAGAGGTGGACTTGCTGGTGTGTTTTGGATCATTGTCCTGCTGCAGAACCCAAGTTCGCTTCAGCTTGAGGTCACGAACAGATGGCCGGACATTGTCCTTCAGGATTTTTTGGTAGACAGCAGAATTCATAGTTCCATTTATCACAGCAAGTCTTCCAGGTCCTGAAGCAGCAAAACAGCCCCAGACCATCACACTACCACCACCATATTTTACTGTTGGTATGATGTTCTTTTTCTGAAATGCTGTGTTACTTTTACGCCAGATGTAATGGGACACACACCTTCCAAAAAGTTCAACTTTTGTCTCGTCAGTCCACAGAGTATTTTCCCAAAAGTCTGTTTTCTGGCAAAACTGAGAAGAGCCTTTATGTTCTTTTTGCTCAGCAGCGGTTTTCGTCTTGGAACTCTGCCATGCAGGCCATTTTTGCCCAGTCTCTTTCTTATGGTGGAGTCATGAACACTGATCTTAACTGAGGCAAGTGAGGCCTGCAGTTCTTTGGATGTTGTTCTGGTGTCTTTTGTGACCTCTTGGATGAGTCGTCGCTGCGCTCTTGGGGTAATTTTGGTCGGCCGGCCACTCCTGGGAAGTGTCACTATCCCATGTTTTCGCCATTTGTGGATAATGGCTCTCCCTGTGGTTCACTGGAGTCCCAAAGCTTTAGAAATGGCTTTATAACCTTTTCCAGACTGATAGATCTCAATTACTTTCTTTCTCATTTGTTCCTGAATTTCTTTGGATCTCAACATGATGTGTAGCTTTTGAGGATCTTTTGGTCTACTTCACTTTGTCAGGCAGGTCCTATTTAAGTGATTTCTTGATTGCGAACAGGTGTGGCAGTAATATATATATATATATATATATATATATATATATATATATATATATATATATATAAAATTAGATCATAATTAGATCTAGATCATATAAAATTATTATTTTTTAATTAATATATAATTGCATATAATTTTAATCTATATTTGGATCTATATTTTCAGTTATATATTTTAAATTTTTAAATGTTTCAACATATACAACAAAAATGTCTTTTTTGATGAATATAACTGTTGTCAAAAATTTACTAATTTTACAAAATAAATAAGTTAATTCAATTACAAACTTAAAATAAAATTATAATATTTCTTCATAATTTTTTGGGCTATTTTATATATTACACACACACACACACACACACACACACACACACTTTTTGCTTTCACCCAAAATGTATTTTAAGATTAGAAATGTGTTTTATTGGCCATTGAAGCACATTTTCTAATATTTATTTAGCATTTGAAGGTTTAAACTAAATTTATTTTAAATCTGAAGCTATAATGTATATTTAGCACATATTCCACATATATTTTGTCTAGAAACAATATATTTTTTGCCTTATAGGAAAGAGACAGCCATTATCAGATTTTATTGTGGATATTAAATATATTATTCAACTATTCATTCACTTTCTGCTTTTGTGTTTCACACAGGAAACGTAACAACATACAGGCTTGAAACGACATGAGTAAATAATGACTGAATTTCTGTTGTTTTTTGAACCGTTTCTTTAAAGCTCTCTATAACCTTGTTCTGTGGTATATTTCAGAAGTGATTATCTCAGTGGAAAGCGATCCAGATGTCTCCTGCATCCCTGCAGATTCATGCTCTGTTTTTTGAAGTATCACAGCAGGAGCGGCCCGGAATGACCCAGATCTGCAGAGGAGCGGCGGGACATGATGAGGCAGACAGAAATACGGCTTATTTGAGTGTTGCACATACTAGGATGCTCAGATATCACCATATATATTGTGGTTGGACTCCATTTTATGTAAAAGGTTTCTGTTAGCCTCACTATAGTGCATTGTTGGTCATAAATAGTATTCAAACAATAAAGGGCATGACATCAGCAGGGTGGCTGCTGTAATGTCAATATACTGTAATACAAAATCACATCACACACACACAAAATTCATGCATTTGCTTGTATGTATTAGTGTGTAGCTAAGTCATTATCTTAAAATGTATTATTCGCTTCAAGCCAAAATATTGTGGCAGTTCAGAAAATGTTGAAAGAAAATCCATCCATGTATCCATTACGCAAAGATTATGGGCAATATCTAAAGACAGAATACATTTTTCAAAGAACAAAAATTGACTAATATATAAATATAAAAATACAAATATAATTTTTCTTTTAAATTCCAAGATAATCAACACTTAAAAAAAAAAAAAAAAGAATTGTAATACATTTTTGAAAAGTTCTGATAAAAATTATTTTCAAAGCCAATATATTAATATTATCCAAAATATCTTTAAAAAATGCATTTTGTATTTACATGAAATGTATTTTAAGATAGGAAATGTATTTTCTTGGCCACTGAAGCACATTTTCTAATATTTATTTAGCATTTGAAGAACAAAATAATTCTTAAGACATACTGTTTATAATACATTTAGCATAAATTCTACATATATTTTGGCATGAAAATTAGTTTTCAGCATGTTTTGGTAAACAAAGCATTTGTGGATTTTGAATATATTATTGAAACAAACAGTTTTGGAGTTATTGAGTTATACAGGAGCTCTTTGTATGTTTATAGCTTATACATTTTGGTTTGCTACCAAGAAGGCCACTGGGTTCCTGCAAACTTGTCAAAAAAAATCCACCATAAATAATCCTGAGTACCTTTAGCATTCTATTTCCAATTAACTATGATTTCAGACACACTAATCTTAATCTCAGATACTATTTATGACATTTAGTATATGAATTGGGCCACAGCTCTGGTCTCTCACAGAAAGCCGCCTCATCTGGTCATGACGTTTCCCATGAGCCTCCACTATTGTGATGCGTTCACTGGATCTCTGTATGCTTTACTCTCTCAGTCCTCTCTCATACGGCTGACTTGTTTCCATTCATCACAATGCAGATTCTGCTCATTCAAAGTGAAACCAATGGCCAGGACATCACCTACACTCTAAAAAAATGGTTCTTCAGCGGTTCTTTGGGGAGGCTGAGTTGCTATATAGCACTGCTACCGTATAAAGAACCTAATTAATGCAGAAAACAAATTCCAAGTATGGGTTACAATACTTGCCCACACCTCACTTCATTATACTCCAAATTTTGTAATTGCAGTAAATTAAACAATTTACTAAATGTACATCAGATTTTAATATATATATATATATATATATATATATATATATATATATATATATATACACACACACACACACACACACACACACACACACAGGTGCATCTCAATAAATTAGAATGTCATGGAAAAGTTCATTTATTTCAGTAATTCAACTCAAATTGTGAAACTCATGTATTAAATAAATTCATTGCACACAGACTGAAGTAGTTTAAGTCTTTGGTTCTTTTAATTGTGATGATTTTGGCTCACATTTAACAAAAACCCACCAATTCACTATCAAATATCACTATAGTGATATTTATATGCTGTGCGCGTTTAAACGGCCGAAACTTTTCTCTCAGACAACATTTCCTTTGACTCGCGGTGCAGACAGAGGTTTTAACAGAGACAACACTGAAAGTAAGCGTTTAGTCTCATTTACATATGTATTTTATGACGTTATATTATTTTATAACAATATTTTTGTGCAGTGCAGTCCTGCACTTTTCTCATAGACATAATTTTCTTTGACTCGTGATACTGAGAAGACTGAGAAGATGTTACTTTTTGGAAAACAGCAAAAGTAAGTGATTTACCTCATTCACAATATGTATTTATAACATCATATTGTTTTACATTTACATTTAATCATTTAGCAGACGCTTTTATCCAAAGCGACGTACAAATGAGAACAATAGAAGCAATCAGACCATCGAGAGTGCAGCAGTATACAAGTCGTGCCATGACAAGTCTCAGTTAGTCTAGCACAGTACATGTAGCTAGTTTTTTTTTTTTTTTTTTTTTTTTTTTAAATAAATAGAATAGGAAAGCATTAATATTAGTTGGTCAGGTGCTGGCGAAAAAGATGTGTCTTTAGATGATTTTTGAAAATGGTTAAAGACTCAGATGTTCGAACTGAGATCGGGAGGTCATTCCAGCAGCTGGGCACAGTCCAGGGAAAGGTCCGCGAGAGAGATTTGGTACCTCTTTGGGATGGCACCACAAGGCGTCGTTCACTTGCAGAGCGCAAGCTTCTGGAGGGTGCATAAGTTTGAACTAGTGAGTTTAGATACGATGGTGCAGCACTAGTTGTTGTCTTGTAGGCAAACATCAGTACCTTGAATTTGATGCGAGCGGCTATTGGTAGCCAGTGTAACCTGATGAAGAGAGGGGTAACGTGAGCGTTTTTCGGTTCATTAAAGACCACTCTGGCTGCTGCATTCTGGATCAGTTGCAGAGGCTTGACAGTACTAGCGGGAAGCCCCGCCAAGAGAGAATTACAATAGTCCAGTCTGGAGAGAACTTGGACAAGGAGTTGTGCTTGGACAAGGAGTAGTTCAATCTGAATTTTATGAAGCGATGAGAATACTTTTTGTACGCAAAGAAAATAAAAATAACGACTTTATTCAATAATTCATCTCCTCTCTGTCTCTCCGCATCACTGTAGCACCATTTTGGAGAATACAGCTGGACGCAAACTACGTACACTATTCTGTTTTCAGCCGCGATATGTTTTCTACGTGCATTTACGCTTTGATTTACACCAAAACAGCGCATCCTTGTGGCAGACACAGAATAGTGTACGTAGTTTGCGTCCAGCTGTATTCTCCAAAATGGCGCTACGCTGACACAGAGAGACAGAGAGGAGATGAATTATTGAATAAAGTCGTTATTTTTATTTTCTTTGCGTACAAAAAGTATTCTCGTCACTTCATAAAATTCAGATTGAACCACTGATGGCAGATGGACTATTTTGACGATGTTTTTTTATACTTTTCTGTGCATTGACAGTGTAATTTACTTGGCAGTCAATGGGACACTCACAAGCCTCCCAGTTTTCATCTAAAATATCTTAAATTGTGTTCCGAGGACAAACGAAGCTTTTACGGGTTTGGAACGACATGAGGGTAAGTGATTAATGACAAAATTTTCATTTTGGGGTGGAGTATCCCTTTAATGTTAAAAAGACTAGATTTTCCAAATAAAGTAAAGAACTAATGTAGGCCTAAGACCGCAGGCGAAAAAGTTACCTGATTACAGGGCTACAGTGTATTTATGTAAACCAGGACTCTCTCTTCTTCAAAAATGTACATATTTCAAGCTTGTTGCATTATTTTGTATGTGTATAAAACAACAACTCCCAGTATATTGTGATGTTGTATATGTATATTCCCTGGCTTGTCAGCACTCATTTTATTTGCTGCTGAAAGAAATAAATTAAAAGGTTTTGAAAGTGTGATGTATTTTGTTTCTCAGTAAGCATTTAGTACAGGATTTTTAATCTTTAAAGCCGCAATTTGGTAAGAAACGATAAGTTACCATTCATCTTTTAAGTAAAAGTGTCATTTAGAACCATATTGGCTCATCTATGGTAGTCATATATGGCACCTCTAATGGTTCGGTATAACACAATTTGACAAATGTGCTATAAAGCTTCTTATCTTTAAGAATATGTGCCATATAGTACCAAACGAGGTGTCCCTATGATTAAAAGCCAAAGAACCACTGTTGAACACCATTTTTGAGAAAAAGTGCTATATGGCACCTCTAATGGTTCTATATAGAACCTCTTATGGTGCTATATAGCACCATTTGAAAAAGGTGCTATATAGCACCTTTAAGAATAGATGCTATGTAGCACTAAAAGTGGTTCCCCTATGATTACGAGCCAAAGAACCACTTTTGGTGCTATATAGCACCTTTTTTTTTTTTTTTTTTTTTTTAGAGTGTATGGATCTGTGAGAGTGGAGGATGCACAGCTTCACAGAGGATCAGATGACTGTGTGTGTGTGTGTGCTTCACAGCAGACACAATATTCACGGGCACAAGCAGTACAGATCACATCCAAACACACACACACACACACACGTCTGTCCTCTATCTGCTGATATGCTTCTGTAATCACTACAGCGAGAACATCCGGCACACAATCACAGCCGTTTGGAGCTCAACATCAAGGGCAGCAGAAAGAAAAGCTCAAGACGACCTTAAGACCTCTGGCTACAGTCAGAGTGAAAAAAAATGGTAACATCTAAATGACCTGGTTTTATTCAAGTCAAGAATACTATTTAACATCACTGAATACACCTAAATACTAGAGATGCAACAATACAGTTAGCCTACGGTTAAATATAGACCTTGGTTTTTTAACCATGGTTTTTGGCTCAGTTTGGTTTGATTCTGATAGCTTGGCACATCAGAGTGTTTTTTTGCAACAAATTAACAAACAAAAATAATCGGAAATAATAGGGTTTTTTAATAGATTTTTTTCCCCTTATTTTTAACCAAAATAGGATGGATTGGCCATTATTGAGCACTATAAACACATGTAATGTGTGTTTCATTCATACTGGTAGCAAGAGGGCGCCAGAAAATCCACATATGCATCACAGAAGTAATGGAACTCATGACATTCCAGGACATCCCAAATATGGATAAAGGCATCGCTCTCGCTGTGAACTGAACAAAAAGAAGAAATAACGTTAAACGTTTTGAATGATGAAACATAAGGACAATAAACACTCGCCTGCGACAATATATAGTTTATCTGTGTTCTTCAAGCCATTTTGGGTATTTTCCTAATGATTAAGTATATCTGTAAGCCACTGCTATTCGACATAGCCTTTATTACAGTACAGAATATACTGTATTTTCTGCCTCATTCTGTGATAAGAAGCCACATCAGATCACAAAAGGAAGTTATTTCAAACACTCGACTGATGTTGCGAAGTAAAAACAAGTTGTAATGTTCTCTTTTGTTGGACAACAGGTTTAGAAACGCTTCTCATTGCAAGTCATTACAAGGGAAGATGCTCGGCGTGTGTTGCCTTTTCAAATGCACTTTATAAGAGTTTCCTCATCTCAGCACGTGAAATCATGAAATTTTAACGCAAAACCGAAAAACTGCAGTTCAGAAGTGCGTATTGAACCGTGGATGTCGTACCGAACGGTTCAATATTATATTGAGAATTGTGACATCCCTACTAAATACATTGACTTACACCAACATAACTATTTTTAATACATTAAATCAGGTTGAAATGACTCTTCTAGGTAACAATTGCAAGTTGCCTCTTTTGGCGCATATTATATATATGGGTTATTCTACAATTTAGGGTACATTTTTTGTCCATTGGTGATAGTTATATTTTTTCTAACAATTTCCTTCAGAAATACTATATTTTATCAATGAAGAGAATACATGCTATAATCTCACTTATATTTTGTGCACTGTTTTTCAGTTTGTTTGAAATTGCCCTTATGTCCCTTAAATGACCGTTTTTGCAATATCTGGTTTTTGAATTGATTCAGAAATAATGAATTAAAAATGCTAAAGTCAAGATTATCTATATTAAATTTATTTTTTATAAATATTTATTTGTTATAATTTTCAGTAAAACACTGAAAATTAATAAGACTACAAAGCACATTTTAGTCATAAAAGTAACTAAACATGACAACAACATCATCAGCAACAGTGTAAATAAAAGTGGTTGCAATTAATATGTTGTTCAATTCGATTATTCATAGAAGAAAACAGTTAGGTGTAAGAACAGTTTTCACTAGAAATTGCTTGTAAATTACACAATTAATTACAAAGATTAATTACATTGATTTAAGTGTGAAATTTTGAAGTAGAAAAACAGAAATAGTATTTTCTTGTAAAATGTGCAATTATTTACTTCAAAAATCTTTTTTACAGTGTATTACTTTACTATTTAATTTGTTTAAATGAATAACATCTTTCTAAACTGTAAAAAAGTTTTTGCTGTAGGCTACTTTAGAATAGTAAGCAAAATATAAACCACAATTTTGTTATTTTGCACTTAACTGTCAACTCAAAAGTTACTGTCATCACCTAAAAATAAAATAAAGTTGAAACTGACTAAAATTACTAAGTATAACATTTCTCAGCTGATATTGGTGATTAACTGCTATTAATTTGATTAATTAATGGCCATATCAATCCCTTTTAATTTTTAATCAACTGACAGCTCTACTTATAGTAATAAATAGCAATATTTAAATTACAGTTTTTTTTTCAACTGCTTACATTTTCAAAACTTTACACACAAATCCAAGTATTGCACACACAAAATGCAAAATGCCTCACATCTCTTGCAAAATGAAGCACTGCATTCAAAATATCACAAACACATCTCAAAAGCAAACATTTGCAAACACCTTTACCATAATATTAATTCCTGTTAGATTTTTGTGTGTTACATAGAGAATTGTGTTGTGTTTTACAATAAGTGTTTTATGAAATTGAAAACTGAGTCAAAGGTCGAGAATTAGTGTATGGTTTTGTAGATTTGGTGTGTGCTTCTGCTGTTTGAGTGTCAGCTTTCAGAAATTGTGTGACAAGTAAAGATTCTGTGTGTAAGCAGTTGAAAAAAACTAAGTAGTAATGGAATAGATAAAAAAAAATGATTTAAAAAAAAATAGCAATTGTTCCAATTGTCTTTTTAATTGTCTCAAAGCGGTGAATCCTGAGAACAGCACAGCGCTGGCACAGACTCGGGCCTGTTTGGGAGCAGATACCATTACCAACCCTGTTATTTATATATACATATATATACAAACATACATGTATATGTGAAGGGTCACATATATATGAGCACAAAAGCAGTCATAAGTAGCACAGGTATATTTGTAGCAATAGCCATCAATACATTGTATGGGTCAAAATTATCCATTTTTCTTTTATGCCAAAAATCATTAGGATATTAAGATCATGTTCCATGAAGATATTTTGTACATTTCCTACCTTAAATATATCAAAACTTAATTTTTGATTAGTAATATGCATTGCTAAGAACTTCATTTGGACAACTTTAAAGGCGATTTTCTCAATTTTTTATTTTTTTATTTTTGTTTTTTTTGCACCCTCAGATTCCAGATTTTCGAATAGTTGTTTCTCAGCCAAATATTGTCCTATCCTAACAAACCGTACATCAGTGGAAAGCTTATTTATTCAGCTTATTTATTGACCCTTATGACTGGTTTTGTGGTCCAGGGTCACATACTGTATACAGTGGTGGCCAAATGATTAGAACACTAGTATTTTCAGCAGCTAAAAAATGGTTTTAAGTCAGTTATTTCTATCTTTTGCTGTAGTGTGTCAGTAGGAAATATCAGTTTACATTTCAAAACATTCATTTTGCCATTAATTGTAATAATCCAGTGAGATTTTTGTGCTCCGCACAGAGATCTGATCTGATCATCATCAGTCTGTCTGAATGACATGAAGAAACAGAACAAACTGAGACAGACTCAATCCAGAAGAACTGTGGAGAACAACGTCTCCAAGACGCTTTAAGAAATCTATTTGATGCCTTCCAAAGACATGTAATACACTGAATGGCTCACTGAGTGATAATTAAAATAATAATAATTAAAATGTGTTAGTCAGGATCTATTTACAGAACTAATTACAAGTGCTTAATTTTTTAAATCTGATTACATAATCTGAATGACATGTAATCAGTTACAACCCAGCAGTGATAAAGCATAAGTTAAGAACAGTTTTTCTCAAAATGTACTCACATTATACAGATAATAATGTAATTTCTCAATTGTTTATTCCAAGGCTATAATAATGAGATCAAATGGAGAACAAACTGATACATTTGCTAAAGTTAAACAGTTTTTTCTTAACAATATTTTAAAATGTACACATATTTGCCTTTATACCACCCATAAATGCAAATCTGAGTACATTTTGAAATATTATTGAAAAAAAAAACCATGCTTAAATTTAGAAAAGACCTCCATTTACAGGTTTTTTCAACTGCATACATAAAATCTTTACTTCTCTCACAATTTCTGAAAGCTGACACTCAAACAGCTGAAGCACACACCAAACACACTAATTATCTGCCTTTGACTCAGTTTTCAATTTCATAAAACACTTTTTGCAAAACACAACATACAATTCTCTATGTAACACACACAAATCTAACAGGAATGAATATTATGGCAAAGGTGTTTGCAAGTGTTTGTGTTTGAGACGTGATATTTCGAATGCAGTGCTTTATTTTGCAAGAGATGTGAGGCATTTTGCTTTTGGTGTGTGCAGTTCTTGAAACACGCTCATATGTGCTGTGAGACGACAGACATGCTGACACAAGCAGACAGCGGCCAAACTGTGTGAGTGACGACTCATGGAAAACTCCCGTCTGCCTGCGTCTGACCCACTACTGATGCAATCGCGCACACACACACACACACACACACACAGAGGAAAGACTGTGATGTGCTTCATTCCTTTGGGGCTTTACTGTGGCCTATTTTCTGTCTGATTGTGTGGCGCTGGGAAACTCCTCCTCCGCATGGCTCTGTTCTAATATTTATCTCATGACCTGAAGTCTAGAAAACGTGAAGGGAGGTTTGGAATAATAATAAAATCACAGTCACATCATGCTACTGCACTGGAATGTCCAGCTTTATTAATAACATTCACTTTGTGTGTGTTTGGATTAGTGCTGTTAAACGATCAATTGTGATTAATCGCATTCCAAAATAAAAGTTTTTGTTTACATAATATTTGTTTGTGTGCTGTGTATATTTATTATGTATATATAAATACACACACATGCATGTATACATTTCAGAAAAAATGTTATGTTTATATATTACATATATTTACAATATAAATTATATGAATATAAATATAGACATGTAAATACATGTAAAAATTTTCAAAATATATACTGTATATATTTATTAAATATATACTGTATATGTACAATCTGTGTGTATGTGATGTGTGTATTTATATATACATAATAAATATACACAGAACACACACATATATTTTGCAAACAAAAACTTTTATTTTGTATGCGATTAATCGTTTGACAGCACTAGTTTGGATGTAATCCAACCTGTTTTAGCAGCTAAATATGACTACATTCATCCTATGTTTGGTCATAAGTGCAGTAAAAATTCAGAGTTTAAAAAGAAGTTTAAGTGCATTTTAATTTCGGTATGTAAACATTTATTTGTGAATTATTCACGTTTCTCAGATCAATGTGTTAGTTTTTTTATTTTATTTTTTTAATCGCACTGGATAAAAGTGTCCGCTAAATGACTAATGTATAAAGTAAATATGTAAAAGTCACAGTTATGGTTTTCTGTAGAAAAGGTTCCATTTGTTCACATTAGTTAAATAACATTAGCAATGAGAAATACTTCTAAAGTACTTATTAATCTTAGTTCATGTACATTTCAACATTTACTTACACGTATCTGTTAATATTATTAAACAGGCCTGAGGTAACATGAACTAACAGCTGTATTTTTATTAAATAACATTAAAGCTACTGTGATTCTGTAAATTTTTCATTCAAAATGAAATAATAAATAATAAGTCACACTAAATCACTATGGTAGGTTGATAATTATTTATATTTTACAGCTATACTAAATATGTAAATGTAAGTCAGAATATAAAGAATTAAATCAGAATAGTTATAAATCTGAATATATACGGTAAATGTAAATTAGAATATATAGTTATAATTCCGAATATGTAAATGTAAGTCAGAACATAAAGTAAATCAGAATATATAGTTATAAATCTGAATATGTAAATGTAAATCAGAATATAAAAGCAAATCAGTATAGCTATAAATCTGAATACGTAAATGTAAATTATAACATATAGTTGTAACTCTGACTATGTACTTATAAATCTAAATATATAAATATAAATCTGTATTTTACTGCATATTTTTATCATTCATCCGTGAGTGTTCGTCATATCAGTAATCAAATAAAACCAGACTACTGTGATATTCAGTGAAAGAAACTTGAAGACACAACAACTGAACCCCGAACTGAAAGTGAAAGCAACACACCCGTAATAAAACACGAATCAACAGTTTCACAGAATCACATTTGCTGCACACTGATACAGTAGGTTCACAAAACAATGTTTATGTTGGTAACTATGTCGATTTCTAAACAAGTTAGTGTATTTGCCTATAAAGCTTTGTCAAGTTATAGGTTCACTCTTATCTGACATGAACAGAAATTGTTACGTCTCACATACGTGATCAACGTATGCTGTTCTGTGTCAGCAGCACCATGCGAGGATACACTGTTTACGCTTTGATCTGAATGTAAACAGCGTATCCGCGTACATACGTTGCATTTGTTGTTTACGTATGTGATACTCACCAAATGGCTCTATACGGTGACGCGGAGGAGACGAATTGTTAAATAAAGTCGTTATTTTTGTTTTCTTTGTGCACAAAAAGTATTCTCGTAGCTTTGTAAAATTAAGGTTTAACCACTGATGTCACATAAATTATTTTACTGATGTCTTTGCTATGTTTCTGAGCCTTGATCGTGATAGTATCCTTGCTGTTTATGGAGGCTCAGAGAGCTCTCGGAATTCATCAAAAATATCTTAATTTGTGCTCCAAAGATGAACGAAGGTCTTACAGGTTTGGAACGACATGAGGGTGATTAATTAATGACAGAATTCTCATTTTTGGGTGAACTATCCCTTTAAACTGTTACTAAAACACAAACATAGAAAAGTTCCCCTACAACTCTGGAACTTAAAAAGTAAGAAAAGTCCATTTCTAACATCTGATTGGGTTTGAGCTTTGATATGCATCAGCGTTCACTCCCTCTATGCGTGTATTTTTGGAAATGCATATCCAGGCGTCACACCCATCAGCCCCTCTGACCTCACCGAACCGACTCATCTCAAGCCCTGGAAACCAGATCAAGGCTCTTCTCTGTGCGTTCCCACTGCGGCCGCTTCCCATGATCCTCAGTGATTCATTGCAGAGATTTTCTGCTACAAATTAAAGCGTTTATTTTCAGCGCGTCCTTCTTTCAGGCCTGTGAACACTATGCGATTCCATAAGCAGCCACTTAGTAGACTGAGTGATGTGACTGATCTGAGACGTAGATGAGTTTGTTTCTTCATCAGATTTGGTGAAATGTAGCATTGCATCACTTGCTCAGCAATGGATCCTCCGCAGCAGGCGCAAACTGGAATTCCCGGTGGCCTGGCAGCCGATTTGGCCTGCTGCCCTATTTTTTTTAAATTATTTTAATATTATTATTATTGCCTGCCGAATGAACTAAAACGATTATTTCTGAATTCACCATTCGGTAATAAATCTCTAATAAATCATTAATCTGTAAGTCATGACTGGCAACCCCAGTTGCGAAATCCGTGTATTTTACGCGACTTTGGGCTTTTTTTTTTTTTTTTTTAAAAAGCGTCAGCGAAGAGCTTGAGATAAAATACAAGATGTGACAACCTGATCTCATGGAAAAATTTAACTACTACAGTTTGTCATTTTTGTGTGAATTCATAAAATGTGAATCGTACAAAAAAACAAGCATGAAAGTGCACCACTAAACATAATCAGCACTGGGCCATAAACAGATAAAAAAAAAGAAGAAGTTTTTGAAGAAAATGGCAATGTTGTTGCATTATATATCCATATATATTTATATTAATATGTTTATATTATTTTAATTATATTTTAACATTTTAATTGTAATATTTTTTATATTTCTTTATTAACATTAAAATAATATATATGAAATAAATGTATTTTGCTTTAATTTAATAACATTCTACATTTTCAATTTTAAGATTATTTTAAGTATGAAAGTATGAAATAAATGTATTTCGCATTAGGAATGTTCAAAATAATTAAATTAAATAAATAACTAAATAAATATAAATAAATTGTGTGTGTGTGTGTGTGTGTGTGTGTGTGTGTGTATGTATGTATGTAAGTAAGTATGTGTGTGTGTGTGTGTATACATATATATATATATATATATATATATATATATATACACACACACATATATATATGCACACACAATAATATTAAAATAATAAGGTAAATGTATTTGGCTTTAGCAATGTTCAAATTAATAATATTTTATTCAAAAATAATTAAATAAATATAAATCAATAAATTGTGTGTATCCACAATAATATAATAATAATAATAATAATAATAATAAGGTAAATGTATTTTGATTTAGGAATGTTTAGATATTTGTACAAGTAAACAAGACAAAAATACTGAGTAAGACAATAATTTTTTGTAGTGTAGATCCATCATGTCTCCCTCATAATGACCTTTTCTTCACCTTCTAGTTTCTGATGTTAGTTTTTGGCTTTGTCTCTCTCTCTCTGTCTCTCTTTGAACTGTAATGGAAAGCAAAGTGAATCAGTGCGTCGCGTGTGAACAGATGTGAGCGATCATCTCGGCAGGACTGGCCTTGCCTGGAAATAAATCCTTTAATGGATCCACCACTCCAGTGTGTGTATGTGTGTGTGTGTGTGTGTGTGTCGGTGGGTGGGTCTCACTACTGGGTTACTGGAATTCTCCCGGCGTCCCTCGGGACAGACGGACAGCCGTGTGTTAGACGGAGGCTAAATTAGCTTCATGTAGACGACAGAAGAGTCTCTGCGGGTCCCGAGTTCATCAGTCCCGAGTGCCAGACAGGAAAATGAGAGGAAAGGACTGACGGAAGAGTTCGGTCTGAGCGGCTAATGGAAAAGCCATGTGCTGCTCAAACAACTCGATCTGCTGTAGCAACCGACTAACAACTAGATTACATTATGAAGTTTGTTCCTTGATCACGAGAAACCAGGCCGTGAGGGAGAGAAATGGGTTTCAGGTCTGTTTTCATCAGAAAACAGCAAATAACAAAATAAAACTATGTTAAAATATAAATTAAAGATATTATATTAGAGACATTTAATAAGAGAAAATCTTTTGTTTTGTAAAGTCTGGAAAATTCAAAGTATTTTAAGTTAGTTTATTAAATTAGTGCTGTCAAACGATTAATCGAGGATTCACGATTAATTACATCCAAAATAAAAGTTTTTGTTTACATAACGTGTGTGTCCTGTGTATATTTATGATGTATATATAAATACAAACACATTCAGTATATATTTTGAAAATATTTACATGTATTTACATGTTTATATTTATATTCATATAATTTGTTATACATACATACATGTAATATATAAACATAACATATTTTTCTTAAATATATACATGCATGTATGTGTTTTTATATATAGTATACATAATAAATATACACAGTACACATACATTTATTATGTAAACAAAAACTTTTATTTTGGATGCGATTAATCGTTTGACAGCACTATAGTTTATTTGTTTTAGCAGCTTTATCAGATATACTTATGGAAGCCCATTTCCATAAAAAAATTAAATTAAATAAAAATAAAAAAGGTAATTGTGATTTTTTTTTTTTCTTGGAATTCTGATATAAACTCTGAATAGTGAGATGTAAAAAAAAGTCTGGATAGTGAGATGTAAACTCACAATTGCGACAAAAAAAGTGAAATTTATTCCATGGCAGAAACAAGCTTTCATATATATTTGCACATTTTTTTTGGTTTGAAAGTGTTTTTTTTATGGTCCTGACAAAAATCAGACAAAAATCAAACAAAAAAAAAAAAAAAGAAAAAGAAAAAAAAACCCGGGGATATTTGAATGACAATGTCATCACTGAAATTTTAATATAGAAATTTAGATGCTATCAAAATGCAGTGTAATTCATATAAAATTAACAGTAAAAATACAGCAATAATTGTTCACACAGAATTAACAAAATATATTTTTTTCTATTTTAACGTTTTACAAGGCTTGTAACACAAAAAACGAAATCTCTAATACAAAACACAGATCTGTTGTGTTATTCTGCCACGGAATAAAAGTACAAAAATGGTAATTGTGACTTTTTATTTCACAATTCTGACTGTTTTTCTTCACAACTGCGAGTTTACATCTCGTATTTCTGATTTTTTTTCTCAGAATTCTGAATCTACGTTCAAAAAGTTTTTACTTTTTTTCTAAATTCTTTATATCTTGCAAATCTGTGTTTAAAGTTAATTGCGAGTTTTTCCTCACAATTCTGTCAAGACTTTTTATCTCGCAATCCTGACTTTGGCCTATACCTTGCACTTCTGAGTTTATATCCTGCTATTTTTTTTTTTTTTTCTCAGAATTACTAGGGAAAAGTCATAATTATTACCTTTTTTATTTTTATTCCATGACGGAGAAAAGCTTCTATAAATTACTCATGTTTAAGAATCTGTAATTATTAATTATTAGTATTATTAAATCACTAAATATGCCAGTAAGAAAACTTACATCACCATCAACTGTCAAAAATGGGAAATGCATCGAGAAAAATGAACATTTAGTTAACACACCCCTTACCAAATAGAAGTATACTTCTAAGTATACTTAAGTAAAGTTCAAGTATATTTTTAAGAATACTTTATGTAGTAAGTATACAAATATCAGTGTACTAGTAGTATACTTGTAAGTGTACTATTTCAATACATCTTGGAACTAAATTGGCACACTTTCTAGTATATAAAAGTACACTTAAGTATACTTTAAGTATAACAGTAGTAAACTTTGAGTACACAACTAGTTTACCTCTATGTTTTTAGTTTGTACTGCAACTAAAAGTGAACTTAAAGGTATACTGATAGTTTACTAATTAAATACTTTTTTAGTACACTTTGAAGTAGTCTCAGTAAACTACTAGTTTAGTAGTTTTATACTGCAAGTATACTCGTAAGTTTTCTTTAAGTGAACTTTACATCATACTTTCAAGTATACTACTATGTCCCTATTTATTAATTCTGATGATCATGTTAGATTAATTGTGGAAGCATCTGTTGTTTTTCGGTTTCTTCTTCGCTTGTGTTTTGGAAATGTTGTACAGAAGATGTGTATTAGCGCCCCCTACCGTATAACAATGAAACATTCTCGGATCACAAGTATAGCTCAAAGAAATTAAGAGTTTTTCTAAATATAAGTCAAGTATACTTAAATGTCATTTTAAGTATATTTCTGAGAAGTACATAAAAAGTACACTGAAATTATACTTTCCTATTTTTAGTTTAAAAGAAGTATACTACTAGCACACTTGAATAAACTTCTTTTTCATAAGGGACATGTTTACCTTGAGCTACAAGTCGTGTTGTTGCATAATCACAATGAGAGCGAATAAAACAAACAAACAAACAAACAAACAAACAAACAAACAAACAAACAAACAAACCGTGTGTGATAGATCAGTGCTGCTCTTGGGTCGGGAAACACAAATTAAATAAGCAATTAAATCTGCCTTACATAAGACCGAGCTCTCATTGAAGTCTCATATTGTTTGGCAGAGGGCTGATTCTTTCGCGTGTCCTTTCTGGGGTCAGTGCTAATCTTTGTGTCCTTCACAGATTGGCAGCACATGCTGTAGGTGAATTCAGGGCCACACCTCACGTCATTCACTCAAAGGCCACTGTGCTTTCTTCAGTTAACCCCTTCATTACCCTAGTAAAAACATAATATATTTAAAATACATTTACTTCATACTAATTATAGTTCAAATCTATTAACATATTTACTGACAGATAACTCGAGACTTGCTGATATAAAAATTATAATTAAACTTTATTTGGCGTACTACTTGTACCCAATGCACTTTTCTTAATATCAAGTCTAAAATGGGTTTTAATGTCACTTTTGATGAGAATTGTATGATCTTTAAATGCAAAATATTTAAAGTGTACCTAAAGTATACTTGCAATAGTTCCACTTTAGCACAATATACTAAGTATATCTTTAATTGTACTTTAGCATTACTTCTGCACAATTAAAGTGTATTAAGTATAAAATTGGCATTTTATTAAGTACATAAATATGAAAATGTATTTGTAGTATACTTAGCATGAAATAAACGTATGTCAAATACATTTAAGTATATTTATTTTTCACTAGGTTACCGCTGCTGTTATCCGTGTGTTAATATGCTGCAGTGAGATCCAATTACAGTCTTAAAAATGAAGGTTCTTCATTGGCATCGATGGTTCCATGAAGAACCTTAAACATCCATGGAATAACTAAAGGTTCTTTATAGTATAAAAAGGTTCTTTAGATTAAAATGTGGTTCTTTTAACCCTTGTGCTGAAAATTCTTTACCTAGTATCTTTTTTTTTTTTTTTTTTCGAAAATGCAGTTAATTTTATTGTGTTGGACTAATTTTGGCAATATTCACTCAAAAAGGCACATAAGCTCAGAAACCTGTGCTAATTGAAAGAAATCATGTTGATGCAAAGATTGAATCCTAGATTTGGTCATAATATAGCATGAAAAACAAATGTATAAACAATTTTTGAAAGGCCAGTCATTTTTGACTGGGAACCAGGGTTATTATAGTTCAATAAAACTTAAACTAAAACCATAAAAAACTTTTTTATCACTTTAAATAAATTAATGTTAACTGAAATAAAATCAAATATAAAAAACTTAAAATTCAGCTAGTTTCCAAGGCATTTTCATTTAGTTTATTTAGATGTACTAAAATAACTAAAACAAAACAAAACAAAAAAAATACAAAAACTATACTTTTTTTTTTTTTTTTTACAAAAACACATTACTAAAACTTTAACTAAAATTGAAATGAAACCATAAAATTAAAAAAAAAAATTAAATATTAACAAAAACTTATAACAGTATATCAATGATACTAAAGTAACATTGCTGGGGAAAAAATGTAACAAAGTGGGAAAAAAAAAAAAGAAGTACAAAAACTATCCTTTTTTGGGGGGGTCAAATTGACCAAAACACGACATGAGGTTCTGTAGGTAAACAAAAATGGTTCTTCTATGGCAATGCTGTGAAAAAATCCTTTCGCAACCTTTATTTTTACGGGTTTAAGTAATTTTTTCTTGTATTCCAGGTTTTGCCTCCAAGCCAATTATAACATCTGATGTGAAGTCATTTTTTCATATTTATAAATATGACCTTTTCATGTACTTTGGCTGGTGATATTGATCTTAAAGTGACATGGGTGTGTTTTCACTGGACGTGAGATAAAACCAAAGCAGCTCATGTGATTGTCAAAGGCATCTTCACTACGCCCAGATTTTCTTGTCCTCTTGGCATGTTTGGCATTGCTCCAGATGACAGATGACAGAAATGAGCATGAATGCTACGCTTTATGGCTCATGGCCAGTGTTATCTGGCACATTCTTGACACACACACACACACACACACACACACACACACGTTTGCTATGAAGGTCACATTAAATGGTCTTGGAAACTTTTTACCTTCATGCATTCATTTATTTTTACTACAACTGTCTGAAACCCAGACTTTAACTCTTTAAATATATATACAAAAAAAATCCATCCTAAACAGATATTCCTGGAGTTCAAATGGTAAAACATGGTAAAACGAGGGTCATGGGTTTGATTCTTAGGGAATGCATGGTAATCTGTATATTTTGAATGCACCGCAAGTTGTTTTGCAAGCATCTGCCAAATGCATAAATTAAAATTAATTTTAATCACAACAAATAATTTTGCCACTTGATAAGTTTTATTAAACATTAGTCATGTCAGAGATGACAGTGTCAGTTCGATGTAGTGTGTGAAGAACAAAGTAAATATCACCTAAATATTTTATTGTGCATAATTACTAATCAAAAAGTTATGCTCATTATGCTTATGCTCAAAGACTGATAATATGATTTAATTTAATTTAGGAGACATTCAATTATGAAACCTTAGAAAGACAAGTAGTCAGCTCTTAATGCATTGTGTTGCCTTCTTGAGCATCAGTAAATGTTTTCACCTTATATAATAGTTATGTTTGAGTCCCCCAATTGTCCTCCATGTGAAAAGATAAATCTCAAAATCATACAGTCACTGTTGGAAAGGGTTCAAATATGCAGAAAATGCTTGAAAACCAAAGTATATGCAGAAGCTGGAGGATTTTTCTGAAGAACAGCAGGCAGTTGAACTGCTCTAGACCAACAAGGGACTCATGAACAACTATCATAACACAGAAAAACAGTTGTGGATCATCCGGAAAACGACACACAGTATTAAGATTCAAGGGTATGTAAACTTCTGAGCAAAGTCATTTTCATAAATTCAGTTGTTATTTTATCTTGTGGAGAATATATAAACATCTATTATGTGAAATAGCTTATTTAGGAGAGTACTAAATAAAGATAACATGCAATTTTCATGATCCCACTTATTTTGTTAAAATTATTAACATTTTGCATATTCTGCAAAGGGCATGTAAATTTATGAGCACAACCGTGTATATATATATATACACACACACGCGCGCGCACACACACATACATATATATACATACATATATATACATATATATATATATATATATATATATATATATATATATATATATATATATATAAACATTTTCATTTAGTTTAACTTAATGTACTAAAATAACTAAAACTGAAAATAAAATAAAAAAACTACATAGACATTTTAAAAAACCAATAAAAAAAAAAACACAAAATTACTAAATTTGAAATGAAAACGGAAAAATAAAAACTAATTCAAAATACAAATTAATGTAAAATAGTATCTCGATAGTAAAATAACACTGTCCCAGATGTACAAAAATGTAAAAAATGCCATAATTCTCTTGTGATCTGTGTGTATATACACTGCTGCACACTGATAGTGCACTAATTAACTAAGCTAGTGAGTGTGTGTTAAGTGTGTTTAAGTTCACACGGCCGTGTAACGCTGGAATCCGGCTCTAACGCTCGTGACCCGAGAGTGCTTCTGCAGGAATGAGAAACACCCGTACATTCACAGCAACCCGAGCGGCGAGGACTGACTCACATTAAGGTCAAAGTTCACGCTGATAAATTTGGAAACAGATACTCTGGTTTCCCAAAAGTAATCCATCCTTTCGGCCTCGCTGTGCATCCTGATTTATGAATGTGTACAGGTTTGATCTGCTTGATCCACACAGACATGTGAGCGATATCTGAACAAAATCATCACTGATATCTACAAATGACCTGTTATTTATTGCTCAGGGGTCGTGCTTTTAGAGCTCTAGAGATTTATGGGAGTTAGATAGATGTTTAATTTATGTTTTTAGCTGTTTTAGATGTAAATCAATTAAAACAGACACAAACGAGTCAGTAATCATCATCCAGTAAGAGTTTAGAGCCATAAAATCAATATGGAGAGCAGCACAGATATTTTGATGAGAAATTATTGAGTTCATATTGAGTTAGTATTGTGGCAAATCTGAGCACAGTTTGAGAAACTGTTGAGATCTCTATAGGAGACACATGAGAAATTCTCATTTTATTCATTCAAGTTTCTTAAGAATGTTATTTTGTTTCTTTTTTAATTACTGATATAACAGACAATCATATAACATAAAAATCTAAATCTTTAATATCTCAATTTTGTTTCTTCAAAACATCAGTGATTAAACAGTGTAAATGGAGACTTTTACTGAATCTTTCTCCCAATGACCTCACAAGCATCTCCTCTAGAGTTTCAGAAAAGACCTCATGATGTCTCAAACTGTGCTCAGATTTGCCAAGATACCAAACTTTGCAATCAAGCCACAGAATAGAAGCCCATTTCCACACAGAATAAAAAAAATAAAGTAATTGTGACTTTTTATCTCACAATTCAGACCTTTTTTTCCCCTCGCAACTTTTTTCTTCTAATTGCAAGTTTATACCAATTCTGTTCAAATCTCACAATTCTCAACTTTTATTAATTTTAAGAAAAAGTCCGAATTGTGAGATATAAACGCATAATTCTGACCTCACAATTCTCACCTTTTTTCTCAGAATTTTGAGTTTATATTTCGCAATTGTATTTTGTTTCTGCCACAAAATGAAAAATATGAAAGGTAATTGCGACTTTTTTTGCAATTGTGAAATTATATCTTACCTTATCTCTGCTTTCTTGCAATTCAGACTTTGTCTCTAAATTTTGAGATAATATCTCGCAATTCTGAGTTTTTATCTTGCAATTCTGAACATATCCGAATATATTCGCAATTCTTTCTATATCTCACAATTCTGAGTTTATATCTCGCAATTCTGAGTTTATGTATCGCAAGTCTGTCTATAGTACGCAATTCTGAGCTTTTATATCGCAATTCTGTTTATGTCTTGCAATTCTGAGGTTATATCTCGCAATTCTGTCTATATCTTGCGATTCTGAGTTTATATCTTGTAATTTGAGTTTATATCTTGCAATTCTGAGTTTATGCATCGCAATTCTGTCTATATTACGCAATTCTGAGTTTATATATCGCAATACTGTTTATATCTTGCAATTTTGAGTTTATATCTTGCAATTCTGAGTTTATATCTTGCAATTCTGAGTTTATATCTCGCAATTCTGATTTTATATCTCACAATTCTGTCTATATCTTGCAATTCTGAGTTTATATCTTGCAATTTGAGTTTATATCTTGCAATTCTGAGTTTATATCTCGCAATTCTGAGTTTATGTATCGCAATTTTTCTATATTACGCAATTCTGAGTTTATATATTGCAATTCTGCGTTTATATCTCGCAATTCTGAGTTTATGTATCGCAATTCTGAGTTTATGTATTGCAATTCTGTCTATATTATGCAATTCTGAGTTTATATAATCGCAATTCTTTTTGTCTTGCAATTCTGAGGTTATATCTCGCAGTTTTGTTTATATCTTGCAATTTGAGTTTATATCTTGCAATTCTGAGTTTATGTATTGCAATTCTGGCTATATTATGCAATTCTGAGTTTATATCTCGCAATTCTGAGTTTATGTATCGCAATTTTTCTATATTACGCAATTCTGAGTTTATATATTGCAATTCTGCGTTTATATCTCGCAATTCTGAGTTTATGTATCGCAATTCTGAGTTTATGTATTGCAATTCTGTCTATATTATGCAATTCTGAGTTTATATATCGCAATTCTTTTTGTCTTGCAATTCTGAGGTTATATCTCGCAGTTTTGTTTATATCTTGCAATTTGAGTTTATATCTTGCAATTCTGAGTTTATGTATCGCAATTCTGTCTATATTACGCAATTCTGAGTTTATATATCGCAATTCTGTTTATACCTTGCAATTTTGAGTTTATATCTCGCAATTTTGTCTATATCTTGCAATTCTGAGTTTATATCTTGCAATTTGAGTTTATATCTAGCAATTCTGAGTTTATGTATCGCAATTCTTTTTGTCTTGCAATTCTGAGGTTATATCTCGCAGTTTTGTTTATATCTTGCAATTCTGAGTTTATATCTTGCAATCTGAGTTTATATCTAGCAATTCTGAGTTTATGTATCGCAATTCTGTTTATATCTTGCAATTCTGAGTTTATATCTTGCAATTCTGAGTTTATATCTTGCAATTTGAGTTTATATCTAGCAATTCTGAGTTTATGTATCGCAATTCTGTTTATATCTTGCAATTCTGTTTATATCTTGCAATTCTGCGTTTATATCTTGCAATTCTGAGTTTATATCTTGCAATTCTGAGTTTATATATCGTAATTCTGTTTATATCTTGCAATTCTGCGTTTATATCTCACAATTTTGTCTATATCTTGCAATTCTGAGTTTATATCTTGCAATTCTGAGTTTATATATCGTAATTCTGTTTATATCTTGCAATTCTGAGTTTATATCTTGCAATTTGAGTTTATATCTTGCAATTCTGAGTTTATATCTCGCAATTCTGAGTTTCTGTATCGCAATTTTTCTATATTACGCAATTCTGAGTTTATATATTGCAATTCTGCGTTTATATCTCGCAATTCTGAGTTTATGTATCGCAATTTTTCTATATTACGCAATTCTGAGTTTATGTATCGCAATTTTTCTATATTACGCAATTCTGAGTTTATGTATTGCAATTCTGTCTATATTATGCAATTCTGAGTTTATATAATCGCAATTCTTTTTGTCTTGCAATTCTGAGGTTATATCTCGCAGTTTTGTTTATATCTTGCAATTCTGAGTTTATATCTTGCAATTCTGAGTTTATGTATTGCAATTCTGGCTATATTATGCAATTCTGAGTTTATATCTCGCAATTCTGAGTTTATATATTGCAATTCTGCGTTTATATCTCGCAATTCTGAGTTTATGTATCGCAATTCTGAGTTTATGTATTGCAATTCTGTCTATATTATGCAATTCTGAGTTTATATATCGCAATTCTTTTTGTCTTGCAATTCTGAGGTTATATCTCACAGTTTTGTTTATATCTTGCAATTTGAGTTTATATCTTGCAATTCTGAGTTTATGTATCGCAAGTCTGTCTATATTACGCAATTCTGAGTTTATATATCGCAATACTGTTTATATCTTGCAATTTTGAGTTTATATCTCGCAATTCTGAGTTTATGTATCGCAATTCTGAGTTTATATCTTGCAATTCTGAGTTTATATCTTGCAATTCTGAGTTTATGTATCGCAATTCTGTCTATATTACGCAATTCTGAGTTTATATATCGCAATTCTGTTTATACCTTGCCATTTTGAGTTTATATCTCGCAATTTTGTCTATATCTTGCAATTCTGAGTTTATGTATCGCAATTCTTTTTGTCTTGCAATTCTGAGGTTATATCTCGCAGTTTTGTTTATATCTTGCAATTCTGAGTTTATATCTTGCAATTTGAGTTTATATCTAGCAATTCTGAGTTTATGTATCGCAATTCTGTTTATATCTTGCAATTCTGAGTTTATATCTTGCAATTCTGAGTTTATATCTTGCAATTTGAGTTTATATCTAGCAATTCTGAGTTTATGTATCGCAATTCTGTTTATATCTTGCAATTCTGCGTTTATATCTTGCAATTCTGAGTTTATATCTTGCAATTCTGAGTTTATATATCGTAATTCTGTTTATATCTTGCAATTCTGCGTTTATATCTCACAATTTTGTCTATATCTTGCAATTCTGAGTTTATATCTTGCAATTCTGAGTTTATATATCGTAATTCTGTTTATATCTTGCAATTCTGCGTTTATATCTCACAATTTTGTCTATATCTTGCAATTCTGAGTTTATATCTTGCAATTCTCAGTTTATGTATCGCAATTCTGTCTATATTACACAATTCTGAGTTTATATAATCGCAATTCTGTTTATTTCTTGCAATTTTGAGTTTATATCTCGCAATTCTGAGTTTATATCTTGCAATTCTGAGTTTATATCTTGCAATTCTGAGTTTATGTATCGCAATTCTGTCTATATTACGCAATTCTGAGTTTATATATCGCAATTCTGTTTATACCTTGCAATTTTGAGTTTATATCTCGCAATTTTGTCTATATCTTGCAATTCTGAGTTTATGTATCGCAATTCTTTTTGTCTTGCAATTCTGAGGTTATATCTCGCAGTTTTGTTTATATCTTGCAATTCTGAGTTTATATCTTGCAATTTGAGTTTATATCTAGCAATTCTGAGTTTATGTATCGCAATTCTGTTTATATCTTGCAATTCTGAGTTTATATCTTGCAATTCTGAGTTTATATCTTGCAATTTGAGTTTATATCTAGCAATTCTGAGTTTATGTATCGCAATTCTGTTTATATCTTGCAATTCTGCGTTTATATCTTGCAATTCTGAGTTTATATCTTGCAATTCTGAGTTTATATATCGTAATTCTGTTTATATCTTGCAATTCTGCGTTTATATCTCGCAATTTTGTCTATATCTTGCAATTCTGAGTTTATATCTTGCAATTCTGAGTTTATATATCGTAATTCTGTTTATATCTTGCAATTCTGCGTTTATATCTCACAATTTTGTCTATATCTTGCAATTCTGAGTTTATATCTTGCAATTCTCAGTTTATGTATCGCAATTCTGTCTATATTACACAATTCTGAGTTTATATAATCGCAATTCTGTTTATTTCTTGCAATTTTGAGTTTATATCTTGCAATTCTGAGTTTATATCTTGCAATTCTGAGTTTATATCTTGCAATTCTGAGTTTATGTATCACAATTCTGTCTATATTACGCAATTCTGAGTTTATATATCGTAATTCTGTTTATATCTTGCAATTCTGCGTTTATATCTTGCAATTCTGAGTTTATGTATCGCAATTCTGAGTTTATATATCGCAATTCTGTTTATATCTTGCAATTTTGAGTTTATATCTCGCAATTTTGTCTATATCTTGCAATTCTGAGTTTATATCTTGCAATTCTGAGTTTATGTATCACAATTCTGTCTATATTACGCAATTCTGAGTTTATATTTCGCAATTCTGTTTATGTCTTGCAATTCTGAGGTTATATCTCGCAATTCTGTCTATATCTTGCAATTCTGAGTTTATATATCTTAATTCTGTCTATAATATGCAATTCTGAGTTTATATATTGCAATTCTCAGAATCGCGAGTTAAGTCAAGTCAAAACGCTGAGATAAAATGTCACAATTACCTTTTTTTCCCACAGCGAAAATAAATTTCTAAAGCGATCTCAATATGAACTCAAACATTTGATGAGACATGAATCAGCTAATACTGAGATCTTAGCAGCTGTGGGCCCAGTCTGAAGCACTGGTGAGACGATACGAGATTACGAGAGAAAAACATACGAGAAGCAGGACTGTTCCTAACTAAAATAAACAACTGAGATATTAGAGAGTTTATCATCCCCTCTGGTATCATTGAATCATGACAGATGATAAAAACATTTCTATCAGCTCCTTCAGCAAACAACACACGAGGAACGTTTCCCGCTCTCAATGTTATCTGTAAAGGACGGGAACATTCTGTAGCTCTCCGTATCTATTCTCGTCTCTTCCAAAGGCCTGAAACAGGATGTTGTAAGATATCCATAAAGGAAGCACTAAACGAGGGTTTATTACAGTGACCTGATCTAAGTCACACTGATTTCAGAGAAAAACAATGACGAAATGTTCTCTGCAACGCTTTTGAATGACTTCATTAGCTGTTGTGTTTCAGCCCAAAAATGCTGTTTGGCGAGTAGCACTGGTTTCTTAAGGGTTTCGCTGGAGGTGAAGGAGTGACATTTGTGATGAGATCTAATCTTTATGAGTGACAGAGAAATGACATTGTGTCATCTGTGTAGAAAAAAGTGAAAATGTTTTGCAACTTTCAGGACGAGGTGTTCTGAAGTTTACGCAAAAGTGTAAGGATCATGTGACACTGAAGACTGGAGTAATGATGCTGAAAATTCTGCTTTGATCACAGAAATAAATTACAGTTTAACAGATATTCACATAGAAAACAGCTGTTTTAAATCATAATAATATTTCACAATTTTTACTTTATTTTAGATCAAGCAAATGCAGCCATGGTGAGCAGAAGAGACTTCTTAAAAAAAAAAAATGTAAGAAAAAAAGGTTTTTGGCTGACCTATTTCTTCGAACACTGATGTTTTTTCAATGAATGTCAGAGTAAAACCAGAAATAGTATCAACTTCTCAAATACAGTTTCAGATGATGAACAGAAACCAACAGTCAATGGAAAACTGAAGTGATACTGGAAAACAAACACACTTTCATTCGCTCTCCATAACCTTGAGAGACCCAAATACCGTCCTGACCTTCACACAATCTCTCTCTCTCTCTCTCTCTCTCTCTCACACACACACACACACACACACACACACACAAACACACACACACTCTCTCAACCCAGCTGTTACCTGGCAACCCTGCGCCCGCTGTGAACGCCTCGTTGCCATGTCCACAGAACGCTCACATGTGGAAATGATTTTGATTTGTCTAATTGTTTGAAGGCAGAATCGAGTGTTTGATCTAATGCTGGTGGACTTTACTGCATGATGCATGCTGATAACACTGATTCAAATGGAAAAACACATTTTTATTATAGTGACCACTGACCATTACTATAATTCAAATTTATTTATCTGAAAACTTGCTTGTAAAACAGCCATTTCAATGGATGCTCTGCAGTGAATGGGTGCCATCAGAATGAGAGTCCAAACAGCTGATAAAAACATCACAATAATCCACAGCACTCCAGTCCATCAGTTAACATCTTGAGAGGACAAAAGCTGAAACAAATCCAGCATTAAGACGTTTTTAACTAAAATATGAGTCTATAATCCATAATAATGCTTCCTCCAGTGAAAAAGTGCATCTCCTGTTGTCTCTCACATCAAAATCCAGCCACATATTTGTTTAGAGCTGTTTTGGCTTGTAAACGTTGCTTGATCTGTGCAGATTTCTCTCCTGATTCACACCAGACCACTTTTTCACTGGAGGAAGCGTTATTATGGGTTATGGACTCGTATTTTAGCTAAAACGTCTTAATGATGGATTTGTTTCAGCTTTTGTCTTCTCCAGATGTTAACTGATGGACTGGAGTGGTATAGATTACTTGTGGAATATTGTGATGTTTTTATCAGCTGTTTGGACTCTCATTCTGACGGCACCCATTCACTGCAGAGGATCCATTGAT
Source organism: Spinibarbus caldwelli (assembly GCA_039654775.1). Classification (NCBI taxonomy): domain Eukaryota; kingdom Metazoa; phylum Chordata; class Actinopteri; order Cypriniformes; family Cyprinidae; genus Spinibarbus; species Spinibarbus caldwelli. The sequence continues at coordinate 1,623,146 of CM077254.1, forward strand.
GAGACAGTGATGCAGTGACACATTTCTCCAAACCTGATGAAGAAACAAACTAATCAACATCTCGGATGATCTGAGGGTGAGGACATTTTCAGCTAATTTTTATTTTTAGGTAAACTATTCCTTTAAGATTGAAGAACTCTAAGATTAAAGTTTGACTTACTCTCATTGACTTTGCCAACAATCCTGTTGCTGCCTTGCAAACCCTTCAGCAAATACAAATGTAGTTTCATGGTGTTGCATAATACCATGCATTATTTATTAGTCTCTGATACTATGACCAAATCTGGACATTAAAATTTCATTTCATGCTACAAACGCCCTTCAGAAACATGGACACGGATTCCCCAGGAAAGATTTATTCCATCTTCAGATACTCAGATCCCTTCCTGAAATGTTTAGCAGGTTGGATGCTGTTGTCTTGGCAACGTGATTCCCTCCTCCGGCGCGATGCTTTGATTCGCTGTCATGAGAGGAGACGTTCAGCTCACGGTTCACAACATCCAAGCATTTCTATACAAACGTGGCTCGTTTTGGAAGGTAAGTTGAGTTAAACGTGGCAGAAACTCATTAAATGCTGTTCACAATGGAGATTAAATTAGAAAATCTCAATAAACAAGATTTGATTCAGCTCAGAAGCGGATGACAGCAACATTAATTGATTTGTTAATCGGCGAAGCGTCAGATTAATTCAGACCTTTGAAGAGAGGATGAAGAGGGACGGGGCTGTGATGAAGGCTCCTTTTAAATTCAGTTCACTTCGGAAAACTATCTTTGCCTCATTCCGGTGCTTTAAATCAGAACGCGACAGTGTTGTATATTCATATTGTACAAGTCAGAGGCTTCAAAGCGCTGCGTGTTTCAGATAAAGACATCAAAGGCTCTTTCATATGCAAATTGCTGCAGCAGTGCTAAGTATATAAAAAAAAATAAAAAAAACGTTTCAGCATCAACGTCACAATTATTCATAAGTACAACTCTACTGAGGATAGTGAAGAGTTGGTCGTTTATGGCTTTTGCGATGAGAGGGAATGAAGGGAGAGACAAAGTGTTTACTCTCACCCTCAGATGACTAACGGATCATCTGATCTGATTAATGTTATTTAACCACATTTCAGAAACTTTCCTGGCTAAAGTTTTAAATTTTGTTCATATAGAAGATAGACAAACATAAATAGTGATGAAAGGCAAAATATTAAATGCAGTAGATGAATATTTACTGAGCAATCCACTATTTTGTAGAAGAGCGTCAAAATGACAATTTTCACCTGAGATTTGGAGCCACATTACGGAAGGATAAAATGACTTCAGAAAGATGGCAGCATCATTATATTATTTCTACACAGAGATTGGTAGCTCTATTGGTAAAATCTGTTGACTTTAGCAATGCTTGTTGCATAATATGCCAATGGTGACAGTTCAAAATGGGAAAACACTTTTTGTGTTATTTATTCCAAGGTTTGCATGCCTGTAACTCAAGAAGTATTTAAGATATCTTAATATCCCTTTATATTTTGGTTTTTAACAAACGTGTGGTTTGGTATCCTCATTTTAAGGCACTGTATGGTCCAGTTACACAGATATTGGGATCTCATTCTGGCTCCAAGAGTAAATTGTGCATTGGGGTACAATTCAACAATTTGGACATAGAGCTGCATTGAGATCCCAATATCTATGTGACAGGACCATATTGGGACTTAAAAATGAAAACAGTACAAGAAAAGGTTGTTAAGAACCAACATCTAAAAGGATATTAAGATATCTTTAATACTTACAGACATGCAAACCTTGTAGAAAAAAACACAAAAAGTGCTTTTTCCCATTTTTAACGGTCACCATTAATACAACAAAGATTACTAAAGTAAACTGATTTTACTAATAGTCCTATCTCTGTGTGAAACTTGACTTGACGTTATTCTATAAATGACACTACAAAAGATGTAAGACATGAGAAAATTATGTCTTACAAAGATGTCCATCTAGCACGTTTACATAGAAAAACAATGGAAAAGCAGACCGTTCTTTCCCAGAAAAAGCTGCAAAATGGGCAAAAATATACACTAATAGTCAAAAGTGTTTACATAGTAAGAAAAATATATGTAAAAATGGAAAATGTACTGGTAATTTTCTCTGTGAAGTCTATAAACATTTCCTTTACCTTAAAACACAACAATGTAATGCATAATTCAAAATAAAAATTTAAGGATGTTTTTGACTCCAAACCATTGCTTCTGACTAATATCTGAGTCCATAATCCATAATAACGCTTCCTCCAGTGAAAAAGTGGTCTGATCTGAATCAGGAGAGAAATCTGCACAGATCAAGCAGCATATACAAACCAAAACAGTCCAAAACAGCTTTAAACAATTAGAGGCTGGATTTTGATATGAGAGACAAGAGGAGATGCACTTTTTCACTGGAGGAAGCGTTATTATGAATTATGGACTCTATGTATTTTAGTTAAAAACATCCTGATGGATTTGTTTCAGTTTTTGTCTTCTCAAGATGTAAACTGATGGACTGGAGTGCTGTGGATTATTGTGATGTTTTTATCAGCTGTTTGGACTCTCATTCTGACGGCACCCATTCACTGCAGAGCATCCATTGCTGAGACACTGATGCAGAGACACATTTCTACAAATCTGATGAAGAAACAAACTCATCCAGGGCTCTACGCTAACTTTTTCTTTTAGGAGCGCTTGTGCTCCTAATTTAAAAAAATTTAGGAGCACGGTCAAAAATTTAGGAGCACCTTCTAATCAACAATCAAAAATTCTGATCAAAATATTAACCTTCCTATTACGAGGTGATATTTGACCCTTAAAGTGATTTAAAGGGAATTTTGTTTTTACCTTTGTAATGGAATTTTTCTAACTTTATTAAAAGTATGTCATCTTTTGTCAAATTCAAAAAATATATATTTATAAGCTTTTTAACATTTTTAATTAAAACAACAGAATAAGTAGAATAAGAATGTTACCAATAAAATTAAATCAGTATTTAAGAAATAAATTTGTACTACAAAGGTGGCACAGAAGAACACAAAAGTGGCTTGTAGGTGTATTTTCAGACATTTAATGAGGCTGCATGAGTGCAATTCATAAATTCAAGTTGAGGTTAATGTTTTAAATATACAATTTTGAATATAGAAATATTAAATGATTTAAATAACAGAAAAGATACTTAAAAAAATTAAATTAAAACTGCCAGCAGGTTGCGTCAAGTCACTGATTTTATCACTGAATCATTCATTTAATTGATTCATTCGAACGGCCGATTCATTCAGGAACGAAGCATCTGACTGTCTTTATGAATGGGTAATTGAATCATTGACTCACTAGATTCATTTAAAAACGCAGTTCATTCATAAACGAAACACCGTTGTGTTTGAATGGCTCAGATGTGACTGTTTGAAACTATTTTCATTGACGAAATAGAGCAAAATAAGGCAATAGTGTTAACTACAATAATATTGTAGTCAGACAATATATGTCACTTAATATTAACTTCTTGTTTAATGAACTGTTGTATTAAATCAATATCACATTTGCAAGCTGTCACTCTCCTTAGTTCATCACGATCTCACAAAACTCCATTATAATCAAAGCAGCTCTCTACACTGCACAGTGAATCTCTTATTTACTCTCTGTCTACACTTTGTTTGTTATAATGAGAGGATACGTCTCATTACTCACCGCTGCAAAAACACGTAAGTATGGTAGAAACCTTTGAAGCTCCCTCAGCGCAAACACAAATATGCTGATCGGGTCAGTCGCACAGGTGATCCTAAATATTTTTTCATAGTCGCAAGCAGTAGTTTTCAGTCGCAAATGGTCGCACTGTAAAGCCCTGTCATCTACTTCTGGGATGGCATGAGGGTGAAGACATTAAGCGAATTTTCATTTTTGGGTGAACTGTTACTTTAAGTATGTACAACGGACATTGGCAAAGCGTGCTAAGTTTGCATATTTGCATGAAATGAACGGTCTTTCACAACAAGACTAGTTATTAAATGAGATGATGTAAAGTTTCTAAACTGTTGCTTGGCTATGAACCCATGGTGTTTTTCCAGTGCGAGTGTGTCGGACCGTGTTTCTATGCATCTGTCCGTCGTGTCGAATTACCGCGTAGAGGACACATGGCTCGCTGTAACTCGTCTCAATTGTCCTTTCCCCCACCCTGAGGCCCTGGAGGGGTGAAACCGGGGCCCGGGACGATATTTTAAGATAGACAACTTGTATTTTTAGGCCCCAGAGTTCACATTTCAGGTTAGCTATAAAAAACAAACAAAAAGCCTAGTTGCTGTAGGAAGACAGCTGGAGCGGACAAACACAGAAACTCATGCAGTCCGTCAGAATGACCCCCTGCTCTCAGATTCAAGGTTATTTTTAGGTCCGGCAGGCCTCTCGTGTCTGTATGTGACAGGACTGAAGTGTAATTAAATCAGTGCACCATCTGTGTGAGTGATAAACAAAACAGGCCTCGGCTTATTTTAATAGAAATGATAAAAGCCGCTATGCACAGATGCATGAAACCCTTTGTGACCGAAGCAAAACTACAGTTTAAAACACAAAAGTGCTGTGTATATGCTGTGCTTCAATCACAGTCAGATATGGGATATGTGAGATACAGGGTCTGTTGTCTGAGACTCGTAGATGACGTACAGGGAAATGAGATGGAATGCAAATTTCTAGTATTTGTTTTACAGGTGTGCATTATCAGCAGAGATCATTTACTGTTTTACACCTGTCTCTGTGAATGTTTGCTGAACTAGTTTTCTCATGTTATGTGTGAACTTTGACTTGTTGCATTTTATTGGGTTACAGACTGCATGTAATCATAAATGAAGCTGATGAGTACATTTGACCAGATATCCTGTTTACCAAGGTTATAACAGTTAACTAAACCATTTAAAATAGACACTTAAACTAGCTAGATGATGCCATGGCAACGCTTCTCATTTTCATTTAACTAAACCTGAAATAAAATAAATATTAACTAAAATAAAATTAAATTAAATAATAATAAAAAAAACATAATAAAAAACTTAAACATTCTTATTTCAGCTATGGCAACATTTCTCTTTTTCATTTAATTTAACTTTACGTACTAAAATAACTGAAACGAATTGAACTGAAATAAATTAAAAATTAACCGAAAAATTAAAAAAAAAAATTAATAAAAAAATTAAATTAAAAAATCTTAAACTTATTTTATTTCAGTTAGTTGCCATTGCAACATTTCCCATTTTCAAGTTAACTTAATGTACTAATATAACTAAAACTGAAATAATAATGAAAACTATAAAAATGCCAAAAAACAAAATTACCTAAATACTAAAAATTAAAATTAAAATAAACATAAAAATAAAATATTAATTAAAACTATAATATGTCAGTGATATTAAAATAACACTGCTGTTAGCTCAAACATACATCAGATTAAGTAAAATGAGTTGTAAATGTCATTTCATTTTGACTTGAAAAGTGAAGGTTTATGCATTTCTCTGCATTATGTATGTCATAAGCATGCATATCGATGAATACACAGTTATATTTTTTCCAAAATGTAATTCTAATGCACTTTACCAAAGAAAACAAACAAACAAAAAAGTCAAAACATAATTTGTTATGTTGCTAATGTTCTGAATATCTGCTTTATCTGACGAATGTTACTTCTTAACAAAACAAAATGTAACAAAAATGTTAACAAAAATGTAAACTTTTTCAATGCATGAAAAAGTAATAAAGGCATTCATTTAATGCATTGCAAGTCATTTTGGAAGAATGCATCTGCAAAATGCATGAACGTAAATTTAATCACTGATATCTTTTAAAGGAATATGTTAGTCCATGTAAATGAACTGCATAGCATGTTGGCTATAAGAAATGCACATTTTAAATAAATCAAGTCTTGGTTTATGCAAGGCATGTCAGTGTCAAAAGGCCACAGAACAATGCGGCTGAAATGAGAAGTGGTGCACTGTATTTTAGTAGGGAAGAGGGTTGTGCAACACGAGGACGAGGAGAGAGTGAGAGCGCGATTGCATCATCAGAGGCTCGTCTCCTGCTCGGGAGGCGCTCTGCCCTCGGGCATGTAAACAGGAAATATGAACAGGCTCATGATGAATGTGAGGCGAGAGAGGGAGAAAAAGATGCAAGCGCCTTTCATCGTTTCAGTATTTCCTGAGGCGAGCTTGGGGGGGGGAAGAAACAAGAACAGAGGGAAGAGAGACAGAGAGGGGAGACTTGGGTAAATGCAGTTAAACTGGTGATGTTTTCCAAGGCTTTCATTCCAGTCCTGCTCAGAAAACACGGCCTCGGGCGCGAGCCAAAATATTCATGCACACTTCGTCCTGCAACAAAAACTTCAAAGCTCTGGAGCAGAACGTGAGGAGTGAAGCGCTCAGCAAAAACAACCTCGTCCTGCGTGCTTCAGCGCTATCACACTGATAAATAAAATACAACATTATTTTGGACTAAAAGGTGAAAAATTGGCTTATTTCGTTGGATTTTTTTAAACATAGTTTCTGGTGTCATGGAATAAACAATCATTCCGATTGCTAGCTGTTATATTTTTTAAAGCATTTAATATTCAGTTTAGACTATCAGATGACAACAATATTTGAAATGGATAATGACACTAACTTTACAACATCAACACTTTTACTGAACTGAATTGAATCCACATTGAACGGACTTGAGGTGAATAAAGACACTATTGTATGGAAGCCAATTTCCGGCAAAAAAAAAAAAAAAAGTGTCAAAAAGAGCTAAATCTAATGTCAGAATTGGAAGATATTGAATTGTAAGATAGAGATACAAAATCTATGCAGTTTTACAATTTTGATGTAATATTTCGCAAGATATTGACAGAATTGTGAAATATAAATTCTGAGAAGAAAATTCAGAATCACGAGATTTAAACTTACAACTGCGTGATGTAAATGCAGAATTGCGAGAAATAAATGCAGAATGGCGAGATAAAGACACAGAATCCCAAGATATAAACACAGGATTGTGAAAAATGAATGCAGAAATGTGATATGATATCAGATTTGCATATAAAGTCAAATATGCTAAATATAAGGTCAGAATTGCAAGACATAAACAGAATTGCGAAGTCTAAAATGTGAAATGGGACGCGATATTTAAACAATCTTTCATGACATTCTTTAGCCAGCAGGTGTCACTATATTGACGTTAACAATAAATTAAATGTCTCATGTAATAACACCAGAATTAACTCTATAAAGATACAAACTCTGAAAAGAAAAGTCAGAATTGTGAAAACTGTCGCAATTAACTTTTTTCATTATTCATTTCATGGTGGAAACAAAAAAAAAAACTGAAACGTGAGATATAAATTCAGAATGCAAAGAAAAGGTCAAAATTCTGAGTTTACATCTTGCCATTCTGAGCTGCGAATTTTTATCTGATTTTCCCAAAATTGCAAGAAAATATCTAAATGGTGAGATAAAAAAGCTGCAGTTATTTTGGAAACAAGCTTCCATACTACTGTCTTCTGCAGAGCTGCTTTACAGCTGAAATTGGTTTCTTAATTAATGAATTTTGCAACATTAACATTATTAATTTTGTGTTTATTCCTGTGAAGCTGCTTTGAAACTATCTGTACTGTATAAAGAGCTTGATAAATAAAGACTGCCTTAAAGACACGCTTCCAATAATAAACCATTTTTGGAAAAATGTCTACAAATGTCTAAAAAAACAAATAAAATGACATTTTTCCTTCTTGTAAAAACATAAAGCTGGACTCTGACTTCCAGCTGATTTCTGCAGTTTCACAGTCATGACTCTGGGAAACGCGTCGCGATAAAGCGCCCCGCACGTGTTCACGCGTCCCGTGAGGCCGCGAGAAAGTGACAGAGCATGAAGCACCACCAAAACACACTGATTATGCAGCTTTGGACCCCGATGACAAGAGAAAACAAGGTTTCTTCCCGATGATGACTATTCATGGATCCGTAATTATTGGATGGTGATATAATTTAAGGGGAGTTCAAAGGGTTTAATTGGTATTCTCGGATGCAGCTCGACATGATCAATGCCTGTCTCTTTTCAAAGGCTTTAATCAGATCCATTGCAGGAGGAGGCAGCGTGCGGAGCATCAATCCCAGGCCATCTGCAGCCCGCGCGCCGTGCCAAGAGTCTCCTGTGGATGTGCCTGGCTGGCCGTCGCGGATGGCAGAGACACACAGGATCTGAAGAGAGCCGATGAGCAGGTGCGGATTAGTGCTCGTCTCCTGCCTGGAAATGCGACACTAGGAGGCTTTTGTTCACCTCAAAGCGTTTCGCCCAGACGCCGCTGCTATCTCAGACGGGACGTCATCTTTGTGTACAGTATGCATGCACAGTACAAATGCATGGGGTGCAGTGCTGTTTGCTTTAGTATTTTACGCAAATCAAGTATACCAAGTATTAAAGTTGAGCGTGCAGTTGCAGCGTTTGGTGCCAAAACCCAAGCAACTGAAGCAGAACACTTACAAAATACTAGCAACATTCCCTAACAACTAAGGCTGTCAATTACAAATTTGAATTCCGAATATTCGCCGAATTTAAAATAAAAAATGCAAAAACGATGCATTCGAATTTTAGGTGTGCGTCAGACAGCCTTCAGTGGCGTACGAAATGTGATGATGATGTTTAAGTGTTGCTTTTTAATGTTTTTGTTAGCCTATCCAGTTTAATACACTAGATGTGGAGCTGCTGTGTTGTTTATTAAAAATATTTCAGAAAAGGTGAACAACGTGGAGAAGATCTTGTTTACGTCAAAACTGAAACCAAGCATGTTTGACCGCATGTTTAGAAAGCACATCCCACTGCAGCTCATGTTTTCAAATGAAAAAGTACTCTGTGTGATTGCCTTTTGTCTCTTTGTATTAAACTATGTATACATGATGCTGATTTGTTTATAATTGTTTAAGCAATTTAATTTATTATATGTGGTTTATAAACATTATGCACTTTTTCACAGATATTCATGCTATTTTGTTGCTTTAATAAACATTCATTAGTAATATTTTGCTCAATGCGCTCTCTTGTGGCCTCAGGAGAGAAGCCAAAAGCTCTTTTCCCCCTAACTGAAATTATACATTTTAAATTTGAATACTGATCATATTTAAATGCAAAATTCGAATTTAGTTTTTAAGCCATTGTGACAGCCCTACTAACAACATATTGAAATTAACAAAATGTAAATAATGAGCAAGTACATCATAAATCCATCTTCCAAACTGTGCTTTGTTTCACCCTAAATCACTATGGTAAGCCTATAATAATGACTCATATTTTAGAGTTGTCTGGACGGATTTCCCGGGAAACTGCATAGGCCTGCTTCTGCCATTCGTCCTTTCTAGTTTTGTCATAATCGTAAATAAAGGACAAAAGGTCAGACTACAGTGGAATAGCTTGAAGACAAAACAACTGAAACTCGAAGCGAAAGGATTTGAAAGCGACAAGCCTGTAAAAAAACACGAATAAACATAGTTTCATAGAATCACATTTGCTGTGCTTTTACTAAGCTGACAAAACAATGTTTATGTTGGCAACTATGCTAATCTCTAAACCACTTGCTGCTTTAGTCTGTTTGCCTATAAATACACTAATAGTTTCCCTTACGAAAATTAACCATGATTTTATTATAGTAAAAGTGTAGTAAATGTTTTTTGGCATATTAATTACCATTAAACTATGGTTAGTGCAGCAACACCATGGTTAATTTGTGGTTACCATGGTTTAACTATAGTAGCCATGTATTTTTGGTTTTATTTACAGTAAAACCATGGTTAATTTTCATAATTCCACCATTTTCTGACATGAAGCAACAGTTTCTTACCAAACTTTTGTAACGTTATAACTGACTTCAATCAAACAAACCACCAGTGTAATATAAGCTCTTACCTGTTCAAAAGACATATTTTCAGATATCCACCTGTCGTTCGTTTCAGTTTGATGTCATTAGTAATAACCGCTGATTAAAGATCATCAGTAATCACGATCAGCGCGGCGCCTCGAAACATCAGATTCATCCGCGCCGAAGCACAACTCACGTGACGAGCAAAACAATCTTCCTCCGCGAGTTACTTGTTTTGTTTTGTATTTTAACCGCTAGAGGGATAAAAGTTACGTAATGGAGTTTTAATGTGACGCATTTCCAAGTTAAACAGCATGTTCAGTGTGGGAAAAAAACCATCATGATGAGTTGTTTGGATGATGAAAGTGCTGTTGTTGATAAATGAGCGGGACTGATGACGTCAGCTGAAATGAAAATAGTTGTATTATGAAGAAAGGCTATCAAGACATTTAAAAAAAAAAGAAAGAATAATGTAATATTAATAAAATATTCTTAAAAATACTAATAATATTATAAACTATATTTATTCTTTAAAACTATATTATAATATGAACAAAATATTAACACTAAAGAATACTGATAAAATAACAAATGTTTTTTCTTTAAAATAAAATTGTAATATTAAGGAAAAATTAATATTAATAAATACGAAATAAAAAAATATTTAAAATAATGTTGTAATATTAATAAAATATTAAATATGAATAAAATAATCATATTTTTTTCTTTAAAATAATACTATTGTTCAATTTCCAAGGAATGCATGAATGGTAAAAATGTATTACTTGAATGGATTTTAAGTCACTTTGGATAAAAGTGTCTGGCAAATGCATAAATGTAAATATGTACTGATGAATCATTCATAAAAAGACCAGAAACCAGAGTAAATAGTCAGTGAGTGTTGATTTCTGTTGTGTACTAAAGAGCTCTGATTCCTCTGGTGTTGTTTCTGTCGGTGTAAGTGTGTAAGTGTGATGCAGCAGCAGCTACCCCTACTGAACACACTGAAACCTCGTCTCACACTTCCATTTTTATTCTTGCAATTCAACGTGTCACAAACACATTCACATCTCACATACACACACACTCGCAAAAACACAGTTTCTGACACATTCAGGGGTTTTCACACCTTCTCAACCGTTCTCAACTTCACAGCTGACAGCGTCAGAGAATCCAAGCAGAAACGGGGAGCAGGTGTTGAGCTCCCTTTCCATTATCCAGGTGCCTGATTTCTGAGAGAGAATCGCTGTTCGCTGACCGTGAAAACCGCTGAGGGCCAAGAGCCGGACCACAGAGGCTTTATGGAGCCAAAAACAACACGCCAGCACACAAGTTCTCCGTGCTTCTAGCTTTGGCTCCAAACCCCACCCGGTAATGATGAAAAAGCGCTTGGACGTGGCCTATATCACACCGTTCCAGGCTCCACTACGTGTTCCTCCTTGAAAACACATTGGATGACATCAGGCAGCTCTGGGTTCATGGAAAATACAGCCTCTGCTGCCATAAAGGCTTTTGGTCAGACATTCCTGGGCAGCATCTCAACTCGTGGTGTATTTTATTCCAGTCGTAATGGCAGATTTTTTCAGTTGCCCCTGTCTCCTGGCAGGACTCCCGCGCTGCGCTGCACTTGCCAGACTTTGCAATAAACAGCTGCACTGCTGCAGCTTTGGGTAAAAATAATTAGACTTCTGTTTGTGAAGAGGAGGGTGGAGCGTCTGCAGACCTCGGCCTTCACTCAAACCACAAGCACCGTATTACTGCCAACTGATGAGAGGATCCGTTTGCATCTCTAGGAGAATTTTTTTGTGTTGAAAGGATGGAAAAAAATAAGTTAATAAAATTCAGTCTTCATTTACTTAGTGCTCTTTACCATGCAATGAATGTGATGGAGATGTGCAGCATAAAAATTTTCCATACAATAAAAATGCAAGGTGATTAATACAACCAAGCTCCAAAATAAAAATTAAATAAATAAATGAGTCTTAATTTACTTAATGTCCTTTACCTTGTAATAAACATAATGGAGATAAATAAATATAATAAATAATATAAATAAATAAATATTTGCATATATAGCTATATATATAAAACACAAATATTTGTTCACATATGTGTGTACTGTTTATTTATGTATATATAAATACTAACACATGCATGTATAAATTTAAGAAAAATATGTAATGTTTATATATTAAATATATTTATATATATAATATAAATTATATGAGTATAAATATATACATGTAAATACTTGTAAATATTTTCAAAATATATACCATATATGTGTGTGCTTTTATATATACATAATAAATATACACAGTACACACATATATTATGTAAACAAAAACTTTTATTTTGGATGCAATTAATCACGATTAATCGTTTGACAACACTAATATGTATATATTTTATATATATATTATATATATCTAAATGTATAGCACACAGTTTCCATACCATAAAAATTAAAGGTGATTTATACAACCAAGCTCCAAAAAAGAATAAAATGCATTATAAAAAGGGTTTATGCAATTAATTTTCATATCATAAAAATATAATCTCAATTATCAATTTTGAAGATGAAACATGACTCCTTTGCATTTCTAGGAGAATATTTTGTGTTAAAAGGATACGAAAAAAATAAGTTAATAAAATTCAGTCTTCATTTATTTAATGCTCTTTTCCTTAAAATTAAATAATGGAGATAAATAAATATATAATTTGCATAGTTTCAAGATGTTTAGCATACAATTACTGTTTCCATACAATAAAAGTGTAAGGTAATTTATACAACCGAGCTCCAAAAAAGCATAAAAATGCATCATAAAAGGTAAATAATACATAAAAATATTATAGATTATTTACCTTTACCTATTATTAAATAATATATAAAAATATTACTATTATTTATATAAATTTTGAAGATAAAACTTGACCGGTTTGCATCTCTAGGGGAATATTTTGTGTTAAAAGGATAGGAAAAATTAAG
>CM077254.1:1641004-1653504 GCA_039654775.1 Spinibarbus caldwelli
ACACACACCAGAAAAACAGAGCAGTCACACATGACGCACACACACACACACACACACACACCAGAAAAACAGAGCAGTCACACATGACGCACACACACACACACACACACACACACACACACACACACCAGAAAAACAGAGCAGTCACACATGACGCACACACACACACACACACACACACACACACACACACACACACACACACACACACACACACAGAGACGTGCAGTTGTGGGTCGTTTGCAACTCAGGCATCGCTGCAACACACATCAGCAACGGTTCAGAGACAGAAAATGATGTTGGGAAACACATTAAAGGATTCAGTGCAGAACTACACAGAAATAAAGAGCAACCAACTGGAAGGACATTAGGAGAGCGTCTCTTACCAAAACAAGCACACTGGCAGTGATAACAGACTGTAATACCATTACATATACAAAGCTGATGAATGATTATCATATTCATGTACCATATTTTCACACGGTACTTCAAAGTACAAAAAAATTTAAAAATACATTTGAATAAAAATCACCCTAAAACACTAGTCCATGTGCCTCTATTAGCAATAGAAACAATAAAAGTTTCCATGCAATAAAAATTAAAGGCACAAAAGCATAAAAAATGCATCACAAAAGAGGTTTATACAACTAATATTAGATCATAAAATATTAAAATATATATCAATCTTGAGGAAGAAACTTGACTGGTTTGTATCTCTATTAGGGTTTGGGTTTAACCCTGTATTTAATAAATGTAAACACAGCTGTTGTTTATATAAAAATAAAAGCGAAATAGTTTATATAGATGCATTGTGTTACATAAAATAAAAAATGTATAAAAGAAAGGGCTAATCATTTATATGGACATATTTGGGAGTTGTTAATACAAAATAACACATATTTTAACAATTTTTTGAAATAGTATAGGCCTGTGTATTTTAGGGAAGCCCTTTTTTCAGTTGCTTTTAAATATTGAAATACATTTTTCAAATCATGTTTAAATGCCACAGAACTTGGAGCAACTTCAACAAATCTCCGTATGTATAAATACATACAGATAATCAAAATATTCCACAAAAAGTCTGCCTCTTTGTTTCGCATCAGATATCATTGAACTGTCTGATATTATTCATCTGTGGATCTTTACTGCCACCTGCTGTAAAAACAGAAGATATAATTGTTCTAAAGGACGGATTTTTTAAAAATCGTTTTATTTTCCACATAAAGATATAATATTCTTAGCTTGTCTGATCATCTCGAGCTCGAGTGAAGTGTTTGTGAGTGTTTTTGTGTATTTCTGATCAGGCGGAAGCAGAGGCAGCTCAGCTGTCACAGGCTGTGACGTCACTGGGGTCTTTCCTCGTGTGGGTCTGTGAGGGTCATGCAGTGAGTCTGATCGCTGTTATTATTGTTGTTTCTCGGCTCTGATATCGTGTCGTGTTGTTCTGATCTCTCTCGTCATGATGGGCGGCAGCAGCAGCAGCAGGATCGCGGCAGGTTTGGGCGCGGCGCTCTTCGTCGGTTACTGCATTTATTTCGACAGAAAGAGACGGAGTGACCCGAACTACAAGAACAAACTACGAGAACGTGAGCGCATCTATCTATCTGTCTGTCTGAATATCTATCTATCTATCTATCTATCTATCTATCTATCTATCTATCTATCTATCTATCTGTCTGTCTGAATATCTATCTATCTATCTATCTATCTATCTGTCTATCTGTCTGTCTGTCTGAATATCTATCTATCTATCTATCTATCTATCTATCTATCTATCTATCTATCTATCTGTCTATCTGTCTGTCTGTCTGAATATCTATCTATCTATCTATCTATCTATCTATCTATCTATCTATCTATCTGTCTATCTGTCTGTCTGTCTGAATATCTATCTATCTATCTATCTACCTATCTGTGTCTGAATATCTATCTATCTATCTATCTATCTATCTATCTATCTATCTATCTATCTGACTGAATTTCTATCTATCTATCTATCTATCTGTCTATCTGTGTCTGAATATCTATCTATCTATCTATCTATCTGACTGAATTTCTATCTATCTATCTATCTATCTATCTATCTATCTATCTGACTGACTGAATTTCTTTCTATCTATCTATCTATCTGTCTGTCTGTCTGAATATCTATCTATCTATCTATCTATCTATCTATCTATCTATCTGACTGAATTTCTATCTATCTATCTATCTATCTATCTATCTATCTATCTATCTATCTGTCTGTCTGAATATCTATCTATCTATCTATCTATCTATCTATCTATCTATCTGTCTGTCTGAATATCTATCTATCTATCTATCTATCTATCTATCTATCTGTCTGTCTGAATATCTATCTATCTATCTATCTATCTATCTATCTATCTGACTGAATTTCTATCTATCTATCTATCTATCTGTCTGTCTGAATATCTATCTATCTATCTATCTATCTATCTATCTGTCTGTCTGTCTGAATATCTATCTATCTATCTATCTATCTATCTATCTATCTATCTATCTATCTATCTGTCTATCTGTCTGTCTGTCTGAATATCTATCTATCTATCTATCTATCTATCTATCTATCTATCTGTCTATCTGTCTGTCTGTCTGAATATCTATCTATCTATCTATCTACCTATCTGTGTCTGAATATCTATCTATCTATCTATCTATCTATCTATCTATCTATCTGACTGAATTTCTATCTATCTATCTATCTATCTGTCTATCTGTGTCTGAATATCTATCTATCTATCTATCTATCTGACTGAATTTCTATCTATCTATCTATCTATCTATCTATCTATCTGACTGACTGAATTTCTTTCTATCTATCTATCTATCTGTCTGTCTGTCTGAATATCTATCTATCTATCTATCTATCTATCTATCTATCTATCTGACTGAATTTCTATCTATCTATCTATCTATCTATCTATCTATCTATCTATCTATCTATCTATCTGTCTATCTGTCTGTCTGAATATCTATCTATCTATCTATCTATCTATCTATCTATCTATCTATCTATCTATCTATCTATCTATCTGTCTGTCTGAATATCTATCTATCTATCTATCTATCTATCTATCTGTCTGTCTGAATATCTATCTATCTATCTATCTATCTATCTATCTATCTGACTGAATTTCTATCTATCTATCTATCTATCTATCTATCTATCTATCTATCTATCTGTCTGTCTGTCTGTCTGAATATCTATCTATCTATCTATCTATCTGTCTGTCTGAATATCTATCTATCTATCTATCTATCTATCTATCTATCTATCTGTCTGTCTGAATATCTATCTATCTGACTGAATTTCTATCTATCTATCTATCTATCTATCTATCTATCTATCTATCTATCTATCTGTCTGTCTGTCTGTCTGTCTGAATATCTATCTATCTATCTATCTATCTATCTATCTGTCTGTCTGAATATCTATCTATCTATCTATCTATCTATCTATCTGTCTGTCTGAATATCTATCTATCTATCTATCTATCTATCTATCTATCTATCTATCTATCTATCTATCTATCTATCTATCTATCTATCTGTCTGTCTGTCTGAATATCTATCTATCTATCTATCTATCTATCTGTCTGTCTGAATATCTATCTATCTATCTATCGATCTGTCTGTCTGAATATCTATCTATCTATCTATCTATCTATCTATCTGACTGAATTTCTATCTATCTATCTTTCTGTCTATCTATCTATCTATCTATCTATCTATCTATCTATCTATCTGTCTGACTGAATTTCTATCTATCTATCTATCTATCTATCTGTCTGTCTGTCTGAATATCTATCTATCTTTCTGACTGAATTTCTTTCTATCTATCTATCTATCTATCTATCTATCTATCTATCTGTCTGTCTGTCTGTCTGTCTGTCTGTCTGAATATCTATCTATCTATCTGACTGAATTTCTATCTATCTATCTATCTATCTATCTATCTATCTATCTATCTATCTATCTATCTATCTATCTATCTATCTGTCTATCTGTCTGTCAGTATTTAAAACATCTTAAAGATAGATATAGTGAACTAGACTAGATTTAGTTAACTAGTTAACTTTATGTACTAGTTGTAAAATGCAGATGTTGATGAATGTGATTTTGTTTCAGGAAGAAAAAAGCAGAAGGTGGCTCAGGAGAAAGCTGGGTTATCAAAGGTAATTTCACACACATTTATTGATACAGATGTTATTTTTTTCTTAATATAGTGAATTCTGATTGAGAAATAGCCATATGAAATGTTCCCTAATGGTTTTCATCTTTTATATCGCTGTTTGTTCAGTTACCAGACCTGAAAGACGCTGAAGCTGTTCAGAAGTTCTTCCTGGAGGAGATTCAGCTCGGAGAAGAGCTGCTGGCGCAGGGTGAGAAATCATCTCTGTCTCACACCACAGACGCTGAGATAAACATTAAGTCCCCTCAATAACTATAAATGGTCAATCCTCCTCATATTTGAAATACTCGCACTGATCTGCTGCGCTCCAGTACGAAGCGCTGTTTTTTGTTAGGATGAAAAATAGGTTTAAAGATGATATTTTTAGGCTGGTCTGCCCCAGCGGTCTGACAGCGCTTGTCAATGTCAAAATAATTAAGCTGGCCAATCAAATCAAAGTAGGCGGGGTTTACTGTTCACAGAAGCAGAATTCGTGTGAGTTCCAGCACGACGCATCAGTTTAACATTGAAAGAGAGCGAGGTGAGATGGAAGTAGTGAAACATTTAATATTTGACAGTGGTTAAACAAAAGAAATATTAAACAACTTACAGTAATTTCCAGCAGTGCAAACTACTCGACTTTTTTATTTCCTCAAATTTCGCTGTTTTGAGTGAAAAACATGGTATGATTTATTTGATTCATGTAATTCAACAGAATGTGACGAGACAAGAAATGTTTTGCATTTTTGACCTATCAGGATTACAAATAAGAATGAACCTTGCATATTTAAAATATTATTTGCTAATAACTTAAAATTATTACTTCCCAACTAGAATTAGACATAGAATTTCCTTCGCCATTCTATTTTTTTTTTTTTTTTTACTTTATAAAATAAATGAGCGAGTCTCACACTCGCTCAAACACACTCATTTGTTTCTGCGGAGTCTGTTTTAATAAAACTAAGATACTTTTTGAGATATTTAGTAGTTTTCATTTTTATATTTTCTGTCTTGATTGTAAAGTTTAAGAAATTGTGTTTTTGTCATTGTTATTAGGTTTTTATTAATTACTATAGTTTTTATTAATTTGTATTTCAGTTTTAGTTTTTTAGTACATCAAGTTAGACTAAACAAAAATGAGATGGCAACTAGCTGAAATAATAATATTATTATTAGGCATTTCCAATTAATGTAGGCCTGTTACATTCTTATTTTTATTATTATGAAGTTACTTTTATTATTAAATTAAAATTAATTTGCCCCACAAAATTACCCATAACTGACTATTTAACTAGGCTATTTACTCCTCAATTAAAATGTTTTTTTTTTTTTAAGTCTTTTAAAGCAGGTCTATTATACAATGAATTATAGGTTCATTCAAACTGTCAACTTTCACAGACTTTCAAAAACAACCAGTTTAACATGAAATACGTTTCCTCTCATTTTTTTTCCACTATGTAAGGGCCACAAGAGAAATATTAAACACCGTATACTGTTCTGTGTCAGCAGCACTGTGCACGGATACACTGTTTACACTTTGATCTGAACGTAAACAGCGTATCCGCGTACATACATTGTTTACGTATGTGATACTCTCCAAAATGGCGCTATAGGGTGACGCGGAGGAGATGAATTGTTGAATAAAGTCGTTATTTTTGTTTTCTTTGTGCACAAAAAGTATTCTCGTAGCTTTGTAAAATTAAGGTTGAACCACTGATGTCACATGGATTATTTTAACGATCTCCTTGCTAAGTTTCTGAGCCTTGATCGTGTTAGGATCCTTGCTGTTTATGGAAGGTCAGAGAGCTCTCGGAGTTCATCAAAAATATCTTAATTTGTGTTCCAAAGATGAACGAAGGTTTTACAGGTTTGGAATGACATGAGGGTGATTAATTAATGACAGAATTTTCATTTTTGGGTGAACTATCCCTTTAAACTGTTCACCGGCATATAACTCTTGCGCAAAGTTTGCACGTTGCTTATGTGATATCCATTGGCTCGCCTTCATGGTTTAAAACCAAAATATTTCCAACATTGCGATTGTAATTACCCCCCACCCGTATTGCAAACGTACCGAACCGCGACACCACTGTGTCGTATTGAACCAAACCGTGAATTTTGTGAACCGTTACACCCCTAATAATAACTCCGGCTGTTAACCCTGGTCCTCTCTCTCTCTCTCTGTGTCTGTCAGGAGACTATGAGAAAGGCGTGGATCATCTGACGAATGCGATCGCCGTGTGCGGTCAGCCGCAGCAGCTCCTGCAGGTCCTGCAGCAAACACTCCCTCCTCCAGTCTTCCAGATGCTCCTCACCAAACTGCCCACCATCAGCCAGGTGACATGCACTTGAAACATAATTAAAATATGCAATATGCACATATATTATCTGCTTCATATTCATGAGCAGTGTTGGGGAAAGTAACTTTTAAAAGTAATGCATTACAATGATTACGTTACTCCCTATAAATGTAACTAATTACGTTACTTAGTTGCTTTTTATGGAAAGTAATGCGTTACGTTACTTTTGAGTTACTTTTTTAATTTGGGCAGGGCTTGCTTGTTTGTTTTAATATGAAAAAAGTTATTCTTTTATAAATGTAAAAGCCCTTTTCACAACAAAAGTGAAATGAATATGCCTCAGGCTGAAGGAAATGTAAATTCACGTCTGTACAGTACAGGGCGCAGCTCAAACGAATCGCATGAAGAATGTGACGCAGGAGAAGAAAGATCAACACTATTCATAAATAACAAAAAATAAACAAATGTGTCATTTGTGCTTATTAGTATGGTTGAATTGGATCATCAAAAGTCAGTAGCAAAGACATTGATTAATAAAATGGGGTTAAATACATAAATGATATTTGTCTTATTTAACATATGTGACCCTGGAGCACAAAAGCAGTCATAAGTAGCACAGGTATATTTGTAGCAATAGCCAACAATACATTGTATGAGTCAAAATTATCCATTTTTCTTTTATGCCAAAAACCATTAGGATATTAAGTAAGGATCATGTTCCATGAAGATATTTTGTAAATTTCCTACCGTAAATATATCAAAACTTAATTTTTGATTAGTAATATGCATTGCTAAGAACTTCATTTGGAACAAATTTAAAGGTGATTTTCTTAATATTTAGATTTTTTTGCACCCTCAGATTCAAATAGTTGTATCTCAGCCAAATATTGTCGTATCCTAACAAACCATACATCAATTGAAAGCTATTTATTCAGCTTTCATATGATGTATAAATCTCAGTTTCATAAAATTGACCCTTATGACTGATTTTGTGCCCCAGGGTCACATATTAATTATTGCAGATTTGTATAATATTCTGAGTTTGCATTTGACTGTTTTTATTTGTTGTGAGGAACACTGAATGTGTTTTTGTGCAGGTGAGATGAGTAAATACATGTTCATATTTAGTCTAGAACTACAGTAAGATCATGTTCACACACAACTCCTGATTTCTCTCAACATGGCAACACGAGAGCTGTCAGTCAAACAAAGTAACTAGCATTACTTATTTGAAAAAGTAACTCAGATATTTCCTTCCAAATTAAAAAGTAATGCGTTACTTTACTAGTTACTTAAAAAAGTAATCTGATTATGTAACTTGTTACTTGTAATGCATTACCCCAACACTGTTCATGAGTTGAATACGTTTTTATTAATATTTAATGTCTTCAAAATTCCCATATGCAAATCTAATGCTTCTCTCTTCTCGTGCAGCGTATTGTCAGCGCTCAGAGCGTCAGCGATGATGACATAGAGTAGAAGACCTCCAGCAGCTCTGTGACATCACTTCCTGTCTGCTTCGAATCAGTCTATCGCTCTGTCCCGCCTCTTTCCATCCGCTTCTCAAACACTAAACACACAGATACAGATTTAAAGAAGCGTTTGGGATAAAATATCAAAGTTTTGTTTTGAATCTGAGTTTCTGAGTTTGTCCTGTTTAGGTTGACGTGGGTTTCAGTGTATTTGAATGACAGAAAACAAGCATGACCTGCATCAAGTTTTATGTATCAGTTATTTGTTTTACTTACAAAGCGTTTTGGGTTCACAAAATTATGAAATATGCAAGCAGTAAATGAAGTGTCTGTGTAGACGGGATGTTTACAGCGTCCTTCGTCTGTCATTGACTAATACTGAAAGCAGCCGGCTGAAGAAAACACTCACGAGAGGACATGCTGCTGTCATTTATCTGTGTTCATGTATTTAAGTTATTTTTAAAGGCTGTGAGACGTCTAATGTGGTATTATGGGATATGAAGCACATTTAAAGGTGCTCTGTTTTAAGTAGGGGAGAGTTTCCTCTTTTTTTAACTCCAAAATAAATAAATCATTGTATGGAGTCAATGTGTCAGAGTTATTCATGTGCCTCCATTAATAACGTGCTGCTCTTATTAGATTTTTGTGATACACAATTGCAATTTAAAGTAACATCATCAAAAAAATGAAAACAAACTTCATTTGCTCTCATGTTGTTCAGTCATATGGTCAAGTTTCAGTGAATTAACATTAAATTAATTAGGTATCATGAACTAACAATGCAGACAGCATTTATTAAATTAACATGATATTGATTAGTAAATATTCTATTCATTAATTTATGATTTTACATAATACACTAATATTAATGCAACAATGTTCAAAATGTATTTATGTAGAACTGATAATTACCTTTAATTAATGCTTGTTCGTGATATCTAATGCAATGATTCTTGTTAACGTTACTGGAAAAACAAACACTTTACTAAAATTGAAGCTACACGTAACTTTTTTTTTTTCTCAAAGTTAACAAAAAATAAATAATGCGAATACACCATAAAACCGAGTTTTTGCTTTATGCTAAATTACTATGGTAAGCCTATAATAATTATATTTTACAGCTGTCGGGACGGATTTCCCGGGAAACTGCACACTTCCGTCATTATTACGTGCGTGTTCGCGTCATTTAAATACAGCAAAGAAGTTCAGGCTACTAACAAACGAACCTCGAAAAGCGTTTGCTAACATAAAGCAAAAGCCACACACCCATAATAAAACACGAATCAACAGTTTCAGATAATCACATTTATGTTCACAAAACAATGCCGATCTCTAAACCAGTTACAGCTTTGGTCTATTTGCCTATAAATAGCCTTTCCAAGTTGTAACTTAGTTATCTGACATGAATAGCAATCGGGTTGCCAAACTTTTGTAACATTATTTTAAAACAATTAATTTCAACAAGTCAAAACAACATATAAGGACATTATTTGCAGTTATCCGTCTTCCTTTCGTTTCGTTTCGAAGTCATTAGTTTAATTCGTGCTGATAAATGATTATCTGTAACCTCCGCGAGTTACTTTGTAGTTTTACGCTTCAACCGCTACAGGAACAAATGGAAATTAAAAGATCTTATGGGTTGTTATATATATATATATATATATATATATATATATATATATATATATATATAAAAAGTCAGAAATATAAGTGTTTAATCACATTTTTACTTGTGACATAAGAACACCAAACTTGTAAAAATATAAGTACAAGCATTAAATATGAACATTTGGTTTCTTTTTCTTGTGCTTAATTTTCTTTTTCAGTCCTTTGCCTCTTTTGGCAGTGGGATCTGCTGTCTCTCCTTTGAATGATGAAGCTGGGGTTTGTTTCTTGTCTGGATTTCCTCCCGTCTTATTTCTGATTTTTTGCTTTGACCCTTTGAATCTTGAAGATCGGCCTGGAGGGGTTTTCTTTTCTTTTTCCTTCTTCACAGATCGTTTCACTCTGATGTTTCGATCTAGTAATCTGGAGCCGTCGAGTCTCAGTGCCAACATCACCGAATCTGGGCTCTGAAACAGAAGGACAAATTTCAGTGAGTTACCACATTTGCACACTTTATTAAATAGTATTTATGAGATCATTAAACATTAATTGGAATTTTGAATTAATTTGAATTTTATTCCAGAACTGCTCTATTAACCCTGTAAAGCCTGACATGTAAAATAATGAGGAAAAATCTTTTTTTGTTGTTTTTTTTTTTTATAAACGGGACAATTTTTTTGAACCTTTAGAAAAAATGTACCAAAAAAAGTTTGCATATGTGTTTCTGTTGAGTATCATATTCAATCCAATCCTATTCAATCATATTCAATGAAAGAAAAAAAGGCTTAATTTTATTTAGAGACTCAAACTGAGCAAAAAAATGGAATTTGCTGCAGATTCTGATATTTCTATGATGAATTCTGATGCTTGTGATGTAAATCAATGAGATCTTTATAACAGTGCAGCAGATACTGACATAAAATGATCCAAATATCCCTCTATATCTCCAATAATATGTCTTAGTAAGATGAGACTGAATTGATCCAAACATATAATGCAATGCTGATTGAGAGATGAAGAAATAAACGCTCCTCAGAAGATGTGAGATGAAGATCATTCCTCCGCTGAGGAACAGTGAAAGTAAAGCTTCTGGAAACAAACGCTCCTCAGAAGATCCTGATGATCAGATTTGAGACTAAAACATGATTGATGGAGAATCAAGTAAAGCTGAGCTGCTTCAGTCCAGTAAGAGTTCATCTGGAAATATGACTGCAGTTATTCTGACGCTTACTTGAGAAAAATCAGTCAAGATTTGACAGCAGAAAGACACGAGAAGCACGTGAAGTTTGTACATTTACACTAAAAGAGCTTTTACTGGATAAAAAAAACCCTCTAAACTATCAATCAGACGCCAGAAGACATGCAGGAGATTGTGTGTGAAACAGGTTTAACAGCAAAGTTTTGATGGTGATGATAATATAAATGTGATACAGTAGGCTTTACCTCAAACAGGACATAGCCGAAGCCCTTCCCCATCCCAGACTCTCGGTCTCGCACCAAACGCACAGCCTCCACATTCCCACACTCCTCGAAGAGTTCACGCACCGGAAGCTCCATTATATCTGCCATAACAACAAATAAAGTGTTCATAAGAGAAACTGTGGCGTCACAGAAGATCTTGAGCTGTAGAGAGATTTCCGAACACTGATACTCACCGTACGGTAAATTTCCCACAAATATGGACCTTTTATGATCATGCTGTGGAGAAAAAATATTGATTATTATATAAACATTTAAAATCAGCTGAATTATATTAACAACATTAATGACACTCACACCACTGTGCTGAGAGACGCGGTCCACTCGGATATGAAACCCCGGCTGAATCTCCTGCCCATTCCTGCACAAATTCAAATGTTTTTGACAATATATTTGGATTTCATTCAAACTGAACAGCTGATAAAAACATCACAATAATCCACAGCACTCCAGTCCATCAGTTAACATCTGGAGAAGACAAAAGCTGAAACAAATCCAGCATTAAGACATTTTTAACTAAAATCTGAGTCCGTAATCCATAATAACACTTCCTCCAGTGAAAAAGTGTTCTGGTCTGAATCAGGAGAGGAATCTGCACAGATCAAGCAGCGTTTACAAGACAAAACAGCTCTAAACAAATATGTGGCTGGATTTTGATGAGAGAGACAACAGGAGATGCACTTTTTCACTGGAGGAAGAATTATTATGGATTATGGACTCGGATTTTAGTTAAAAATGTCTTAATACTGGATGTGTTTCAGCTTTTGTCTTCTCCAGATGTTAACTGATGGACTGGAGTGCTGTGGATTATTGTGATGTTTTTATCAGCTGTTTGGACTCTCATTCTGACGGCACCCATTCACCGCAGAGCATCACAGTGATGCAGTGACACATTTCTACAAATCTGATGAAGAAACAAACTCATCCTAATCTCGGATGATCTGAGGGTGAGCACATTTTCAGCTAATGTTCATTTTTGGCTGAACTATTCCTTTAATTTAAAAGTCATCAATCAATCTGATATAGAAGATCATGCTGTAATTAAACTTTTTATTATGCAGTAACTGAATACAGTCAGTACTGCAAATAAACTCGTACCATTTCAGAGCGCCAGCAGCTGCTTCTTCCTCTTTGAAGATGATGTAAGCATTAATATTCTGTTTTTTTGGATGAATTTTCCTCCTAGAAATGGAAAGACAGGCTCAGTATATTAACAATCAATCTTATCAAACTCTTCACTATAGGACGCTATACTCACTGGATAGCCGCCACTTTATGGGACATAGTTGGGTCTTCTTGCACCTGCAAAACACCTCTATTAAAACTCAAACAAGTGATCCAACAATCTGAGTTAATATAACGATATAATGACTAGAGCAGAAGACGCACCACTGAACGGAAGCGGACCGACTCGATGTTTCCAGCCTGCTTGAACAGAGACGAAAGCAT